>QRDG01000231.1:0-319754 GCA_012064385.1 Puccinellia tenuiflora | reverse complement strand
TCATCATCATATAAGCTTTGTTGCATTTGGATTTTCAAAAGTTGGTATATTATTCCCACTTGAAACCTATTTATGAAAAATATATTAAAAGGACTATTTATGTCCAATATATTATTTTGAAGTGTTGTGGGTTACTTCTCTAGGATAAATGTTTAGCTGTAAATTGTTTGTATGAATGGGCCTTATTATGCCCTATATAATATTTTGATTTCTAGAATATTGCCAAACCTTTTTATTATATTTTTTGTGTGTTTGATTTGATTATTTTATTTTATTGAAAATATATGTCTAAAATAAGCTAAGTTCGAATTTTTACATTTGTGTTATTTATTTGACTTTAATAAACCACAAATGATTTTACGTAAAACCCTATTTTTAAAATTTACATGAATGTGTCAAATAAACCTTTATACATTATTTGAAATTCGAATTTTGAAATGTTTCGGAAAAGTGTATTTGAAATTTTTAGAAGATAGATATTTATTTTACAAAAATTTAGAAATTGGTTTGAGTTGATTTGGACTTTTAAATCAAAAGTTATGAAGAAAACAGTAAAACAAATAAAGAAAAATGTTTTAGCCAAAAAATAGTCGACCGAGGCAGTTGGGAGGAAACCCAGCCCAGCTCGGACGCGCGCACGCAGCCAGCCCATGTTCTTTTTTTTCCTCTGTCCTTTTTCTTTTTCTTCTGGGCCGAATCTTAGCCCAGGAAACCGAGTCAGCCCCAGGTTCGAACCCAAACCCGATGGTTATTCCAGGAAAATTTAAGTTTTCCAAATATTTTCCACTTAAACAGGAATATCTTGACAAATATAACTCCAAATCCGGATCCGCTTGATCCTACGCGTTCATAACTTCGAGGCCAATCTATTCCACCAACCCTTGGCCTATATAAACCCCTGTAGCTGCCGGCATCTCTGTTCCCCTTTTCGTTCCACCAAAACCCTAATCAGCGAAATCGTATTTCGTTGATTTGATGACCAAGATCATCTCGAATCGCAAGGGAACCTGAAGCATTGTTGTAGATCTCCTCAATATCTTTCCATCCCGGGAAACCACAACTCTTTTCATCAACCATGAAGCAAGAATTTCGACTCGCTATAGGTAGATCTAACCCTTATCTACAATTTTCCTGTTGAACACTTTTTGTTTTGATGTACGGAATTTTCTGTACAATACAGATTGTGTTTGATGATATTCGGAGAAGAAAACAATCTCAAATCTTCGGGCCATAAAAATGAAAGTTGTTCCCCTGATCAAGACCTTTCTTTGGAGAGAATTCCTTATTTGGCCCTAGTAGAACTTTGCCTTCCTTTCTTGGCCTTGAGAAATATTTTCTTCACTTTCTGACACAAAATGTTGAGTTGGTTCCTTATTTGGCCCTCTAGTTCAATTTCAGCACAAACGGTGTTAACTTGGTATGTAAGATGTTTTTTTTTGCCCCTGCTGCAATATGTGGCCAAAATAGTAGTAGTGTCAAGGTTTAATGGACTAAACTAGAGAACCAGACATTTGCATGATTGCATCCTAACCGCTGCCGTGCCCGTAGCACGTTCCGCCGCCGTGCCCGGGTCGCGTTCCGCCTGCCGTCCCCAGCGACGCCCGAACCTCCTCCCCCCGTCGAGCTCCTCCATGCGCCCATCTCCTAGCTCTGCTGCTGCCCTCCTCGTCGCAGGCTGCTCCTCCTATGCGGCCGCCGTCGCCCCGACCAGCTCCTCCTCGAGCTCAAGCTCGCACCAGCTCAGGGACGCGGCGAGTAGCTCCTTCCTCAGCCATGGTCGAACTAAGCGGCGGATTCGAGCTCCTGCCAACTACCGTCGAGGGAGTCACGGCCATGGTGCCGCCTTCCAACCAGCTCACGGAGCTGGCTGTCGCCGTCTGCTGCCTCCCCTGCCTCCCCTGGCCGGTTGCTCCCCGAAGTACTCGAGGAGGCCCTCGTGCGCGCGGAGGCGGCGGCACGCGCTGCGCGGCGCCAGGCCCGCGGCGGTGATGCTCCAGACGGGCGCGCCGCAGTAGGGGCACTGGAGCAGTGGATCCAGTGGGGTGCGGCCGCCTACCAGGCATGCGTGCGTGCGGGAGCGCACGAACCCGTGGCCGCCGTCGTGAGCGCCTCCGCCATCCGCGGCGCCCACGAGACGCAGAGGTCGCGCCACAGCACGCGCCCTACGACGACGCGGAGGCGGCGGCTGGCGCTCGCCACGGAGCAGAGCGCCCGCGGGTCCCAGCCGAGCGCGCGGAACACCAGCACCAGCACCTGCTCGTCCAGGATCCCCACGTTGACGCCGCGGATCCGTGCGCCGATGCTACGCCCGTCGCTGTTCCAGTCGTCGGCGACCACAACCATGGTTGCTGATGCCACTCTCGGCCACGCGCACCCGTGCTCCCCGGAGAAGACGCGGGCGGGCTAGCCAATCCAATCCCGATCCACCAGGCCTCTCCGGCGGCACGGACGGAGGTTGGGGCCCCCGGCGGCGCGTCAGGGAGGTCGGGGCTGAGGCGTGGTGGGCTCGATTCGGCAGGCCGACCTCTGGCCATCCGTTCCACAGCGGCGGTGATGGCGTGCCCCTCGTCGAGCACCGGTCGCCACCATGGCGTGCTCATATCCATTTTTCCTTCTATTGAATCCAGGGGTATACTAGTCCATGAAACAAAGTTTCAAGGACAACACCTAACGGAACTGACGGTAAGGCGAAATAAGGAACCAACTCAACATTTTGTGTCAAAGAGGGAAGGAAATATTTCTCAGGGCCAAGAAAGGAAGGCAAAGTTCTACTAGGGCCAAATAAGGAATTATCTCTTTCTTTTGCCCCAAACCTCACCTCATTTGGTCGAGCGAGCTGGGAGATATTCGCGTTCGAAGTTTCAGACCAGAAAGGTATTTTGCGATTTGTGACCAATCTATTCATCCACTTATGATATAATTGTGATAGTTAGATAGAGCACGTAATTATCTACAACTTTCATATAGATTGTTTTTCCATCCGAGCAACTTGATTTTTGGTCAAAATTCGTAGTCAACCGAGCCAGTCAGCGCTTCGTCATCGCCACGTCAGCGGTCAGAGTCAACAGTCAACCGAAGACCGGCAGTTTTGCAGAAAAGACCATAAAGATTAGAATCATCATAACTTTTTAATGCCTTATCCAATTTTTGCAAACTTTATATTTTTGGAAAGCTTAGGACTTTTAGAAACTTTTGGCATAGTTAAATTTATGTGTTGACAAATTCAAATTGGTTCAAATTTTAAATTGGTTTGTTTAAGTAAATTTGACTTAACTTGAGTTTTAAAAATTATTTTTGGGCAAATCCAATTGCTATGACTTTGTATGGTTAATACCTGGCCGTAGGAACCATCAAAATATTTTTGTAAATCATTTTTCTATGAATTCCTTTTTATTTGTATTTATCCCTTTTTAGTAGGACTTTTAATAATATTTAATGAAAAAAAAATTCTTCACCAATTTTCGAGCAAATTTAACTTAGAGTATTTTGAAGAGTTGAGGTGCATTATAAAGTACTTAGAAAAAAAATATTGCATCTCAATTCATCAAACTTTTTCTTAGAAAATTTTGTTAAAGTTATTTTGCCAATATTTTTCCTTAGAAAAATTTGGCATCTTAAAAATTGGTTAAGTTTTTCTTAGCAAAATATAGCACCTTATAAATGGTGTACTTTCCTTAGAAATTATTTTATCACCCTTGGGATTCTCAACATGAAGCTAGAAGTACTTAGCCAAGAAAACAGACTCCAGAAGCATCCCAAGAAGCAAAAGCACTTAGAAGAAAATCAAGAGGAACTTCAAGAGGCGCGAAGGAGGCTGAGAAACGTCGATCACCCGGGGACTTCATCTACGCTCGAGATCTACGTACTAACAAGCATCACAGAGGCACAAGTAGTTTACCCAGGTTCAGGCCGCCCGGAGGCTAAAAGCCCTACTCCTATATGTTTGGATTGAGAGGTATATCATGGTGTAGCTTTACAATGGTGGTCGTGGGTGAGGACCCGGTAGGTGTCGGCTAGAGGTTGAAGACGAGCAGATCCTAGCCCGGAGGAGATCACCTCTCGTCTAAGCTAATCTGGGACTTGTGCACTACCTAGCCTAGCCTCCAACTCACAAGTGTTCCTCCTTTTCCCTTGGGTGCCTCGGCCCTCCTTTTATAGGCTAAGGGGATACCACAGGCGCACCCTTGGGGCCGGAGGGGTTTTGGTGGGAAAACCCCTCCGGGTTCTCTTTAGGAGGCGACGTGGCCTCCTCTCGTCCAAGTATTCTTATCAGAGGGGGTAGGCGAGTCCTCCCACCTTTTCCAGAGAGGGCGGACAGAGGCTGACATCTTTTTCACCTCTGCCCCCCTTTGGCGCCTCCGCCTTCTTGGCGCCCAAGTCTTCTAGGAGCTTCCAGCCTGAGCTGGCAAGCTTATCCTCATCGCTTGCTGGAGGTTGGCTCCCGGGAATGAGCCTGGCCTCCTGCCGGGCGTTGGGGTCCCCGGGACCTCCACGCCGGCTTCCGGGTCGAGGGGGCCCCGGAGGGTCCCCGAGTCTTCTTGCCTTGGTTGTCGATGTCGTGTGCGTCGGGACGCCGTGGGGCAGATGGGGGGGCATCTGCCAGTCTTGTGCCTTCGCCTTGAGAGCCTTCTTGGTGGGCCACGTGCGGTGGACCCACTTTGACCGCATCAGGGAACCCCATGTTCCACTGTTGCGACAGTAGCCCCCGGGCATAGTCCCGGTGGCCACGCCCTTCTGCCGCCGGGGCTATGACCAAAAAGAGTCAAAGTGGGTCCCCGGCGTCAGGTCTTGGTCATCCTGCCACACCCGCCAGGTGGCGAGGTCTTGGAGTTATCCATCCGGCGAAGTAACTGCGCCAGTCTCCTCGATTCTCGGAAACGGAGAAAGCGAGGAGACGGCCGCTGAAGGCGCACCCGAGCCTCCTTAAAAGGTGGGGGTACCCCTCAGGATCTTCAATCGTCTTCACTCCTCCCCCAACCCCCATCTATCCCATAGTGCGAGGATGGCAGGGGCTAAGAAGGGAGTTGGTCGCTTGTGTTCATCCTCGGTGGGAGCAGAGGTGGCGTCCGGCAGCCGCGGAGGAGCTGCCCCCCGAGGTCGAGCGAGGCGCGTCGCGCCGGTGGCCGCGGTCACGGGAGCCGAGGTGCGGAGGTCGTGAGCGGGGGACGCGCGCGAGCCCTCCCGCACGGAGGACTACCCATGTCGGCTTCCCTCCGTTCGAGTTCGTCGTGGATCTGGAAAGAAGATTGCGCAGCCGTCTTCTGCTGCCGGACTCCTTCGCGGCGGCGGTGAGCACGGACAATGTCCGGCCCACCAGTTATGGGTTGCAGGTGGAGGGCTGCCCCAACAGCCCCTCCTGGGTCGAAGTGGAGCACACCGTCGGCGGATCCATGCTTCTGGGGAAGGGGTGGAAAGCGTTCGCACGCTCCCTTCACCTTACCTGGGGCAGTATCTGTCGTTCGAGTACGACGGAGACGAGACGCTCTCCGTGAAGATCTTCCGTGCCGACGGAGGACGCGAGGACTGCTACATGGAGAGCGACAGCAGCAGTCGCAGTAGCTGCTATGACGAGGAGGACAATGATGAAGATGAAGATGAAGAGGACTCCCTCAGCATCAAGGCCGAGAGGAGTCCGCTTCCCTGAAGGCGTGGGGGCGATGCAGCGGCGGCGTCCCCCGAAGATGTCCTTCACCTCCTTCTTGGCGGCCTCGTCGATGTATTTCTGGAAGTAGCGCCTTCCGTGGTGCGGGGATGCTCCTTGCTTGTACAGGAGCCAACTTTTCCTTGTAAAAAGTAGACCCCACTGTAGATCTTTGGATGACGAAAAGCTTGTACTCTTGCTGCCGCTTGGCCTTCAAGTTGAATAGTTGTGAATGGGAACGGTCTTTTTGCAAAACTCGCTCTTGATTGCTGCGCCAGCTGAACCGTGAAAGAGGCCAGTGGGGAGCAGAGGGCCTATAAAAGGCTCTCTAGCCCCCAACTCTTCGGCAACCTTTAGCCTAGCTTCCTCTTGCTTCTTGCCCACCCTGCCCCTCCATAGAGCACAAGGCCATGTCGGGGGAGGTAGGAATGTCTTTTTCAGGGACGTCGACGGCGGTGTCCGTGCACCGGGGTGCGGCGGAGGCTCCCAGGGGAACTGGGGCCCGTGCCACTGGAGAGGATGATGAGGTGATGTCGTGGCTGGCCCTCGCCATGGGGGTTTCGCGCCTGGCAACGATCTCTGGTCCCGCGGCCCAAGAGGAGGCCCGGGTGCGTGCGCTCCACAGGGCCCAGCTTCTGGCGGCCTTGAAGGAGAAGATCGCGGGGATCCCGGAGGCATCCCAGCTCTGGGAAGAGTTCGACACCATCAAACAAGTCAGTGTTACGCTCTTCTCGGCCCCTCGCTCCTCTTGGGCCTGGACCAGATCCTGACCGAACTCGTCCCCTGTCGTAGGCGGACAACAACGCCATGAGCGAGGTGGCGAACGAAATGGTTTCCCTGCTCCACTGCCTGGCGCTCGAACGCACCAGACAGCCAGGAGACGCCTGAAAAAGTCCTTCCGGGTTCTCCCTCTCCTCCCAGGCGTCCCCGGGGAATTGAAGGATCCCCTGTTAGGTGAGAATAAAGCAAGGGCGCGCAGCAAGGAGCGCAAACTCCAAGCTGGCCTTAGTAGCACAGGGTCTAGTAGTCGCGCAAACGAATGTAAATTCAAGAATGTAATTCAGAATGTAAATTCGGATGTGTGCAACCCTAGACTCAACTCCCGGGGTCATTTCCCAAATCTTCCTTTGCACTAACTCGCCGTCTGGTTTTCAGAGGAGGCCGCTTAGGTGCAAGGCACTCTACCTCTGCATGATAGATGTACCCCCTAAGCCGGACTATACCTTCCGGGAGTCCTTCGCCACTATCCGTGGGTATTAGGCCAGAGGGAAACGGACCGTTCGCCGGGGTGATGCCTACCCCCGCAAAGGCTCTCATCAACCGTCAAGCATGCGCAGGTCGATGGTATATTGACTCCGAGCGAGATGTTATGCCTAAATGCAGGATGCTTATGCAAGAACTTATTTGCTTTTCATCGCGTCTCCAGCCTATCCAGTCCTTGCCGGGTGTCGAGCTCCTTTTTCGCTATCCCGCCGTCCGATCCTGCCCTGGGAAGGAGCTACACACAACAAACTTTCAGTAGGAAAAGAATGGACCCTCTTTTCTACCATGCTAGCGTGTTATCCGAAGCAAACCGCAAGCACAGTTGGTAGTACATTTCTGTGGTGAGGTGCGTTTCACCACAACACTGCCCGATCCCCTCTCCGCGGTAGCACGGCATGATCGGGCGGCGGTGTCTAGCCCGTGAGGTCACTGGCGGCGCTTCTACCCGTCTGCCACCGGCACATACCAGCCCCCTGCTTACGGGTTTCTAAGGATAACATGCTACCATGGAAGAATTGAGGCTCACGGGAATTGAAATAACTTATCTTTTATTCTCCTAGCGATGATTCTTACACCCTATTACAGAACACTAGCCCCCCGGGCGTGCTTTAACGGATCCAACATTTGCGATTCATGTTCATAATCAGGGGTAGAATTTCCGAAGATTCTCGATGTTCCAGGTGTTGCCTTCCGGCCGGCCTTGCTCGTCCTCCAGGTACACCGTTCCGGGTTTCAGGGTATGTGTCACCCGGAAGGGGCCTTCCCACTTTGATGACATTTTGTTCAGGCCTTCCAGGTTTTGCCTCTTGCGGAGTACCATGTCTCCGGGTTGCAGCTCCCGCGAGCGAACATGACGACTGTGGTATCGACGGAGCCCTAGTTGGTACCGAGCTGATCGTAAGGAGGCCCGACACCTTTTCTCTTCCAACAGGTTTATGTCATCTATCCTTCGCTCTTCTTGCATGTTCTCATCGTACGCGAGCACCCGGGGTGATTCGTATTTGAGCTCTGATGGTAGGATAGCTTCGGCTCCATAGACGAGGAAGAAAGGTGTTTCTCCAGTGGCTCTGCTTGGTGTTGTCCTGAGTGACCACAGCACGCTTGGCAGGTGTTCAATCAAGTTTTTTCCCTTGTTCTCCAGCTTGTTGAAGGCTTTGGTCTTCAATCCTTTGAGAACTTCTGCATTTGCTCGCTCTACTTATGCGTTGCTTTGTGGGTAGGACACCGAGGCGAAGCACACCTTGATGCCCATTTCTTCGCAGAAGTTGAGGAATGCTTTGCTACTGAACTGTGTGCCATTATCGGTGATGATTCTGTTTGGTACTCCAAACCGGTAGACGATTCCTTTGATAAACTTGATGGCGGCCTGGGCTGTTTGGCGTGGAACTGGCATCACTTCCACCCACTTTGTGAACTTGTCGATTTCCACGAACATGTACTCATGACCTCCCACTGACTTTGGTATCTTGCCGACGATGTCCAGCCCCCCAGACCGCGAACGGCCAGGAGATTGGTATTGGCTGCAGCGCTTGAGCTGGCTGGTGCGTGTTCTTGGCGTAGTACTGACAGGCTTCACAGGTCTTGACTAGCTCCTCCGCGTCATGAAGTACCATCGGCCAGTAGAATCCCTGGCGGAAAACCTTCCCCACCAAAGATCTTGGTGCCACGTGACTTGAGCAGATCCCCTCATGTATGTCCCTCGGTAGTTCTTGGCCTTGTTCTTGCGATATGCACTGTAGCTTGACTCCGTTCTCGTGCCGCCGGTAAAGCTCGCCGTCGATCAGGACATAAAGCTTTGCCCGGCGGGCCACCCGCTCGGCTTCGTGGTCGTCCTCCGGGAGGGCGTGCTCCATCATGTACTTGACAATGTCATGGGCCCAGGGTGGATGAGTCCGCTCCACCAGCAGTACCTCTTGACCTGAAGGAAGCAGGGCTTCTTCAGTCGAAGGCACTGCCGGGTCTTGAGCCCCCGGACTGGCTACCCGTGTTGTTGGTGTAGAAGGGTTGCCAATCCCCTTCGTTGCTGAAGAACTTGGTTTCAGCCTCTCGGGAGAGACTGACGGTCGCTTGAGCACCTCGATGTAGATCCCAGGAGGTACCGGTTCCCGCCTGGACGCCAGTTGTGATAGTTCGTCCGCAGATGTGTTCTCCTCCCGTGGCATGTAAGCAGCTCTGAAGCTACTGAAGCGCCGCTAGAGTTTCCACACTTCTTCGACGTACGGCGCCATCTGGGGAGAGGCGTACTCCTTGTTGACTTGCTTGATGACTAGCTGCGAGTCACCCTTGACGATGACTTTGCCGATGCCGAGGCCGATGGCAGCACGAAGTCCCATGAGCAGACCTTCGTACTCCATTGTGTTGTTGGAGATGCATCCTTGGTAGTGCATTTGGACGACATACTTCAAGCGTTCACCGGTTGGCGAAGTGAGGACGACCCCGGCACCTCCTTGCCCCTTGGTGTAGGAGCCGTCGAAGTGTATGGTCCAGGTGTTGGGATCCTCCTTCCCGGGAAGGCTGGTCTCCTCCACCGGGCCGTCAATCGCCGTCTCGGTCAACTCGACCGTGAAGTCAGCCAATGCTTGGCTCTTGATGTTGTCTATGTGCTCGAACTTGAGCCCGAAGCCCTGGAGTTCCATGGCCCACGCCGAGATGCATCCAGTGGCCAGCAGGTTCTCCAGAGGACTCCTCAGGTTGTACTTGGACACCACTGTGATGGGGTGGCCCTCGAAGTACGGCCTCATCTTGCGAGAGGCAATGAGGATCACCAACAGCAGCTTTTGCATCATGGGATACCGCTCCCGGGCGTCGCGCAACACCGAGCTGACGAAGTAGACTGGGTGCTGCACCTTGCGTGCCGCCGGTCCTTTGGCGGGTCGACGTCCTTCACATTCTCAGCGCTCCAGGGTGTTGTCGGAGTAGCCCCCGGCTGTGCTGCCTTGGAGCGTGTTTCTTCGTCTTCAGCGCGTGGCTCATTGTTGACGAGAGGAGGCGGGGTGTTGGGATCCTGGGACCCCTGAACACCCGGTCGCCCCTTCTTGCTGGATTGCCCCGGGATGCTTGCCCTTGCTTGACTTCTTCGGAGATGCGTCGCGCTCGGCCACCAGCACGGCGCTGACCACTTGGTTAGTGGCTGCGATCCGCAGGAGCAGGGGCTCCTTCTCCATCGGAGCCACGAGGATGGGTGGCGAGGAGAGGTAACTCTTGAGTGATTGGAGAGCTTCCTCAGCCTCGGAGTTCCACTCCACGGGGCCCGATTTCTTGAGCAGCTTGAAGAACGGCAAAGCCCACTCTCCTAGCCTTGACATGAAGCGCCCGAGTGTAGTGATGCACCCATTGAGGCGCTGCACGTCCTTGACTCACCGGGGCGCTTCCATTCGTTCGATGGCCTTGATTTTGTCAGGATTCGCCTCGATCCCCCGATGGGAGATCAGGAAACCCAGCAGCTTGCCGGATGGGACCCCGAACACACATTTGTCGGGGTTGAGCTTGAAGTTGACCCGGCGGAGGTTGTCGAAAATCTTGTGCAGGTCCTGAATAAGGGTGTTATGGAACCTTGTCTTGACCACGATGTCGTCGATGTAGGCTTGAACGTTGCGGCCCAGCTGGGTCCCAAGGCACGCTTGCATCGCGCGCTGGAAGGTAGCGCCCGCGTTCCGGAGGCCGAAAGGCATCCGGGTGTAGCAGTAGCAGCCCTTGGGAGTGATGAAGGCCGTCTTCTCCTGGTCCTCGACCGCCATCAGGATCTGGTGGTACCCGGAGAAGGCATCCAGGAAGCACAGCGACTCACACCCGGCTGTGGAGTCCACGATCTGGTCGATACGCGGCAGAGGAAACGGGTCCTTGGGACAGGCCTTGTTCAGGTCTGTGAAGTCGACGCAGAGTCGCAGCTTGGAGGAGTTTGGCTTCGGCACCACCACTGGATTGGCCACCCAGGTGTGATGAGGCACCACCTTGATGACGCCAGCTTCAAGTAGCCCGTCGGTCTCGGAGACGATGAACTCCAACTTTTCCTTACTCTGCTTACGCAGAACTTGCTTCATGGGGCGGGCGTCCGTGTTCACTACCAGCTTGTGCTCGATCACCTCCCTTGGTACGCCGGGTAGACCTGACACTTCCCATGCGAAGGCGTCAGAGTTTTCCCGAAGGAAGGCGACGAGCGCGCTTTCATATTTGTCGATGAGGTGAGCACCGATGGTGATGGTGCGGGAGCCGTCACTCGTGACTGCCACCTTCTTGGTCATCTGCATGTCGCCGCGGAAGGGCGCCTTCTTGGAAGCCGCGGGTGCCGAGCTCCCGGCCGCCCCCGAGAACAGCATCAACACCGGCATCTTGCACGTCTTGTCAAGTGTCCGCCGTTGCGGCCACCGTCTGGTTCAGTTTCTGGACGCAGAAGATGGCGTCGTCGATGTCGGCCTTGACCTTGATCACGCCCCAAGATGCCGGGATCTTCATCATGTTTTAGGCGAAGTGGGAGACGGCCATGAACTTAGCCAACGCAGGTCGACCGAGAATGCCGTTGTAAGGAAGCGGCGTGTCGGCGATGTCGAAGACAATTTCCTTAGTGCGGAAGTTCTCAGGACCACCAAAGGTGACCAGGAGAGAGATCTTCCCCAGAGGTCGCGTGATGTTCCCGTTCACACCTTGGAACACGCCGGTGTCTTGAAGGCGGGAGAAAGGGATTTGCAGAGTGGCCAGGACCTTTGCCGTCAGTAGATTGAGGCTGGAGCCTCCGTCGACCAGCATCTTGGTGACCTTGAAGTTGTGGATGATGGGCGACACGACCAGAGGCAGGGTCCTACCCCGGCGGTGATGTCAGGATGATCCTCCGGGTCGAAGGAGATGACCTGGTTAGACCACTCCAAGGGCTTCAGCGGTGCCGGAGCGACCGCGTTCAGCTCCCGGACGTGTCTCTTGCCGGCGCTGTTCGAGGGAGGCGGGGAGGCTCCCCCGTGAATGCACCCGACGACATCATTGACTTCTTGGAATTGCCCGTTGCCGCCACCTTGGGGAGCCGGAGCATCCCCGTTGTCAGCGAACTCCACGTTGTTCGTCCCATGTCCGCCTTGGCCACCGCGCCCTCCTCCGTGGTCTCCGCGTCCTCCACCTCGTCCCCACCCCCGGCCATCACCGCCTTGGCGACCAGTGGGGCAGCTCTGAGAGTAGTGTCCGTGGAGTCCGTAGTTGAAGCAGGCACCTGGGCCGGTCCCGCCTCCTTGACGTTGCGTACGCGCGGCGAGGCCGTTCACTTGGCGGCAGTCCTTGAGCAGGTGGTTGCCGTCAGGGTGGACGTGGCACCGTGGGTCTTCGTCGCCCTCGGAAGTCGAGGCCGGCTTGGTCTTCTTGGGAAGAGGCTCGGTGACGAAGACGCGCTTGTCGGGACCTGGGTCCCGCTTATTGCTCTTGGCGGGGGCGGCCTTGTCCTCAGGTTCCTCCTCCCCAGGGACTCGGACCCCCTCCTCTGCGCGGGCGCAGCGGTTCGCGAGCTCCCAAAGCTCACGGGTAGTCTCGATGCGGTGAGTGCTCAATTTCTCGCGCATCCGGGTGTGACGAATGTTGGCGTGGAAGGATTGGATCACCAACTCCTGCTTGATGCAGGGGATGGTGTTCATCTTCTGGGTGAAGCGCTAGATGAACTTGCGAAGGGTTTCACCCGAAAGTTGCTTGAAGTCGTGAAGGTCGCTGGGAACTCCTGGGCGCTGGTACCCGCCCTGGAAAGCCCCCAGGAACGCCTCCTTCAGAGCCCGCCAGGAACGGATGGAGCACTTGGCGAGGTTGAGGATCCACGACTGAGCATCTCCCTTCAGGGCCAATGGGAACCAGTTGGCCATCATGATCTCGTCGGCCCCGGCGACCACCGCAGCCAGTGAGTACAGCTGCAGGAAGTCCCGGGGGTTGATGGTGCCATCGTAGCGAAGGACATCGATCTTGAACTTCTTGGGCCAGGTGGTCTGGCAAAACTCGAGGGAGAGGGCGAGGCAGCCCTCAGCGATGTCGTCGTACCGATCTTCCCGTCGGTGGCGCTCTCGGCGACATTCGATGCGTGTGCGTGCATCCTCATGGAGACGGTTGTTGAGGTCGTTGCGCAGATCCATGTTGCGCGTGGAGGATGAACCAACAGAGATGGCCGCGCCGCAGTTGCGGTTCGCCCGACCTGCCGCAGGAGGATCTGCTTGAGGAGGCACGGCTTCACCTGGGCGATCCCCCCGGGGAGGGTCTCTCGCGCCTCTGCTCCCTTGGCTCCGGGGCTGTCGACGGTGGGGGCGTGAACGGGTTCGCACCTAGGACCACCGTCGGCAAAGTGGAGGAGTTCCTCCACACGGGTCCGCCACTCCTGGTAGACCTTGGGGTTGTCGGTGCTGGGTGGAAAGTGGATCAGAGCCTTGGTGGTGATGAGGGCGTCATGGCGGGCCTGCGCATCGTCCGAGAGGAGAGTACCGGACTTGCTCTTGGCGCCTTGCTGTCCCTTGCCAGCGCGAGTACTCTCGCTCGTTTCACCGACGGAGGGGTCCTTGCCGGTGTTGCCGCCCATGCTCTTCTCCACGCCACCATCTTCTCCGCTCCGGGCCGAGCCGCCTGCCCCGCCCGGAACGCCCTTCTCCGCAGGCGGAGGAGGAGAAACCCGGTTAGCCGCAGCACCGCGACGCTCGCCAGTAGCCTGGGAGCGCACAGGGGAGGCTGCCTTGGACGCCGGGGCGTCGGACCTCTTCTTTGGCGCCATAGTCGAAGAACTTGATGCAAATCTCGACGAAGAACGTGAAGCCGAAGAAGAACTTGACAAAGATCTCGACGAAGAACGCGAAGCCGAAGAAGAATTTGACGAAGATCTTGACGAAGAACGCGAAGCTGAAGAAGAACTTGATGAAGATCTCGACGAAGAACGCGAAGCCGAAGAAGAACTTGACGAAGATCTCGATGAAACCAGCACTTGCGCCCCCTACCTGGCGCGCCAGATGTCGTGTCTTTGATCCCGGACACCGGGAGTAAAGGATACCCCTTTTTAGGTTCGGTATGGGGCGCGAAGGAGGCTGAGAAACGTCGATCACCCGGGGACTTCGTCTATGCTCGAGATCTACGTACTAGCAAGCATCACAGAGGCACAAGCAGTTTATCCAGGTTCAGGCCGCCCGGAGGCTAAAAGCCCTACTCCTGCATGTCTGGATTGAGAGGTATATCATGGTGTAGATTTACAATGGTGGTCGTGGGTGAGGACCCGGGAGGTGTCGGCTAGAGGTTGAAGACGAGCAGATCCTGGCCCGGAGGAGATCACCTCTCGTCTAAGCTAATCTGGGACTTGTGCGCTACCTAGCCTAGCCTCCAACTCGCAAGTGCTTTTCCCTTGGGTGCCTCGGCCCTCCTTTTATAGGCTAAGTGGATACCACAGACGCACCCTTGGGGCCGGAGGGGTTTTGGCGGGAAAACCCCTCCGGGTTCTCTTTAGGAGGCGATGTGGCCTCCTCTCGTCCAAGTATTCTTCCCAGAGGGGGTAGGTGAGTCCTCCCACCTTTTCCAGAGAGGGTAGACAGAGGCTGACAGCTTTTTCACCTCTGCCCCCCTTTGGCGCCTCCGCCTTCTTGGCGCCCAAGTCTTCTAGGAGCTTACAGCCTGAGCTGGCCGGGCGTTGGGGTCCCCGGGACCTCCACGCCGGCTTCCGGGTCGAGGGGGCCCCGGAGGGTCCCCGAGTCTTCTTGCCTTGGTTGTCGATGTCGTGTGCGTCGGGACGCCGTGGGGCAGATGGGGGGGCATCTGCCAGTCTTGTGCCTTCGCCTTGAGCGCCTTCTTGGTGGGCCCACGTGCGGTGGACCCACTTTGACCGCATCAGGGGAACCCCATGTTCCACTGTTGCGACAGTGCTAGATGAAGATTCTTGAAGACCAAACAAGTGAATACTTGGAGCAACCATACCACCAATTTAAGATTGATTATATCAAGTTTATTTTGCCCAACCTTGACCTTGACCTAGCCAACTTGATTAAGTTATTCTGTCCATGATCCTCAAGTTGTTTTGCACATCATGCATGTGATATTTCATTAGAGTATTTTTGCATATCATGCATGGCATATTTTTCCTTAAAGGTTTTTGGTATGATTGCATGTTTATTGTGGCTTGTTTGATGTGTTAGAAATTTCGGAGAGAGACGAAGACTTTTGCAACTGCTACTCCTGCTCTCCCTGTTGCCAAGGCAAGTGGCACACCCCATAAATTTCCTAAGTATTTTTCTATGCATGACTTAGAATATTTCTTTATATGCATGTGTTGGATAGTATTGCTATGCTAAAACTACTATGGCGCACTAAAAAACGTGCGCCCCAGAAATATTTTCTGTGGCGCACGGCATATTGGTGCGCCACAGAAAGTGTTTCCACCTATAAGGGTTTTCCTACTAGTGTTGATCACACTGTTAATACGTTGCGCTTATAACCCACCATCCGTGCCGACCCCCGGGAGTCGACCAGACGGCCTCCTCGGTTATTGACTTATTGCCGTGTCTGTCTATCTACTCTTCGTTTTTTGTTTGCCCGTAGTAAGTCGGTGTAACATCCCAAGTTTTTAAAAAGTTGAAAAATCAGAAAAATTTAAAACTTTCAAAAACTATTATGTATTTTGCTTTGAAAAGAAAAATCATGCATGCATTCATCATCATATAAGCTTTGTTGCATTTGGATTTTCAAAAGTTGGAATATTATTCCCACTTGAAAACCTATTTATGAAAAATATATTAAAAGGACTATTTATGTCCAATATATTATTTTGAAGTGTTGTGGGTTACTTCTCTAGGATAAATGTTTGGTTGTAAATTGTTTGTATGAATGGGCCTTATTATGCCCTATATAATATTTTTTGGTTTCTAGAATATTGCCAAACCTTTTTATTCTATTTTTTTGTGTTTGATTTGAATATTTTATTTTATTGAAAATATATGTCTAAAATAAGCTAAGTTCAAATTTTTACATTTGTGGTATTTTATTTGACTTTAATAAACCACAAATGATTTTATTTAAAACCCTATTTTTAAAATTTACATGAATGTGTCAAATAAACCTTTATACATTATTTGAAATTCGAATTTTGAAATGTTTTGGAAAAGTGAATTCGAAATTTCTAGAAGATAGATCTTGATTTTACAAAAATTTAGAAACTGGTTTGAGTTGATTTGGACTTTTAAATCAAAAGTTATGAAGAAAACAGTAAAAAAAATAAAGAAAAATGTTTTAGCCAAAAAATAGTCGACCGAGGGAGTTGGGAGGAAACCCAGCCCAGCTCGGACGCGCGCGCACGCAGCTTGCCCATGTTTTTTTTTCCTCTGTCATTTTTCTTTTTCTTCTAGGCCGAATCTTAGCCCAAGAAACCGAGTCAGCCCTAGGTTCAAACCCGAACCCGATGGTTATTCCAGGAAAATTTAGCTTTTCCAAATATTTTCCACTTAAACAGGAATATCTTGACAAATATAACTCCAAATCCGGATCCGCTTGATCCTACGCGTTCATAACTTCGAGGCCAATCTATTCCACCGACCCTTGGCCTATATAAACCCCGCCGACATCTCTGTTCCCCTTTTCGTTCCACCGAAACCCTAATCAGCGAAATCGTATTTTGTTGATTTGACGACCAAGATCATCTCAAATCGCGAGGGAACCTGAAGCATTGTTGCAGATCTCCTCAATACCTTTCCATCCCAGGAAACCACAACTCTTTTCATCAACCGTGGAGCAAGATTTTCGACACGCTATCCTTCAAATCTGAAGTCGTATTTCTTAGATCTCTTCGCGCTCGGTTCTTCATATCGAAATTCCTCAGTGAGAAGGTAGATCTAACCCTTATCTACAACTTTCCTGTTGAACACTTTTTGTTTTGACGTACGGAATGTTCTGTACAATACAGATTGTGTTTGACGATTTTCGGGGAAGAAAACAATCTCAAATCTTCGGGCCGTGAAAACGAAAGTTGTTCCCCTGATCAAGACCTTTCTTTTGCCCCAAACATCATCTCATTTGGTCAAGCGAGTTAGGAGATATTCGCATTCGAAGTTTCGTACCAGAAAGGTATTTTGCGATTTGTGACCAATCTATTCATCCACTTATGATATAATTGTGATAGTTAGATAGAGCACGTAATTGTCTACAACTTTCATATAGATTGTTTTTCCATCCGAGCAACTTGATTTTTGGTCAAAATTCGTAGTCAACCGAGCCAGTCAGCGCTTCGTCATCGCCACGTCAGCGGTCAGAGTCAACAGTCAACCGAAGACCGGCAGTTTTGCAGAAAAGACCATAAAGATTAGAATCATCATAACTTTTTAATGGCTTATCCAATTTTTGCAAACTTTATATTTTTGGAAAGCTTAGGACTTGTAGAAACTTTTGGCATAGCTAAAATTATGTTTTGACAAATTCAATTTGGTTCAAATTTTAAATTTGTTTGTTCAAGTAAATTTGACTTAACATGAGTTTCAAAAATTATTTTTGGGCAAATCCAATTGCTATGACTTTGTATGGTTAATACCTGCCCGTAGGAACCATCAAAATATTTTTGTAGATTATTTTTCTACGAATTCCTTTTTATTTGTATTTATCCCATATTTAGGAGGACTTTTAATAATATTTAATGAAAAAAATTATTTTCTTCACTAATTTTCGAGCTAATTTAACTTAGATTATTTTTGAAGAGTTGAGGTGTATTAGAAAGTACTTAGAAAAGGAAAAAAATTGCATCTCAATTCATCAAACTTTTTCTTAGAAAGTTTTGTTAAAGTAATTTTGCCAATATTTTTCCTTAGAAAAATTTGGCATCTTAAAAATTGGTTAAGTTTTTCTTAGCAAAATATAGCTCCTTATAAATGGTGTACTTTCCTCAGAAATTATTTTGTCACCCTTGGGATTCTCAACATGAAGCTAGAAGGACTTAGCCAAGAAAACAGACTCCAGAAGCATCCCAAGAAGTAAAAGCACTTAGAAGAAAATCAAGAGGAACTTCAAGAAGACCAACCACCCATTTTTCTCTAAGTCTTTCTTTCTTCCTTTCTTTCTTCCTTTTTATTTCCTCTCCATTGACTCAGTGATGTATCAAGTTAAATTTAAGACCAGCCCTGGTGATACCAAATGATGAAGTCTACAAAATCATCAAGTCCTACAAGAAGCAATGGAGTCATCACACCAAGGAAGGAATAACAAGGAAGATTGAAGATGATCCTTGAAGACCAATTACATCCTTCTCTCTTCTATCCTTTATTCCTATTTCTGTCTTTCACCTTGGACATAGACCAAGTCATTTGTGTTTATGACTAAGTTCCTATAGTGCTAGATGAAGATTCTTGAAGATCAAACAAGTGAAGACTTGGAGCAACCATACCACCAATTTAAGATTGATTATATCAAGTTTATTTTTCCAAACCTTGACCTTGACCTTGACCTTGACCTAGCCAACTTGATTAAGTTATTCTGTCCATGATCCTCATGTTGTTTTGTACATCATGCATGTGATATTTCTTTAGAGTATTTTTGCATATCATGCATGGCATATTTTTCCTTAAAGGTTTTTGGTACGATTGCATGTTTATTGTGGCTTGTTTGATGTGTTAGAAATTTCGGAGAGAGACGAAGACTTTTGCAACTGCTACTCCTGCTCTCCCTGTTGCCAAGGCAAGTGGCACACCCCATAAATTTCCGAAGTATTTTTCTATGCATGACTTAGAAATTTCTTTATAAGCATGTGTTGGGTAGTATTGCTATGCTAAAACTCCTATCTCCTTTTTACTAGTTGTGTCTAGAATTCTATGATAACTTAGTAGAATTATTGATGCTATGCAAAAGTGTTTTATTGAAAATTAAGCTTAATTCATAAGTTAAATAAACACCTGGGTGGATTTGGGCTTGATTGGTTTTATGAGTTGAGTGTTGTCCCGATGGGATATTCACTTGTGGATTGCCACCCAGGAACAAAGGGACCCAAGTTTTCTCCAAAGTGAAGATGCTTCCAGTGCAGCCACTTGGTATAATGGCTCTGCCTTGACTAAGTAGTTCTAGGATCCTGATTCCGGCAGGTCTCAGCGGATGGATGTCTGGTATGGGTCTGCCCAGAGGAACAGGGGATTATTACCCAAAGGTCTCGTCTTAATCTTCTCCTTTTCCTTATCACTAATGGAGTGTAGAGGATAGTTTGGGCTGATTGAGTCAAGTGGTGAACGTGCACAACCTCTCGAGAGTGTCAAAACTAAGTACTTAGCCGTGTCCCCGGTTACGGACAATTTGAGAAGCTGATCAAGGACGTCAACGAAGGCTCCCGACATTCCAATTTCTTAAGTTAAAATTTTGAAGGTTGAACAAAGGTAGACAAGAGGGTGGTTTTCATGCCATACCTGTTTTGACAAAAAGAAAAGTGTTTTATAAAGAGATAGGAAAAATTGTCTTTATGCAAATTAGCCTTGAACTCCACCAGCTAGATATGCATATAGGTTATTAGTGTTGTTCCATTAAGTGTCCACATAGTTCACCTGCCAGTTCCATTTTTAATGGTTCTGACCCACCCTGTTGCAAATTTTTATTTGTTGCAGATTGTTCTGACGACGAGTGAGTTTACGTTAAGGTTTTCGAGTCTGCAACCAACATGTTTCGCCTGTGGCACATGAAGATGATGGAGACTCACTGAAGAATATGTTTTCCGCTGCTTTACTCTTTCAAAGCTAGCTTCGTGCTATGCAATTTGTAATGAATATTTTCCTAAGTTATGGATCCCCGTGTAATAATTGATAATTTGTTGTGATATTCATCGTAAACTGTGTGTGCAAATGAATCGATCCAGGGGTTTGCACCATACACAGGGATCTTGCCAATTTTCTAAGTGCAGGTCCGCTACAGTCGGCGACTTCCCGTACTAAGCCGGCGACTTCCCGTAGTAAGATGGCTACTCCACGTGAGTGGTGGCCTGGCAGTAAGCCGGAAAGGTGGCCAAAGAAACCTAAAAGGCCTTGCGAATCAGAAGTCGTGAACACACAGACTTCCTTTCATCACGAACATGACAATACACGGTAAACCGACATTGGCTCCCGGTTGTTAAGACGGCCGCATCTCCCATCATTTTAAGACATATCAGGTGCTGTGAAAGGGTAAAGTAATCGCCCTAAACTTCCCGTGTCAATAAGAAACTAGCAATGGACGGCCTTCATTGCGAATCTCACCTCTCGAGTGGAAATAGTCTTGCCGTGAGTATTTTTTCGTTCGAGGCGTGGAGTCGGTAAGATGGAGTCGGTAGTGTGAACATGTAATGTGAAACGTAAATCCACAATGTCATCACGCTTAAGACGAGGCGAACGCTGGTACGGACCACATAGTGTTACTAACAGGAAACTTTTTGTGAGTGGCTAGGGCTCACTCATGTGAGAGCTAAGCTAATCGTCGCTGTCGGTCTATCTATTCTTTATTTTTTGTTAAATTCTTTTGTGAGTGGCTACAGCTCACTCGTGTGAGAGGTAAGCAAAGTCATCGCGTGGATGACGTCACCCAGGTAAGTTGAGGTGCAGGTACAACCAGGTTACACAAGAAGTGTCCTAACCTAGCAGCCATGCCGACTCCCCGGGAGTCGACCGGATGACTCCCGGGAGTCGCTAGACACCTAGCGTCATTAAAGTGAGCCTCTCCAGACGCCGATTCCCCGGATGTCCACCCGTCGACTACCCAGGAGTTGAGCAGACACCTGAGCTCGGTCCAAAAACGAAAGTCTGCCCACAGTAAACCTCCAGTTCCTCTCAAGTCTCATCCATCCTCCGAGAGCTGCACCAGATCTGGAATCCAGCGTGGCCCTCCAGATGCTCATATTCGTTTCCCTACTTTGCATACAGGAGAAATGTCCTAACCCACCATCTCTGCCGACTCCCCGGGAGTCGCTAGAACACTAGGGTAGTTAAAGAGAGCCTCTGTAGACGTTTGTATTCTGTCGGGGTTTGTGAACGGTGAAACGGAGATGGTTAAACCAGCCGGCTCCAGGGAGGAGGCGGTGTTGCTGCAGTGTCCATCCGATCGAACGCTAAACGTGTGCACGTGCACCCTCACCGACTAGAGGGTGGTGAGACCGGACGTGGCGTCGCGCGGAATTAGTCCAGGGGCACGCACGAGCGTCGGTTTGGAACCTGGGGTCGGACTTATGTATACAGGTGACTCCCTGGATTCGCTGGGATCGCGAGTCGCTGCGCATTAGGACTTAGAAGGTCATTCCGGCCGGCTCCCGGGACTAGACCAACTGAACCGTCTGCCTGAGTCCATGGAGTCGGATGGAGTAGGATGACCATTTCGTGACATCACAAGATTGCTCATAGACGGTCCCGTGGTTCCTGTACTCCACGGAGAGGAACGATGTTGGCGCCGACTTCAGGGAGTCGGCCCGGTCAGATGGTGTATTAGGACCTACCAACCTACCATGGTCATTACTTCCTCCTGGCTTTACATGCCGGCTCTAGTTAGCCGGCGGACAGCGAAGCGGCGCGTCATTCCGCACGGAGTGTAGAAACGCATTCAGTCGTGTTCAAGTAATTAATTAACTACGCCCATGAACGTTTGCGATGTAGTTGCACACTAACTCGGGTACAATTGCTGAGTATTCTAACGTGAAGAAACGAAATGGCGGGATCCACTAGCGGTGAGACGGCTAAGGTCAGCCGTGCCGGCTCCCTGGATTCGCCAAGAGAGCACGTACAAGAGTACAAGACACAACAAAGGAAGACACGGCATGACGGTGGCATGTGCTACGCATAGTCTTGGGTCTCGGTGAATAGACAGAAATGCATATCAGGTAATTTAGTTATAGATGTCTTTGTCGAACCCCAGTTTTCACGTTGTCTTACGAGCAGCCGAACGTGCTTAAGTTCATGACCCTGGAAGGTGGCGTGGTCCGAAATTTCCTTGCTTTGCAAGCTCGAGTTCCTTGCGGAGTTGAAAATTGTGCTTGTCTTGCAGCTGGATCTTTTCTTTGAGGACGCGGATGGTCTTTACGAGGTCGTTGTAGATTGCTGCTTCTGAATTAATTTGCGTGTACAGTTCTGATGTCATTGCGTTGTCCCGCGTACGACATTTTTGAGCTTCTCTCAATTTCTTCCAATTATCGGTGGTCCGCCCAAGGGTCTTGGCTAGCCTGTCGTCTCGGTCTGCCAGACGGGCTTTGAGTGATTGGATGTACGCCATTGAAGCGGTCTTCGTCTTTTGCGGAGGGGATTCATTGGTCCTGTCGGAAGTTATGTACAAAGATGTTTGAATTACTATTTAGGCTTGTGGTGAACCGAATATTGGTAGGAAAGGAAGAAGAAGGTAAAATTGGAGGAAAGGAAGAAGAAGGTAAAATTGGAGGAAAGGAAGAAAAAAAATACGCAGAACAAATGTTGAGATAAATACTTGGATGATGCAGCATGTCCGGTTGTCGTCTTCCTTTTCTTCTGAGCGGAAGGGTATTCCGCGGACGACATGGTTGTGCGGTGATGCAACGAGCGGAGAGGCAGGGCGCTTGGAGGGAGAAGAGGACTAATCTCAGGGGAAGAGGGGGAAGAGGGAGCGGGGTGGACAAGACGATGCATTGACCTACTTAAACACGATTCAGCGTGCGCGTGCAATAGAAATTAGACTAGTCACAATGCAAAGTAACATAAACTAGTATTATGCATATGATACTAGTCCATGTTACTATTTCCATAATGGGTAGTATCATATTTGTGGTATCATGAGGTATTGCATTTATTAGGGTGTAGACTCATTGTGTTTTGAAATCCGTTATGTTACGGTATCATATCATGATACTACTACCTCCTCTCTCTTCATTTATTGTTGTGCCACATCATCTTTTTGACAACGTGGCATCTATGATACTACTTATGTTACCCCCATTGGGGCTAGTCTTAATCCATCGTCACGCGCCTCGGCTTTGAATTCATTAGATGGACATAGACGCGCCGTCTGCAGCGCCGTCTGTAGCGTTTACGCTTGGCACACGTTCTATGGCGGTCAGGCGTGTATTGTTTTTCCCGTTTTACAAAGAGGTTTGTTACTTCAAAAGTTAAGCATTGCAGCCGGTTTTTCCATACGAATGCATACAGACGCAATCCGACAGAAAAATATATAAATAAAGAGCAGCAGTAGACGAACTACATACATGGTAAGTAAAATGCCAGTGTCTACGACGCGGATCACAGCGGTAACTGGGCTTAACCTGACGTACCTGCTAAGCACGTCCCTGCTATTTTGGCGAGTACATCAATCTCCTTGCGGATGAGAGCAGTTTCCTGGTTTTGCATATCAATGTGGTTTTGGAGTTGTTTGATCTGCTCCATCAAGGCCGTGTTCCGCGCCCGGTGCTTATCCAGGTCTCTTATGTACTGCTCCGACCTGTTCTGCGCCGCCATCGCGTCGGTGTAAATCCCGTGCGTCAGTTCTTGATACGCGATGTTTTGCTCGAGGGCCTTGGCTATCTGGTTCGATCGAGCATCGTTCTGAGCTTCATGGTCTCTGATTATACGCTCCTCCGCCGAAATAATTGTAGGGACGGGGATGCTGGAATCGGCGGGCCTGTAGAATGTACGTTCGAATACACATGATTGAGTCGAAACGGTTGTATGTATCGAAGGAGAGCATTCAAATAAATTGGAAATATAATGAAACAAATACCACGTTGCTAGGAGCTCGTCAGGTCCGTCCGCAATGCTCATCCTCTTTGGAGAAGGGTAGGAGATCGGTGGAGACGACATGACCGGTTTTCAAGGGGTTCAGAAGAGGAGGATGAGAAGGACACTACTAGGAAACTAGATATAGGTGGATAGCTATTCTGTGGCGCACCAAAGTTGTCGTGCGCCACAGAATATATTCTGTGGCGCATCGTTGTAGGTGTGCCACAGAAATACTACCCTTTCTGTGGCGCATATATAAGAGGTACGCCACTGAACTGTGTTATTCTGTGGCGCACCTTTTCTGTGGCGCATGGCGACGGATGCGCCACAAAAAAATGTGTTTCTGTGGCGCAGCTGGACATATACGCCATAGAAATAAGGGTGGGCCCCGGCACAAAAAATTGAGGGAGCCATTTCTGTGGCGCATCCAGTTGTGTGCGCCACGGAAAGTAGCATTTCTGTGGCGCATCCTGTTCCATGCGCCACAGAATTGCTGTGCAGAAATACAAAAGTGTGGCAGCATATGAATTTTAGTATTATACCTACTAAAGGTGTCTATTCTTTCTTTAAAATATTAACAAATATGTGTGTGTTCTTTCTTTAAATTTAACCAAAACTTTATTTTTTGAAAAGAAAAAATATCATTAAAAAGAATAACAAATATATGTGTGTTCTTTCTTTAAATTTAACCAATTTTTTTTATATTATACCTACTAAAGGTGTCTATTCTTTCTTTAAAAATATTAACAAATATGTGTGTGTTCTTTCTTTAAATTTAACCAAAAACTTATTTTTTGAAAAGAAAAAAATATCATTAAAAAGAATAACAAATATGTGTGTGTTCTTTCTTTAAATTTAACCAATTTTTTTTTGTATTATACCTACTAAAGGTCTCTATTCTTTATTTAAAAATATTAACAAATATGTGTGTGTTCTTTCTTTAAATTTAACCAAAAATTTATTTTTTGAACAGAAAAAAAATATCATTAAAAAATAACAAATATGTGTGTGTTCTTTCTTTAAATTTAACCAATTTTTTTGTATTATACCTAGTAAAGGTTTCTATTCTTTCTTTAAAATATTAACAAATATGTGTGTGTTCTTTCTTTAAATTTAACCAAAAATTTATTTTTTGAAAAGAAAAAAATATCATTAAAAAGAATAACAAATATGTGTGTGTTCTTTCTTTAAATTTAACTAATTTTTTTTTGTATTATACCTACTAAAGGTGTTTATTCTTTCTTTAAAAATATTAACAAATATGTGTGTGTTCTTTCTTCAAATTTAACCAAAAATTTATTTTTTGAAAAGAAAAAAATATCATTAAAAAGAATAACAAATATGTGTGTGTTCTTTCTTTAAATTTAACCAATTTTTTTTTGTATTATACCTACTAAAGGTGTCTATTCTTTCTTTAAAAATATTAACAAATATGTGTGTGTTCTTTCTTTAAATTTAACCAAAAACTTATTTTTTGAAAAGAAAAACAATATCATTAAAAAGAATAACAAATATGTGTGTGTTCTTTCTTTAAATTTAACCAATTTTTTTTTGTATTATACCTACTAAAGGTGTCTATTCTTTCTTTAAAAATATTAACAAATATATGTGTGTGTTCTTTCTTTAAATTTAACCAAAAACTTATTTTTTAAAAATAAAAAATATCATTAATAAGAATAACAAATATGTGTGTGTTCTTTCTTCAAATTTAACCAATTGTTTTTGTATTATACCTATTAAAGGTGTCTATTCTTTCTTTAAAAATATTAACAAATATGTGTGTGTTCTTTCTTTAAATTTAACCAAAAATTTATTTTTTGAAAAGAAAAAAATATCATTAAAAATAATTACAAATATGTGTGTGTTCTTTCTTTAAATTTAACCAATTAAAAAGAAAAAAATCATTAAAAAGAATATGAGGCCACACAATTCTGTGGCGCATCCTCTCTGGTATGCGCCACAGAATACGGAATTTCTGTGGCGCATGCGAGCAATGATGCGCCACAGAAATGTGATATTCTGTGGCGCATGCCAGCAAGGATGCGCCAAAGAATTATCTTTCCCCCACTTACATGTGGGGCCTGCCTCGCGCCTCTCCCTCACACTTAGCAGTTTAAACACACCGGCCGCGCGCATCGCCGCCCTCTGCAACTCGCCGTCGCGCCCCAAAGAAGCTCGTCGTCGACCGCCAGTAAAAAGAATCATAAGAAGGTTTTCACAACTCATTTTTAGGTTATAAATAATTTTCAACTAGACTTGACATCGACCAATAGAACGGGTTTCCTACAGACAGTCCTGCTCTGATACTAACTTGTAGCGCCCCGACCCCAGAGCTATATTGAAACGTTGTGTAACCGGTCATGCTACACAATCGAGGGTTACTGGGTTTACCAATCCTAGGCCAAAACTCATTGGCAGGCGTGCTCGGAATACATCATCGGCACACAACACCTCGATCATGCCATAAACTCAGACATCACTTTCACGTATAGCAAAGAGACCAAGACTGCGGAACAACTGGCACATAACAGACTCTACGACACAAGAGATCATAGTTCAACTCATATATGAGAAAGATAGCAAATATCACAATCAGAGGTCACAGACCCATCATTACATCAAGCGGAAGCAAATTTAGTTGTCTAAACAACAAGATCCAAATTATGGCCTAAGAGGCCTACAGATAAACATCCCGTGCCAGGCTGTTCCAAGACGTCCCAAGCTGCCACCTGGGAACCCCAGACTACTCGTCGATGTCAATAAAGAACCCACCTTCCAGTTCGGTGACGTCCTCCTCTGAAACAAAATAATAATCAACAAAGCAAGGCTGAGTACGACGTACTCGCAAGAATTAGTAGGGCGATATAGGCCCGATGCTGACGGAGGCTCTAGTGCTGTATAATGTAGCTGGTTTTGCATAAAGCTAGTTTTCCATATAAAAGACATCAGGACCATTTGCATTGTCTACTCAGAATGTTTTCCGAAAAGGGATAAGAGAGTAAACTTTCATCTGTGGTTCTCAACGAACCATTTGTAACCAGAAGCACCTCATCTTCACCAAGGCACTCCCTCGAATCACCCTCGAGGAAATGAACCTTTTATCACATGTTGTATTACAACCTCTAGCTGCCAATTCATTAATTAGGTTCAGGTTCTCTATGAGCTAATCTGCCTTTCCCA
The DNA here is from genome assembly GCA_012064385.1 of Puccinellia tenuiflora. Taxonomy (NCBI): domain Eukaryota; kingdom Viridiplantae; phylum Streptophyta; class Magnoliopsida; order Poales; family Poaceae; genus Puccinellia; species Puccinellia tenuiflora. The sequence goes on along the minus strand of QRDG01000231.1, from coordinate 293,033 downwards.
AGAGTTCGTCAATAACCGCGGACACGGCTTTTTGAAAAGATCCAACCCTATAGGGGTGTACTGTTTTTATCCATTGGTACCGTCCGACCCCTTGCCTGTACAATTAGCTCTCTTTCGGGGAAAGCCGGCAGGGCGGGCGCGGTTAAACCTTTACCTCGCATGGGACTATCCAAGGGTCATCGTGACGACAGGACAAGTTCAGTGCCTATTTCAACACCCTGCCCCATCGCCACTCCTATCACCACCATCGTCATCACATCATCATCATAATCACCATCATCACCGACCACACACTCGCAAATGGAAAGCGCAAACTAGAGGACCCTTGGATATGCCCGCACAAGGTATTCAGTTAGTAAGGGGCCCATACCCCCACCGTTGGTAGCACGCTCGGTTCTTGGTTCTAGCTAAAAGCACTCTCAGCCTAGGCGACAAGAATGAGGCAAAACACCATCTCCGATGGCAACTCATCCAAGCCTTTTAACAAATTAGTTAAATACCGATCGTAACCACCATGTCCGAATCATTCCATCAACATCAATATCATGGAATTAAATCACCGGACAACTAAGCATTTAACTAAGCATTTCTAAGCATATAATACAACAATTATATCTTTCTCTCCGGCCAACACATCAACCCTAGGTTTCATAGGAGGGGAAGCATGTGATGGTTCAGGGAACAATGCATATCATAGGATTTCCTACTTGATCAAAAAGTGACATTTGAATCGCATGCAATACTCTGGTGGAGAAAATAAGTTTATAAAACACTAGGATGCTAGATGCCAAGAAGGTTAGGTTAGTTTTTGCCTTGCTGATAATACTGGGCGCGTTGATTGTCGAGGTATTGTGGTGGAACCTCGACTCCGGAATCTAACGAAACACAACAATAATAGGAAACGAAATAAATAACACGAATACAAGGTGCAATGCACAATCATGATGAGATGGTCAAATTATGCACTGAAATCATATTGGGCATGTCCCACAAGTTAAATGGAACCCCTAAATTAAATATCGCAATTAACGGGTCAAAACTCCATATTTAACTTAGTGACTTGCATTATTATCCAAAATGTCCAGTAATGAATTATGGATCCTAAATGCATGAAAATGACATTTTTATATAGATATTGTCCTACTGATCATTTTGGTACTTCGTTTGCAATTTTCTGACTAACAATGAATAAATGGTGATTTAAACGGTTAAACAATTTAAATCATTTTAACCAATTCGAAAATGACAGCAAAGTAAAAGTTATTTTCATGCTGTGAAATTAACATGGCTAGATAGCATTTGTTTTGCTGGTCATTTTGGTATATCATTTGCAAATTTTGAATTAATATTCACCAAGTTATGATATTTTTAATAATTGATTTAATTCTGCCATTTTATTTATTTTTATTAAGCAGCACCAATATTACATCTAAAAGTCTCTCAAATTTCATAAACTTGTAGATCATTGTTCACTGAACATTTTGAGAGCTTATTCATAATTTTTGGATGAGTAGAACTCAAGTTATGCAATTTCCAAAATTTGAATTAAATCTGCCATCTCTGTTTTTATTAAATAAGGGCAATTTATTTTGGTCAATTAATTCTACCAATGGCAATAACAGATGGACATTTTCTTCCTGAGCATTTTGGTATATTATTTGCATTTTTTGGACTTATGGTTCAAAAGATATGCAAATTCAAAGTTTAACACAATTTCTGTCATTTTGTTTTAATTCTAGAAAATGGCCGAAACGTTTTTCACCCGGGCGTGGGCTAGCCACTGAGACGGACGGGTGGGGCAGCGGCCACGCTGGCGTCCACCGGTAGGTTTGACCGGCGCGGGATGCCAGGACCGGCACGATGCGGCGCGATGACCAGCGGCAACGGCGAGGACGCATCCGTTGCTACGCGTCGACCTAGCCCTAACGGAGGGTACGGGCGTGCTCTACGCGCTGAGGCGACCTAGGTGGCGGCGGTGCGTGACCATAAGGTCACCGGAGGAGCGCCGGCGACGAGCCACGGCGGCGGCACGGTTCGGCTATCTGGGCTACTGCGAAACAGAGGGGGAGAGAGAGGAAGGAGAGGTCCGGGAGGACCGTGAGCTCACCCTGAGCGCGTGGGTGTGCTCGGCGGTGGCAGAGGAGGGCCGACGCGGAAGAGGTCGAAGACGATGGCGACGATTCCCAGCCTCCGGGTCCAATTCCTCCTAGCCGAAGGACGTAGACGACGAGGCGAGGACGATGGCGAGCTCAACTGGTCCCGGGGAGGCTCCGGTCGACGGCGATGCGGCGGCGGCGTCCAGCTAGGTCATGGGCATGGCGGGTGGCGGCTAGGGTTTCTGCACGGGGGGGGGGGGGGGAAGGAGGGGGAGGAGGAGCAAGTGGTCGAGGAGGTCCTTCTTAACCTCTAGGGGGGCCAGGACGCGAGGGAGCGGTGGTGGAGGCCGTGGTGGGGCGCGGCCATGGCGCCAGGGTTTCCCCTGTCGCCACAGTGAAGATGGTGCTGACAGTGGGGACCCACTGTCAGTGATTTATTCTTTTTTCATTTTATTTAATTCCAGCAAGGTTTAGGCATTTAATTGAGGCCCTTAATTACTTTTTAAAATTCTGGAAAAATTTGCAGAGCCATAATATATTATTTGGAACCTGTGGTAAAATTTGCAGCCCATTTGGAAAATATCTCATGTGGTAACATTTCAGAATTTGCCCTCTTGCATTTTAGGGCTTTATTCAAATATTTGCATTTGCCATTGCATTAAATTTGGCAACAATTATATTTGTAGTTGTTAGAACTTCCTGGACAAATATGGATGTTCAGATTTGAATTTGTTTGTTCAACACCATTAGCCAACCTTGACTTCTTTGTTAAAGGCAAAGTATTATTTCATGTGGAGCAATTTGAATGAGGGATGCTATGATGCAAAGTGAGATGCAAAAGTGAAAATTTTACTCATATTTTCAGGTACCAAAAGTGGGGCTCATACAATCTTCCCTACATGTTTCATTTACCTGTTTGAGCTCCCTAATGGTGCATTATATGTGAGTTAATTTGTCTTTCTATTTGGGTTGCAGACTGGGGAAAAACCCTCGTTCCGCCTGTTTATGTTCTTCTAAGTTTCTTTTGTTGAAATAGGATTCGGATGGCGATGACATTGTCGTTCTCTGTCCAATGTGCTGCCACATGTCAACTTTCTGTCACACACGCACTCATGGTTTCGATACTTTTAATGTCCCGATTGAATACAACAATTACCGAATCGAAGTTGTAAGTATTGCCTTTCAAATTCGAGGGAATGTCATTTGTTTTTCCTTCAATTCGTGTCTTCTTAGTTTTACCGGTTTTGTATTACATGTAGATTGTGCCATGCCCTTTAAGATATTTTCTAGAGAGCCGGGCCATTGGCCCTCATAAGAACTGGATGGAGGCTCAGTGTCCGAACGGAGACACATACTACTTCTACCTGCAAAGGTGGGAAATTGTAATTGAAACTCAACGGGCAGGACTGTGTATGGAGCTAAATGATGGTCCAAAGACCCATATTTGGACCTATATCACTGGACCGCAGTGGAGAGCACTGTGTGTAGCCTACGACATCGAAACCGACGATGTTGTCAAATTCATGTATGATGAAAATCATCACAGGTTCAATGTTGAAGTGACTAACGAAAGCAATGATCCCAAACCATTTTTAGAAGACTCCGGTATGTTAGTTTGTGTTATTTTTCTTACACATTGAGTAGTTATATTTTTCTGAATTCGTCTCTTTGATCAGGGTGTGCACAAATTCCCAAATGGTGCAAGCCAGCCCTTTTGAAGAGCATATTTCACGAACCGTACGATGTCCGTTTTTCAGAAATGAATGCGATACCTTTCACTTTAGGGTTTATTACTCCTGTGCCCCCCCATTCCTTAGTTGTGCTCAGTTTTCCCCAGGTTTTAACATTTTGCTCACTTTCCCCATTCCCTTAGCTGAAACTCTCACGAATGCCCAAAGCAGACGTTTGCCCTCGTCTGCCGTCGGGTCAATGCATTGACCGTTAACCGCTGACGAGTGGGGCCGTGGAGGGCTGGTTCCTCTTTTGACCATGCGTGCTGACGAGTGAGGCCTCAAGGGAGACACGTCGGACAGCTTGTCTGAACCTGAAACTCACTGTAACCTGAAGAAATCGAGACACCAGGCGCCGCCCTTCCCCCTCCGCCGCCGCCGTCGTGCCGCCTCCGGCGCCATCGTTCCCTCCACCCTCTAAACCTATTCCATTTGCCGGCGACGCCGCGTCTCCTCCACATCTAACCCATCTCCCCATCTCGGATTACGAAGCGATGCCGACGGAGGACGTCACTCGGCCCATCGACCGTGGAGAAGATTGGGTCGAATCCAATGGCGATAATTCATGGATTCCAGATGGGTAAGCATCGTATACCCCCGAATTGATTATCATACTCGTAAATTAGGCCGTATTTGATGAATCCTTGCTCGAATCGTTCCAATTTTGCTGAATTTGTTTCCGGACTAACTACATCGTTTATTTGAATCAGATAGGATTGATCCTGAGCTGGCTTTTCGGCTGGCTGTTAGGATGGAAACTAGTGAGCTGCGTGGTACAAAATCGCATCTGCTAGGTGGATTTTACTATCCAAAGGTGGTAGAAACGAGCATTTGTTTCAATGCTTTTTGGGAAGCTCTCTGTTCTCAGTATCCTTGGAGCAATGCTGATGCTGTTGAACTGCAATATTTCAACAGTAGCGAGCAAAGATTTCTCCCACTAACTTGCGACGAGAATTTGAGATTGCTATTTACGTTGAATGCTGATAGCCGATTCGGTAAAATTCGTATCGATGTGCTTCAGCCATGCAAAGCGCGGGTGAAGGGGAAGAGTGTTCAGGCATCGTCTGTATCTGCTAATAGTCAGCGGCCCGGCACTCCTTGTAGGTCGATGCCAAGTAAAGCCAGTGGTTCTGAAAGCCACAACATGTCTGCTGCCGATTGTGCTGCTTCTCCTGTCCCTTCTGCAGTCGCTGTTGAAGAAGATGCAGAGCCTGACGAGGAAGTGCCTCGACTTGATGATGAAGACGAGTTGATGTACCCAGAACTGGTAGATAGAGCTAGTCAACAAGCAATGGAGGATGAATATCCGGAGCAGCCCATCAGCCGTGCTAGGTTTGATGACAGTAACGATGACGAGAAGGAGGAGAACATGGACATCTTAATTTTAGATGAATATGATGGTGAGGACATGCCAACAATTGAGTGGAACAGGGAAGATCCTCAGCTTACTGAAGGCACCATATTCCAGTCGATGGTGGACTGTCGTAATGCAGTGACTACATGGTGCATTCTGAAGGAAAATACCTACAAGATTGAGAGGAGTGAGCCAACTAGGTTCACTGTTTATTGCCCATATGATAGGTGCAGGTGGAGGTTGCATGCATCCCGTATGCACAAGAGCAAATTGATTCAGGTATTACTCTTGTGTATTTTAGTTTATTGATTCATTCTGTTTGCAGATCATTGTGTAATGTTTCTTAATTACAATTGACATCATCTTTTTTATTTTGTTTCAGATAAAGAAAAACCAACACAAGCACACTTGTCCACCTGGAGGGGGAGGGGGGAAGTCCAAAGCCAAGCTTGCAAAAACTAGGTGGGTGGCAGATGCAATATTGGATTGGCTGAGAGAAAATCCTGAACTTGGTCCAACAGCACTCCATGGGAAGCTTTTTGAGAAGTACAAGATTAAAATTCCTTACATGAGGATTTTCAGAGCTAGGGAAATGGCTCTTGATAGGATTAATGGTCAATGGAATGAGAGTTTTCAGGTGCTTTACACATTCAAAGATGAAGTGGAGAGGGCTAGTCCAGGGAGTGTTGTAGAGATTGACAAGCATACAGTTGAATACAAAATAAAAGGGAAGTCATTTCAGAAGGAGTGCTTTAGGAGGGCTTTTGTTTGTTTCAAGGCTTGCTGGAAAGGGTTTCTTGATGGCTGCAGGCCCTATTTGGCTGTAGATGCTACCCATTTGACTGGAAGATGGAGAGGACAGCTAGTAGCTGCTTCTGCAGTTGATGGACACAACTGGCTATTCCCAGTTGCATTTGGTGTGTTGGAGGTAGAGTCTGAAGAAAGCTGGGTCTGGTTTCTGCAGCAGTTGCGCAACATTATAGGCACACCCCTAGGTTTAGCTATACATACAGATGCTTGCAAGGGTTTAGAGAGTGCAGTAGAAATTGTATTCCCTGGAGTGGAGCATAGGGAATGTATGCGACACCTAGCGCAGAATTTTAAAAAGAAGTTCAAAGGTAAAATTTATGATGAGAACTTATGGCCAGCATCATACACATGCAGTGAAAGGAAGCATGACCACCATTTGAGAGTGTTGTATGCTCACAATCCTTCGGTGAAGGAGTACATGGATGCACATCATGGAAAGGTGTGGTCAAGAAGCAAATTCAACGAAATCTGCAAAGTAGACTATGTGACCAATAACCTTGCAGAATGCTTCAATGCTAAGTTCAAGTCAGTGAAAGGTTATTTGTTGTGGCAAGCATTTGACAAGATGAGGCAGATGATCATGATAAAGATGGCTCTTCGGAAAAGAATAGCAGAGACACAATATGTTGGCCATCTTATGCTCCCATCACTGATTAAGGCATTGCATCTCAAGGCAAGAGGACTGAAGATGAAATGCATTCGATCAGCGACATACAAGGCTGAGGTAACATATACTGACAGTAAAAATAGGGTATGGAGGTATCCAGTGAACCTAGAAACTAGGGAATGCAGTTGTAGGCAATGGCAGATCCGTGGGAGGCCATGCATACATGCCCTACATCTGATGACTGTTATCGGGGGTGCAGATGGTGAAGTTGATCAGTATTGCTCTGTTGCCAAATTTAGGGCTGCTTATGCTGATAATGTGCCTGCACTCTTGGGAAAAGACCAATGGAACATAGTAGATCCAGGGTTCAAACTCCACTCTCCTGTACTGACTAGACCACCAGGAAGACCGAGGAAGAACAGGATAAGAGCAGGTGAAGAGGGTCGAGTTAAAAAACAACGTAAGTGCAAAAAATGTGGAAAACCAGGGCACATTGCTAGGAAATGTACCAATCCAGTGGATGCATCGTTTGGAGAAGAGGAACAATGGACAGCAGAAAATGCAGAGGAGAATGCAGCAGCAATGGAGATTGAAGTTGCAGAGGAGAATGCAGCAGCTATGGAGATTGAAAATGCAGAGGAGATTCAAACAAATGCAGCACTACCTGTACCTTGGTATGTGTGCATTACATTTTTTATATGCATCAGTTCCCTTTTTTACATATGGCTTATAATCTTATTTCTCAGCTCTAGGTTAAGTAGAGGCAGAGGGAAGAAAAGGCCTAGGGAGGAAGAAATCCAAGAACCCACAGATGACCGTGAACTGGTGAGTGGAGAGGAAGAGGAATTTGAAGCCATGGCTCTTGATGAAGAGGAGGGGGTAATTGTTCCAATTGTTCCTTTAAAGATTATTGAACCCACAGATGACCGTGCACTGGTGAGTGGAAATACTCCATCAGCACCTCCACGGCCACAACCCCAAGTGAAGACCAAAAGGAACAAGATGATTTTGAATCCAAAGAGTATCCCACCTAGGGAAACCCGGAGCAAGACGGTGAAGCCATCTGCAAACACAAGGAGCAAGTCGAAGATCTGAATTTGAGCAGCGTGTTTGTGTTGTCAATTTGAGCTACTATGAAAACTTATAAGTTGTAATAATGTTGTTTGTACTTTGGTATCATATTTGAGGCAGACTTAAAATTTGTAGTCCAACATTTGAAGTTCAATATTTCAAGGTGATCAATCCGAATGAGAAATGTGCTTGAAACGAGCTCCGAAACTAGGGTAAACAACCCCATTTGTAATCAAGTTTTTTTCGACCTTGTCAAAATGAGCCAAATATTTTTTATAAACACCTATTACATCTATGTAGTGTCCAATCGAAGTCTCACTATTTTTTGAATTAATCTTCATATTATTAAAAAAAATTGAAAAAAATTGCTTTTAGTTGAAAACCATTATAAAACATGTTTGAAATATGAAAAAGTAACTTCATATCCGTCTTATTCACTCCAAAATGAAGCTTTGGTAATTTTTTTGATTTTTTTGAATTTTATCAAAACCTAAACCCTCTCTAACCCTAGCCCGAAACCGAGACCGTAAACCTTACGACAAACCTAAACCTAACCGTAACTTCGATCCAACAAAAACCGTCAAAGATCTCTAAAGAAAGTATACATTGTGGATCTAAAAGTGATTTTTGCAAAAAATCATGATCAAACTATGCGGCACTCGTAGTTCAAATCAGACCCACTTCCAGCGAAATCGGCAGGAACTTATCTGAAATGTTTGAAATGCCTAAGTATGTTTTTATATCCAAACCCAGGGTTAAATTCACTTATAAGGTGGTCTATTATTTTCTATCTATTTGGATGTTTCTCTTTCGGTGAACAATTTTGGTAGCTGCTTCACAAAAAAGCCTGTTTTGACACGAAAAAAATGAAAATGGTTTTTTTATTCAACGAAAACCCTAAACCCCTTAGTCAATACTATTCTACAACCAAAATACACAAGTGTGCCAAAAATTGCCTCATTCTGACATTTTTTGCTATGTCAAATGTCATACCCTAGCTCATTTCAATCGATCACTCTCCTTCGAACACTTCACAACTTTGTACATGATGGCTCATTTTGTGTGAAGCTTTTTCATGAAAATGTACCTACACCAAGTTTATATTTTTTTATCATAACCATGTCACATATGACGACAATGTGCACATGTTTTGTATTTTTTTGATTTTTTTTAAATTATTTATGCTCATTTGCATTTGAATTTGATGAAAATGGTTTTTGATGAAAATGACCCTATACCAAGTTTATATATTTTTTTGGTTACAATATCTTGTAAACCGATGAACTACGAAGGTTTTTTATTTTTTTGATTTTTTTGAATTACTTATGGTCATTTCAAATTTGGTCAAACCCTTATAACCCTGTTGACTCATTTCAAATTTGGCCAAACTACACCCGTCATATATGCCCTTCTAGAAGGAATTTCACGGGCAGGCATGCGCGCCGTCTCTGCGCCGTTGGATCGCATCGACGGTTCTGATCAGATTTCAAACAGTGATCCGCACGACGCTGGTTCTGCATCCTCATTGACCGTTCACGAATCCAGGTGAAGTAGCTGTTCGAGGGCCGGTCGTCCACTCGCACTCGTGTCCCTCGCCTCTCCCCTGACATTGCTCTGGTTCTCGACTCCCGTCGCTACAGAGTCGTAGATCTCCGACGAACACGGGCATGGTTTCGTGGAGCGACGGTGACGAAGATTCCCCTACTCCAAGCTCGCTTGGCAGCGTTGTAAGTGCTCCAATCTCGTGTACTTGGGATTTGGGGATGTAGGGTTAGGGTTCACATGATTTGGGGATTTCTGATTTGAGCACGATTCCGAGGTGTTGCACTGAAAATTTCTTTTGGCAGGGCCCAAATACCATCCACGATTCCGATTACTGCGGATTAGCCGATGAAGATGCGATCCCTATCCGTTGTCTTTGCAATTCCCCACCCCAGAAATTTGTTGCTTTCGACGGATGTTGGACCGGCAGGAGGTTCTTGGCCTGCGCAGGGACGGTACGTGAAAAAACTGAACTTTTTTAGAGTATTTCAACTTCAGATGTTTGTTAAATAATCTACTATTCAGGTTCAGTTTAGCTTTCAATTTCATAGTCTGTTTAGAAAGTTAGCACGAGCCGTGAGTTTAGCTCGATCTGTTGCGCTGCAAAATCACTCGACTTCATTCTACCAATTCTCTGAATTCCTTTGACATTCAGCATGATCATTTTTTGTGTGTAAATTAGTAACATAAACTTGTCTGATACATGCATTGTAGAGTGGAGAAACTTGTGACTTTCTGTACTGGGTTGATGATGTGTGGCCACCTGCGTTGTCCAAATCCCTGATAAAGCTATGGGAAATGCATGGGGAAGCCAAAGATGCTAGAGTCCGTGAAGCCTTAAGCGCTGTTGAATCAAAGTGGAAGTACCAAGATGAGATTACAAAGCTTCACCAGGACTTAAAGAATGCCCAAGATGAGCTGAAGAAGGAGGTTGAGGAAAAACAGGCTACACTAGCCCTGAAGGCCAAAGTTGAACAATCTCTTCTTGATGCAAGAGCTGAACTACAGGAGAAGAACAAACTGGATGCATCAACTTCCAACATGCACAAGTTTTTGAGGCAGAAGGCAGAGAAGGACATGGATCTGATGAGTGCTAAGTTGCAGAAGATCAAACATATATGTGATGAGTAAAATCATTTGCCTTATCATGTGTTGTAACAATAATTTGCTATTTGTTAGTTGAACTAGTAGTGGTTGAATTTCAGTGTGGTTGTTGTTTCTGTTTACCTTAATCCATGTCATGGAAGCTTAATGCGATGGATTTCAGTGTGTGCCTGAAATGCGAGAAAAACCATGCCTTTGTTCAGTTCGTCAGTTACACCTAGTGGTAGAAAAAAAATTCGGCCCCAAACAGAATCAAGTTGTGATAGGCCCACAAAGGATAAATGAGGCCCACAAACAAGCGATGCCTCTGTTCCTTTGTTTTTTTGAACGACGGCTTCATTCGTCCTTTTGCTTTTGATTTATTCCCTTTCTACAATTCAAAGAGCATTCATTAATCTGTTTTTGCCCAAGCTCTTCTATTGCCTCGAGGATTTTTCTTTTTTGCTTTCATTTACTTGATTTCCCTTAATCGTAGGTGCTTTTTAAAAGACGTCTCTTTTCTTGCTTGTTGACAAACTAGTAAAACACAAAGGATTCCCAAAAATGAAAAAAATAATGTTTTTCCGTTCCTTTCTTTTTCCTTTTTGACAAACTAGCTGTCGTGCACTTGCAACAAAATATGTTCTTTTAGTTGGGCACCCTTTTAGTTTGATTACTTTTTTTAGTTCATAAATATGTTTTGACACCTTATTCTCATTTCTAGTTAGTTTGTTTAGTTTCTCCCACATTAATTAGCCGTGGGAAAAACTTGGGTCAAATAAAATACAAATATAACAATACACATGACTAAAATAAGTAAAATATAACACACCATTAATATAACACGCACAGCTTAAATAAATAAAGCGAAATACAAGTTCTTAACTATAACACCACATAGATAGATAGATAGATAGATAGATAGATAGATAGATAGATAGATAGATAGATAGATAGATAGATAGATAGATAGATAGATAGATAGATAGGGCAACACACCCTCATGACTGACACGACACATAAGAAAAAGATAAATAAACCCTAACTACGGCACTAGCTAGGGCAACATTGGCTTGGCTTCACCGCCGTCTTCACTCCTCCTCCTGTCCGTCCTCACCGAGATACTACGGGAGCCTGTGCATGCGCTTAGCGGTGGGGAAGATGCTGTCCAGGTCGGTGAAGATGTTGTAGGTTGTGAATGCGATGAACTCGCACCCACACCAAAACACCTGGCCGAGTAGATAGTAGGCATCGAACCTGTTGGTGAAGTTGGCGACAAGCCCCTCAGGCAGCGCGTTGGAGTGGGGACGCAGTTCCTGGAGGGTGAACATGATGGGCGAGCCCTGTGGGAGGTGGGCAAAGCCCGCACGGAGGAAGCAGTGTGCAAGCTCACGACCACCCCTCCAGCGTGAGATCGCCCACACGCGGAGCGAGTTCTCGACGACGACTCCGGCGGGGTACCTTATCTCCGGCACGGTGGGCGGCTCGCGAAAAGTTGGCCCGTTGAACTGCATCTTGGCGTTGTTGTGAGCTTTGGCTTTCGGTGAAGAGCAGAAGGGAGGAAGAAAGCGCAGATGAGATGGATGTGTAAAGAGGCAACGAGCGGTGGTTTAAATAGCCGGGGAGAGGAAGAGGGGAGGTACACGGAAACGGCGTTTTTCACACTGGATCGAGCCGTGGTGTCGATCCGTGTCTAGCCTAGGCTTTTGACCGCATTTACACACTGCATCAATGCGTGAATCAATGCGTGAGTGCGTGACTCGACACGCGAAACGACGTGGCAAATGAATTGAGTCGGCGTGTCTGCGTGCATGCGTGAATCGATGCGTGGCGGAGCGACTGAATTGAGCCATCGATCCGCGACGGCGTAGCAGAGAGGGAAGCAGCCATTCGTGGATGCTTGTGTGCGTGCCGGCGCGCATGCATGCGAGCAGAATGCATGCGTGAATCGATGCGTGGCGGAGCGACTGAATCGAGCCATCGATCCGCGACGGCGTAGCAGAGAGGGAAGCAGCCATTCGTGTCGATGCTTCTGTGCGTGCCGGCGCGCATGCATGCGAGCAGGTCAATGCATGTGTGCGTGGCGAGCAACGCATGCATACCAGGCTGCGTCGATGCCAAAGCTGAGCATGCATAAAAGGCTGATCCAGTCGAAGCAGGCTCAATTGATTATCAACAACGGCCCAACCACACAAACGCAGCCCCACACCAACAAGCGACAGCCATCAGAGTCCCACGCGGCCCCACACGTCAGAGTTAACGGACCAGACGGAAACGTCCGCTTTGGGCATTCGTGAGAGTTTCAGCTAAGGGAATGGGGAAAAGTGAGCAAAATGTTAAAACCTGGGGAAAACTGAGTACAACTAAGGAATGGGGGGCACAGGAGTAATAAACCCTTCACTTTATTCAAAGAAGCCACAAAGGAATTGGATCCTGACGAGTTCTATGAGACCCCTCAGTTCTACGTGCGCAGGATTGAGGATGATACTATAGATGTGGTGTCTCTGGTATCATTCAAACTTTTCTTATTCATTCACATTTTTCTGCCATCATTTACACTTTCTTGATACGATGTTCATGTTATTTTGGTAGCATCTCAAGATTGCAGTAGTAGATGGTTATGTACTTCCAACACATGGGTCTTCTCGTCTATGTGCGAGAGACAATGTCGAGATCTTTGGATCATATCAAGTAATAGAAGATTACGTCGGGTTCACTGGTAACTGGGATCTATTCTTTCCACTAGCGCAAATTCGCTTTGGTGATCTCTATGCTATCAAGGTGATCATCAAGAAGGAGTACATCCAACTGAATTTTGAGAAGGTCAGCGAATAAGTTGAGGAGGCCATCGAAGACGTCAATATGTTTTTCGAAGACATGTCTAGTGAAGACGACGAGGAATCCAGCGAAGAGATCAAACAAGAGGTCAAACAAGAGATTAAAGAAGAGGTCGAAGAAGAGGTCAAACAAGAGGTCAAAGTAGAGGTCAAAGAAGAGAGTGACTAATATTAGTATGCGTTGTTGTTATCAGGGTGTATTTTGTCCAGTGACTGCTCCGAAACATGTGGTCGAACACCTTCTGTGCGCGCTCTGGGCGCGCTGGGCGCGCCATGGCGTGTTCTGGGCGCGAACTGGCGCGCTCTGTGCGTCTCCGTAGCCAAACTTGTTGTATTGGATGTTTATTATTTTTCTTAGGAACTAGTATTATGATGAAGAAGCTTGCCGCCAGATTTCCTATTTTTTTGAATGTTCACGCAATTTATATGAATTTTCTGCGATAAATCCTATTAAACTCGTTTAATGCATGGAATATAACTAGAAAGCTCAAAAAGTGAAAATATTCCGGCAGTGTGCCTCCCATATGTCATGCCCTGCATAAAATTGACGGACGTTCATTTTGCACTATTATTTGTCAATGCTACTTCACAAAAAATAAGGAATTTGGCACTAAATAGAAGTTAGACAAAAAAACAGTCAATTTTCTTGGAATCTTTTCTTCGGCAATATTGTTTGTAATTCCAAAACCCACGTTTGTGCCGAGTTTGGTCATCATAGCTTAAGGCTAACTATGGATATGGCCCTGAGCTTGGTCATCTAGCTTGAATCACATGAATGTTCATACAAGATAGCCCATTTTGAGAAGACTCGTTTTTTCAAAATCTTGAATTCCAAGTTTATGATTTTTGCTAGACAGTAGTACACTAAAAGAGACGATTACCGCTGGATTTCATATTTTTTGAACTTTTCCCGATTTATGAGAGATTTCTCATAAAAATGTCAAAATTGGCGGAGTGACCATTTATAACCGAGGTGTGAATTTTCCTGCATAGAACCATTCTATACTGCGTATATATGATTTTTCTATAATTTTGGGGACAAACTATAATACACTTGTAGTTCAAATCTCGTTAAATAGCGTTAAATCCTATTAAACTAGTTTAATGCATGGAATATAGCTAGAAAGCTCAAAAAATCAAAATATTACGGCAATGTGCCTCCCATATGTCATGCCCTATGTAAAATTAACGGACGTTCGTTTTGCTCTATTATTTGTCATTGCTACTTCACAAATGGCGGAGTGACCATTCATACCTGCTCGATTTGATATTTTTGAACTTTTATCTGGTAATGAGAGTTTTCTCAAGAAAAAAAGTAAAAAATGGCGGAGTGACCATTCATAACCAAGGTGTGAATTTTACGATGTCTCGACACCAAAACGACTACTTTTGAAAATCGCACCTATGATGCAATTCAATTTATTTCTTCCACCTCTGGACGGTGGGACCCACAACAGCAAGGAGTACATAGTAAGGTCTTACGTGCAATATAAAAATTGTGTAAGGGTGTTTTCACAAAAACTATGATACGTGTCGACAGCACAACGACTACTTTTGAAAATCACACATATGAGTTAACTTGATTTATTTCTCCCACCCTTCTGTCAGGTGGGACCCACAGTGAGAGTCTGAAACGACTTCTATATTAGTAGTATTCTATTGTCGAAATGAGGTTTCACATGGGCGTGCAAGGAGGAGTGATGCCGCAACATAGAGTCTATGATCGTTGCCAGCTGACGCAACACAATGCAAGCATCGCTAGGCGTATCTTTTTAAAGTGCTGCACCCAGCATAGATCTGGCTGACATGTTGACTCCGCCAGTGTTGGTCCCGGGAATCAGCGAGCCAGTGTGGGAGAAGATCTCCTTCCATGCATGCAGCGCTTCGACGGATGCGGCCTGTCCAGATTCGAGAGGACGTCTTCGCGTATTCAATGGCCCTGCTGCTGGCCGGTGAAAAGTTGTCATCGCCGCTGCTCGGCTTCGCCGGAATGACACGCCATTGGGGCGACAACTGGGCAGGCACGCGTATCCTCCCATCGTTTTCCACGTCTCATGTGCCGTATATGCTTGCACGCTCATAAATTTACGCGAAACGACGCGTACCTACGGGAATTAAGGTGAGTAATCTTCGGCCTTGCACGATCAGTTTGATCACCTTCCTCACCCCTTCCACTATTTAAACCCCTCCGGTGTGCACCGTTCGTTAACGAAGCCCTCGTCTGCAATCACACCATCTCCATCGCCCCCCACCCCAGCCCCCGGAACCACCCAATCGCCTCATCGTCGCCCACTCACCCAAACTACTATCTCGTCTTCATCAAACCACCTTCTCCGGTCAAGGAGCCCGACGAGCTTGAAGAATTATGGGCGCAGATGGATAAGTACATTGCGAGCGGGTATCAGGACACGTCCTCGGACGAGGAGGAGCAGGCCGCTAGCAAGGAGAAGGGGCCGCCCGCCGTCGAGGAAAAGGAGCCCGCTATAGAGGACAAGGGGCCGCCCGCCGCCGAGGAGGAAGAGGAGCCAGCGGCCGCCGCCGAGGGTGAAGAGGTGAAGTCCCGCGCTGTCGAGGGTGAAGAGGAGCCAGCCGCCGCCGCTGACGACGACGAAGAAGAGAAACCGGCCGCCTAGGAGAAGTATTTGTGCGCCGCCTGGGACGAAGAGAGGAAGTAGGAGCGCCGTTTATGATATAAAGGGAGAAATTTTAATGTATGATTATGTAAAGATAAAGTTTAAGTTATAATTCGGTCTTTGTGTAATTGGGAAATTTCTAGGGCCAATTTGCTCTCTCTTTCCGAGTCTTATTGGCGCTCTTTGGCAAATCGATGGGCCCAAGCTGACATAGCAGATAGGGGTTGAAATCTTGCATACATTGGTGGGTAGGGGCAACCAGCCACTTAATTGAGAGGGAATTAAAGGCTAATGCGCCATAAGAATTATTTGTAAGGGTGTTTTCAAAAAACGATGCCACCATGTTAACACCAGAATGACTAACTACTTTTGCAAATTGATCCTATGATTTTATTTATTTTCACCGCCATTGACTAGTGGGACCCACAACCGTAGGCAGTAGTTAGGTCTTACATGCTATATAGAAAATGTGTAAGGGTGTTTTCGCAAAAACGATGCCATGATGTCAGCACCAGACTCTAAAAAAAAACTACTTTTGCAAATCGCTCCTATAAATCTAGTTTAATTTATTTCTACCACCTTTATTTCTTCCACCTCTGACAATAGTAGGTTGTACGTAGTAAGGTCTTCCCTGATACAAAAAATATGTACGTGTCTTTCGCAAAACCTATGCTACATGTCGGCACCAAAATAACTACTTTTGAAAATCACACCTATAATTTAATTGAACTTAATTTGATTTATTTCTCCCTCCTCAGACAGGTGGGACCGACATCTGTACGGAGTATTAAGGTCTTACTTGCTATAGAAAAATATGTGAGGGTGTTTTCACAAAAACAATCTCACATGTCGGCACCGGAATGACTAGTTTTGAAATGCCTCCTATAGTTTAATTTAATTTATTTCTGCCACCTCTGATAGGTCGGACACACCAAATGTAGGCAGTACGTAGTAAGGTCTTACGTGCTATATAAAAATTGTGTAAGGGTGTTTTCGCAAAGAAAGATATGTTTTGGCCGACATGGTAAACATAAGTCTGAGATGATGAGATTCAAAGCTTGTTTCATGAAATTCCCATTGTATGTGTGTAAAAAAAAGTTTTTACATGAACAACTACGTGGAGTTTAGGCCCAAACATGGAACAACTTCATTATTTGACATAGTGAGGTCAGAAAAATTGGCAAAAAGTACTCTAATAGGGTACTAGTACTAGAATGCCATATGAAACGACTTTTATATTAGTAAAATATAAAAAAACGTAAAAATGGCGGAGTGACCATTCATAACCAAGGTGTGAATTTTCCGATGTCTCGACACCAAAACGACTACTTTTGAAAATCGCACCTACGATGCAATTCAATTTATTTCTTCCACCTCTGGAAGGTGGGACCCACAACAGCAAGGAGTACGTAGTAAGGTCTTACGTGCAATATAAAAATTGTGTAAGGGTGTTTTCACAAAAACTATGATACGTGTCGACAGCACAACGACTACTTTCGAAAATCACACATATGAGTTAATTTGATTTATTTCTCCCACCCTTCTGTCAGGTGGGACCCACAACGAGAGTCTGAAACGACTTCTATATTAGTAGTATTCTGTTGTCGAAATGAGGTTTCACATGTCTATGATCGTTGCCAGCTGACCCAATGCAATGCAAGCATCGCTAGGCGTATCTTATTAAAGTGCTGCACCCAACATAGATCTGGCTGACATGTTGACCCCGCCAGTGTTGGTCCCGCGAATCAGCGAGCCAGTGTGGGAGAAGATCTCCTTCCATGCATGCAACGCTTCAACTGATGCGGCCTGTCCAGACTCGAGACGTCTTCGCATGTTCAATGGCTTTGCCGCCGGCCGGTGAAAAGTTGTCGTCATCGCTGCTCGGCTTCACCGGAATGACACGCCATTGGGGCGACAGCTGCGCAGGCACGCGTATCCTCCCATCCTTTTCCACGTCTCGTGTGCCGTATATGCTTACGCGCTCATAAATTTACACGAAACGACGCATACCTATGGGAATTAAGGTGAGTAATCTTCGGCCTTGCATGATCAGTTTCATCACCTTCCTCACCCCTTCCACTATTTTTAATCTAGCTCTAATTTTACCGAAGATTTGAAATTGAGCAACAGGGACACCAGGTCCACCCTCCGGTTCCATTGATCTTGCACTGCGGCCGGGAGAGACTGTATGCGGGTTTTCTAGCGCATGATCTCCACCATACCTCACGTTCCAACCGGGCTACCCCCTTTCCATTACTTATCATAACGGAAATACAAAGTCTTTGTTAGAAAGAACAGAGGAGACGGGGAAAAGAGAGTGCCCTCGCACCGATAGGAAACCCGCTATTAGATGCCCGGCATCGAAACATCTAATTACGGGGCAAAAACCTACCGGCACTAAGACCTAACTACAAGCAAAACAGGAAACAAGTTCCACACTTCACACAAGAGTACACCCCCACGAGGAAACACCTCAACCACCACCAAAACACAACAAAGTCTGCACCAAAAAGCCTTCACACAGCGCTCATTCAGCTTTGTCAGGACCCCAAACCCACCATCAGCCTGCCGCTTGTTCCTGCATCGTCATTCTGCACCCCTCGTGCGACCTCGGCTGTGTTCTCCATCATCTTCTTGGCGCCCTCCCTAATCTTCACAGCATCACCTTCGTCGTAGAGACCTGCCCAATAACCCATGAAGGACGCAATAGTGTAAACAATTACTTCAGGAGACCCCATCTTATAGTTCTCAAAGGTTATTTTGTTATGGATCGTCCATATCGACCATGTAATCGTAGCTAGCATCAAAGTATAGAAGTTTCTGTCATTCGGCAAATATTTATAGAACCACACAAACGCCTGCCAAATATTTCTAGGACATGTATTAGTTCCCAAACACACTCCCAGGATACCCCACACAACTTTAGCAACAGCACAATTGAAAAAAAGATGACCCGCAGTCTCAATGTTATTACAAAAGGAGCATGCTGGACACCCCAACCATTTGCGTTTCCTCATATTTTCCCTGGTTAGGATCGCATCTTGAAACAACTGCCACAGGAAAACTTTAATCTTCAAAGGTAACTTAGCTTTCCAAATAAATTTGTTATCAGGTCCAGCAATATTTTTTTCCAAGTAATGATAAACTGAAGAGATAGAGAATTTGCCATTATTATTTAAACCCCAGGAAATTTCATCACCAACATCGGTGAGAGTGACCGTAAAGGCTGCATTTTTTATCACATCCCACTGTTGAAGTAAAACAGGAGTCAATCTTCGCCGAAAAGGAATCTCAAAATTCATTTCCAAGGCCTGGCCAAACGTATACTCCTGAGCATGCGAAATATCAAACAACATAGGGTTAGAAATTCTTAAAGGAATCTCCTGAAACCAGGGATCATACCAAAATCTAACAATATCCCCTTTCCTAAGAGTAATTCTGCGACCACAGAAATAAGTATCTTTCACCTTTAATAAATTCTTCCAACATGGAGAATCCGATACCCTAGGCCGCACAGATCCACCATACCTCACGTGAGAGACAGAGAGATAAAGGGCCGACTCTGACACCCGTCTCTCAGGGGAGACCAACCACACACCAGGTGCGTCGGTTCAAGCAAAAACTTGTCAGATTTAGGAACCGCTATGTCTTTCCTGCAGTGTTGGTTCGATTTTCTTGTTAAGCTCACGTGGTTGTGTCAGCCATGCATTCATAATTTATCTGTTATCCTCTCTCCTAAAAGCCATTCGGTTCTCTCTGCCATGTGGACCATATGTGCATGCATGCATTGCTCTCAAGCTTCATGCGCAGACCACTATTCCAAAAGACCGCTCATGCATGCATTGCTCTCAAGCGTCATGCGCTGACCACAATTCCACAAGAACCATCTGATGGAAAGGGGAGAGCAATCAACTTTGCTTCCGATGAATCGAACCAACTTGTTGAATCGCGTCTCTGCTGTGAAATACGACACCGATGCCTTGCACTGTATTCAGCAGCGGAGCCAGGAAAAAACACAGGGGGGCCGAACATGACGAACAACTCAAAGTTGGAAAAGCATGTACAAAATATATAGGGGGTGATAATGGTTGTAGCAAAATATATACTATTTTGCACCATTAAGCACTGATAATAATCACACATCTACAAAAGAGGTGCACAAGTAAGCAAAATATACAACTAGATGGTGATGTACTAACAATTTTCTGTTGAATGGCACACGGCGGCTCTTCGTGTTGAACTCATCAATGATGTCATCTGTCGAGAATCCCACTGCCAACTCTTTATCGATGTATACTAATAAGCAGTCTCTTAGAAATCCATCTTCCATTTTATTCCTAAGCCTTGTTTTGACAAGTTTCATTGCCGAAAATGCACGTTCCGTTGTTGCGGTTGAGACCGGTAAAGTGAGAACAAGTCGAATCAACCTGCAAGGAAAAATCAATCAATACTTGATCAAATGATCAAAGAAACTGATACAAGAGTGAAAATATTGCATGATACAAGAGTGAAAAATATTGCATGACCTGTCAATCAAATAATAATCAACCGACTTCCCGGTTTTTGCAAGTTGATGACAAAGATCTGCTACACTGGACAGGTTTTGAAACCTTGGATTTGTCGGCATGTCAAGCTCATAATGCTGTAGTTGACATCTCAGGTTGTTTCTTTCTTGCTCGGTAAAATCTGCAGGGTAGTACTTTGAGGCGAGAGAGCATACATCATCAATATTTAATGAACTAAATGAGTCCCTGGGATCCAAACTATTGCATAGAATGAGAAGCTCAGTTGCTTGTTCGCTAAATCTGCAATTCAGTTCATGTGCTTGTTGGTCAACTGCAACCGTAAAAATGTCATATCGATAATGATGCTCGGCTGTACTCTCATTCTCTGCTCGAGACCTGATGAAGTCAACATAGAATTCTTTCATATTTGGAGCACTAATTCGATGTTTTTGGCAAAACAACAGGACATCACTAATTAGCTTGCTCTAGCCATCATCTCTTAGCCTTTGTATCAACTTCTTTGTTGTGGAAACATCATCCATAGCATTGACAATATCCTGAGATTTCTGCTGCAATTTTCTACATAACATGTCTGTTATTCCCATGAGCTCTTTCATAACATGAAGAATAAATATGAAGTCAAATGACATCATCAACCTAACAGCCCCAGCAGCCTTAGCTCGTGCAGAAGGTGAAGAACCTCACCCACTAGTAGTAGCAATACTTTTTAGGACCGAAAATGTTGGACCATAAAGCTTTATAAGGCTACAAACTGAAGCATAGTGAGAACGCCATCTAGTGTCACAAGGCCGCTTGAAAGGGGATCGTATGAGCACCTAGAGGGGGGGGGGGGTGAATAGGTGCTACCCAATTTTTAATTCTTTTTCAATTTAGGCTTGACACAAAAGATAAATTCTCTAGAAATGCAACTACGGTGAATTTATCTATATGACAAGCAAACTAAACAACTAGGCAATTAACGAAACAAGTAAAGGAAAGAGATAACCGAGAGAGGAAGCACGCGGAGACAAGGGTGTATTCCCGAGTTCCTCCTTGTTAAGGGAGTACGTCTCGTTGGAGGGGTGTGAGTTCGCCACAAAGGCCTACTCAACGCCACGAAGGCCTCACCCTATTCTCCGATGAACCTCGCCACAAAGGCCTAGTTCACCTTCCACTATCGGAGTCCTTCAAGGCGGAATCCGGAGCCCTTACAACGTTCTTGGGGCACACACCCACAACTTAATTGGGGGCTCCCAAATCAACAACATTGCCACGAATACAACAAGTAGTAAGCAAGAATCTAGGGTAACACAAAGCTAACCCTAGAAACAAGAATCCTCGAGAGAACGAGGGGGAAATGAAGAACGGCTTGGTGAAGATGTAGATCCGGGTCTTCTCCTTCAATCCTCCGAAGATCAACGCGTTTGGACGGAGGAATTGGGAGTTCTTGTGATTTTGAGCTCTCAAGAACTAGGGTTCATAAATGCTGGACGAGCTGGCTGTCTTGAGGTAGGTGGAGGGGTATTTATACCCCTCTGCAAAAACTAGCCGTTTGGATTCACTTAACCCGGAGACTCCGGCCTAAGAGGGCCGGAGACTCCGGTCTTGGCCGGAGACTCCGGTCTTCTTCCGGGGTCCCTCCGGGCAGGCTCCAGTAGCTCCCCACACATGCACGCTTGATCGAAGGGCCGGAGACTCCGGTCAGGAGGACCGGAGACTCCGGGGTGAGCCGGAAACTCCGCACCCGGGCGGAGAGTTGTCGAGGACGCTGGGCAGGCCGGAGACTCCGGTCTCCTGGGGCCGGATACTCCGGCCTCCCGGAGACTCCGGGCTCCTTCCGGTGATCCTCCGGAGGGGTATCCAGAAGCTCCCCACACTTCGGCCAGAGAGCAGGAAAACGAGGGGGCCGGAGACTCCGGCCTGGGAGGCCGGAAACTCCGGCCAGGAGTTTCCTGCAGCAACCAAAACCTTGCCCTTCCTTCACTTTTTGGTGCAAGATGCTAGGGATAAAAATGATGTCAAAACCTGCACCACTTAGCATCACATTAGATAGTCATTAGTGTTGTTAACTAACACACAAAACACATAGGGGTTAGGAAATGTTCTTTCAATCTCCCCCTTTTTGGTGTTAGATGACAACACTAAGATTTGCAAAAATAAAGGATCATATCATGTGACAAATAGCATCTCCCCCTAAATGTGTGGACATTAGACAAGATTTTACAAAAGAGAGTAAATCCACATATAGGGGAGGATGCCACAAATGAAATAAGACATGATATAATCAAGGACACAATCATTTGCAACAATAAGGAACATGATATAGAGGGGTTGATGAAAATGTTAGCAACCATACCTTGTGAGTGTGACTAAAAGATAATTCCAAAGCATATTTCACCTCACACATAATTCAACCATAGATAAAACCGATATCATGTCTCCTTAACGACCATAAGATCCACATCTCACACATAAAAATAGCAAATAGAGTTCAACACAAAGTTCAACGAAATAAAAGGAACACAAGCTCTTAAGAAATGATAAAAGCAAATGCTTGTGCTCCGACCCATGCAAATCCCACGGATAGCCTACTAGAACCATTTCTCCCCCTTTGGCATCGAAACACCAAAAAGGAAGAAAGGCGATGCTAACGAACCCCAAAGAAGTCACTCGGAGTCCTCGTCGGTGGCGTCATCATCATCATCATCCTCATCATATTGAGAGCCACTAGCATCTTCATCTTCTTCAATCTCTCCATGAGGCATTGGAGCCTTTCCGGTGTTGCGTGAGGAAGAAGGCAAATTTGAGGACACGTCCTCAAACACAAAATCTGACCAAGGGAATTGCTTTGCATGCCAAGCATCATAGGGAATTGCCGCTTCACTACCGGAGGATCCTTCTTCTTCGGCGAGCTCTTCTTGTGTTGCTTTGCCAATGCGAGGAGGAGGAGGAGGTGGTGGAGTCTTGTCCCTCTTTTTCTCCAACTCCCTGAACAACCTATTTTGATTGGAGATGATCAACTTCCTCTCCTTATGAGCTTCGTAATTTTCCCGGTGGAGGCACACATTCATGCGAATCACCATCTTCTCAAACCAACTAAGCTTCTTTATCTTTCTTTGCACATCATCTTTGCCTTTGCTAACCCATGAGGGAGGGTCGGCATTCTTGCTCCTCCTACGAACGGGTGCCACATCTTCTTCCTCTTCTTCACTTGAAGCAAACGGAACACGAGAGGGACCACTTGAAGACGAAGGCTTGTCATGCTTGAGGATTTGAAGAGAGCCGGCCTTGTGAACGGTGAAGTGCTCACGGTTGAGAGATGGCACTTGGTCAAGGATAAGCATCATCACATAAGGTGCATAAATAGGATTCTTCATCTCATGCACGGCCCAATGCAACTCGCATTTGATGAAATCCATCACGTCAATCTCATAACCTTGACAATTAACTCCGGCTTGAAGCACCTCATAGGAATGAGCAAGAAGATTGACAAGCCCTCCACGAATTGCATCCACATTCCCGGCTTGAGGTGCAATATTGCTTCTAAACATGCGAAGGAGGATATTAAAGGTGGGGAAAAGGTCCTTGTTGGAGCCAACAGCTGATTTGTTGAGATAAAGCGGTGTCAACTTGTTCTTGTCATAATGGACCCCTTCCGTGTGCATGATTCTTCCTTGGGAGGCTTCACCCGTGCGGAACACATAACCAAGCAATGCACCGAACCTTGTCATAGAGGACTCACATCTCATAGGCCCGGTCATCCAAGTCAACTTGACATCAACATCTTCTCCAAACTGAACGGTAGCAAAGAATTGGTGCACTAAGTCGATGTCATAGTTTTGTTGAAGCGACATGAGATGCTCCAACCCTAGCTTGCGAACAATCCACACGGCTTCTTGGAAATATGGTTTAGTGCTAAGGGCGGAAAGATTAAGCACCTTTTGCACACAAACCTTGTTAGGACCCGAGAGCCTGGCATACACTTCATCCATCACAATCTCTTGTTCCTTTCTCCAAAACCGAGGATTGGAGGTGTTTCGTGGCATATCGAAGAATGGCTGCGACCTCATAGCACGGAACTCGGATTTGTTCAACCCACTAAGAGTGGTCAAATTGTCAAACTTAGCTTTCTTAGCCCTCTCTTGAGCAAGGAACTCTTCTTCGGCTCTTCTCTGTGCAGCCTCTCTAGCAGCAGCACCCCTGTCACGCTGAACCAAGCGGCCATCCTCAGTCCGATCCAAATAAGCACGATTTCCTCTCTTTTCTTTTCTAGTCACCTTATTGGGGTTGTGAGCGATTTTCTTGAGGCGCTGAGAGGAACTTGTGAGTAATAGATAGGAGGTAGCAGGGGGATAAGCATACATGTCCATGGAAAAAAGGAATGCATCAATTGGAGAATCGAAAGCACTCAAACTTGATCTACACCGGAGATTCCGGCTGTAACATCCCTAATTTCAAAATTGCACAAGCATGCATGCATTCATAATCATCATGTCTTTTTGCATCTCAAAATATTTATTTTTAGGGCTTAAAAATGTTTTGTGGGAATTATTTTGTTTTTGTATAAAAGGGGGCTATTAAACCCCATTCAACAAATGGTATTTTGTATTTTATTTTGTTGGCCAGATTGGTGCCAAAGTGTGCCTTTTTAATTAAGCTACTCAAAAAGTATTTTCTCAAATTTTTGTAAAAAGTTTGGAGTTGATTTGAACTCTAGTTTGAAAACAGCAATTTGGAAAAGGTTTGCAGTCAAAAAAAAATAGAAAACGGCCAAACTGGCCGAACCGGCCGAAACGGCCCACCCGCGGCCCATCTACCCCGCCCCGCAGCCCAGCACCGTCCGCGCCCTCTCCCTTTCTCTCCCTCACGCTGACAGGTGGGACCCACCTGTCAGGTCGTCCCCTTCCCCTAATCGCGGCCGCGCCCGCGGCAATCACGCCGGCCGTGATTCCCTCCGGCCATTGAAGGAGGCAATCGACCCCGGCGTCCGTGCCCTTTAAAAGCCGCCGCTCCCCTCTTCTCTCTCACCCCAGAAACCCTAGCAGGCCCGCCGCTAGGCTGCCACTTCTCTTCGCCGCACCGCCGCCACTTCCGCCGGTAAGTCGAGCACACCACGGCCAACTCCGGCGATCCCCTCCGCTCCCTTGCACCCCATCTTTCTCCCCTCTCTCTACTCTCTCTCGTGGACAACTTGTGACACCCATTTGCCCCGCAGATCCGCGCGTCCGTCGTCGACACTCTTCGGCCGCCGCCCGGACCAACTCCGGCGAGCAATCCCCGGCGGAGGAGCCCGTCCCGGAGCGCCACCCCTCGCCACCGAGCTCGCCTCATCTCCCTGATCCCCACGGTGAGCACCTCGACGCCCGAGCCCTTCTCCGTTCGCCGGAACGCGCGATGCCGACGCGTCGCCGCCGTGCACCGCCGCTCCCCGAAACCCTAGCCGCCGCCGGCCTCCTCTGTTTAGATGCGATTAGATCTGGGCCGTTGGATCTAGATCCAACGGCTGCCTTTTATTTTCTTTTACCGAATCGGTACCGGCCAGTGAGATAGCGCCACGTCGGATCCTAGTCAGCGCCCAGTCAGCAGACACGTCAGCCCTGCCTTCTGGCATTCTAGCCGAATTAATTTAATTAGGCTATTTTGCAGAAAAACCCCTGCTTATTAAAACATTCATATCTTTTTATTGGCTGGGCCATTTTCAGAGAACTTTATATTTTTGGAAACCTCAGAACCTGTAGAATATTTTAGACTAGTTTGTTTTCTGTTTTGCCAAATTGAAAATTATTCAAATTTCAAATGTGAAATTTGAGTAATTTTGGCATAACTTTTAATCTATAAATTATTTTAAAATGTTTTCTTCTGCAAAAATGCTACTTTTAGTGGTCCCTGTCCAGTAGCATTTTTGTGGAATACATTTGCATCATGCATATTTAATTGCTTTATAAAATCTCTTGCATTAGTATTTTGACTATTGTTTTTGTTTTAAATCTTTTAAACAATTAAAATATGAATCATGAGCATCATGCATATAGTTTATAAACAGAATGTTATAACTTTTGAATGTATTTAATTTGAACTTGTGTTAGTTGCATCTTTCTCATGCATTCATATTTTATTGTATTGCTTTGTCCTTTGCTTTGTTTTGATTGTTGTGTTGTTGCTCTGTTTGTTTAGACTGTGAAGAGTGCCAGGAGTGTGAGTGCTGTGACAACTCGTACGACAATCAAGGCAAGTGATATACACATTTCATAAATGACCTACTATTTTTGGTATATATGCATGGTAGGTTTTTCAGTAGAATTGCATGTGTAGGTTGTTTTACCAAGTATTGCTATGCTATGCAAACCTGATAGGATAGCCACATGTCCTGTATGGTAGTGACCTAATTTAATTTAGTTGATTGGCTTGCTGCAAAAATGATGGTTTTATTGTAGTTAAGTTAAGGAAAATTTCTACTAAATTAAATTACTACCTGGGTGGATTGGTTGGCTTTCGGAGGCGATGTTGAGTGGCTGCTCAGGCCCATTTTAATGGTGTGAACCTGAGTATGTACACTTGTGGATTGCCACCCAGGGTTTGAGATTAAAGTCACGCCGTGTTTGTTTGCCCGACCGTGCAACCACTAGTCATATGGGCTCTGTCTTGACGGAGTAAGTTGTGTGGACCTGGGTCAGTGAGATCTGATGATGTAGAGGGATAGGACGGCAGTGATCTCGCTAGTAGTACCACGGGAAGACACTTCTGAAAAAGTCTCGTCTCGGTCTTCTCCTTTCCTTTTCACTAAATGAGAGTTAAGGATAGAATGGGTTGATCGAGTCTAGTGGGGAAAGTGCCACAAACTCTCGAGAGTAGAAAACTATGATCATAGCCGTGTCCCCGGTAACGGACAATTCACGAGTGACCAGACATGGATGTCGACAGAAGATCTCTTCATTCCAATTTCTTAAATAAAATTTGATGGGTGAACATGGGGGATGTGAGACACTGGTGCGCCCAGGGATGTCTCTTAAAGTTTTGGAAAAGAAAGAAATGATTTTGAAAGTATAGGATAAAATTGGCTTTCCGCAAATAGCCTTGAAACTCCACCAGCCAAATAAGCATGTAGATTTAGTCTTGCCAATTATATGCCACCAGTATATTACTTGCCGGCCTGTCACAAGGTTTTGACCCAAATTCTCTGGGCTGCAACGTTAATGTTGCAGGTTACTATGATGACGAGTGAGGATGTTCCGAGCTTACAACCAACATGAACGCCAGTGGCTCATGAAGATGATGGAGCTCTGTGTTATTATTTTGTCTGCGTGTGGACTCTGAAATAAGGTGTTGGACCATTTACATGTTTAAAGCTAGCCTTGTGCTATGCGAAGATGTAATGGATTATTTTAATCCTGGATCATTCGTGTCACGTTGTAATAATTTGACATTTATGCATGGTATTACATCTTTTATGAATTGCTATCCGTACTCGATCCAGGGAATAGCATATTTCATGATGTGTGCTTGCTTTTCTAAGCGAGGGCACTACACCGGCCTCAGGGGCCGGAGATTCCGGCCATACCGGAGTCTCCGGCCTGGGACAGACCGGAGTCTCCGGCCCTGAGGCTGAGAATCTAGGGTTAGGTCAAATTCGATGCTAAAGATGCTAAAATTGATACATTGAGATGAAAACAAGCCAGCAAGAGATTTCACACCATAGGGAGCAACACTACACACTCTATCCAAGATCTAGGAGGAAACCTAGAGAGGGAGAGGGAGATGTACCGCTGCTCGACATGGTGGAGGTCACCAATGGTGGGGAGGAGGTTCCCCAACGTTGGAGAGGAGGGGAGGCCGGCTGGACGGCGGATTCCGGCGGCGGGGAGCGGCCGGAGGAGCTTCTCCAAGTTGAGGGCGGCAGCAGGGGAGAGGAGAGAGTCGGGGGTGGAAGAGAGTTGTGAAAACAACTCCCACCCCGATCCCCTTTTTGATCCCCTGGATTCGCCGAGGCCGGAGTCTCCGGCCTAAGCACACCGGAGTCTCCGGGGTGCCGGATTCTCCGTGGCTTAGGGCGGAGACTCTGCCCAGACCGGAGTCTCCGGTGTTAGACACCGGAGTCTCCGGCCCCCACAGCGCAGAGAAGCTGGTTTATGGTGGAGGACATGCATGAGGCAAGAGGAGCAAGTTTTGGGGCAAGGAGAGGCTTGGGATAGACCACACACACTGGGATGGTACTTCACACTCAACTTGCAAAAGCCAAAAGCAATAAAAGCCAAGATTGAGTGAGTTTCCCATAAGAACAAAAGTTTTGCAAATAAAATCCAATAAAACCCAAAAAGAACCAACTCTTCACTAGGAAGAGGTCGGTGGCCTAGACCACCATGTATGAGTTTATGGCATGGCACCGCGAAGATATATCTTGGGTCCATAACCACTACTCGTCATTTAAGCTCACAATTCATGAAATGAAGATAGAGATGAATGATTTTTACTATAGGCATATTGGGGGGAGGGAGAGCCCAATTTATTAGGACAACACTCCCCCTAAATTCATGCCTACACCTAAACCCAAATAGAGAATTGACCTATAGGTGTGTATGCAAGATGGTCAAGTCAAGCTCCTCGAATCCACGATATTTAGTTCATTCCTCAAATAAGTGAATCTTGCTTCATCAAGTGGCTTCGTGAATATATCGGCAAGTTGGTCCTTGGTTGGCACATAAGCAAGCTCAATGTCTCCACGGGCAACATGATCTCGAATGAAATGATGACGAATCTCAATGTGCTTGGTTCTTGAATGTTGCACCGGGTTGTAGGCGATCTTGATAGCACTCTCATTGTCACACAAAAGAGGCACTTTGTCACAAGTGACACCGTACTCCTTCAAAGTTTGCCTCATCCATAACAATTGAGTGCATGCACTTGCGGCGGCAACATACTCGGCTTCGGCGGTGGAGAGGGAAATGCAATTTTGCTTCTTAGAATACCAACTCACCAAAGACCCACCAAGAAATTGGCAAGCCCCGGAAGTTGATTTCCTATCATCTTGATCACCGGCCCAATCCGAATCCGTGAAACCCCGAAGAGTGAAAGATGAATCCCTTGGATACCACAAACCAAACCTTGGGGTATGAATTAAATATCGTAGGATTCTCTTGACCGCCAACATGTGGCTTTCTTTAGGAGCCGCTTGATACCTTGCACACACACCTACACTCAACACAATATCGGGTCTAGATGCACAAAGGTAAAGCAACGAACCTATCATGGAGCGGTAGAGCTTTTGATCCACATCTATACCCTTTGGGTTAAGTTGTAGATGGCACTTGGTATCCATAGGAGTCTTCTTCTCCTTAGCATCCACCATATTGAATCTCTTGAGCATGTCTTGGATATACTTTGCTTGGCTAATAAAAGTTCCTCCTCTCAATTGCTTGATCTCAAATCCAAGGAAGAACTTCAACTCGCCCATCATAGACATCTCAAACCTATCGGTCATAAGCTTTGCAAATTCATCATTAAAAGCTTTGTTAGATGAGCCAAAGATAATATCATCAACATATAGTTGGCATACGAAAAGCTCCCCTTTAACCCTCTTAGTAAAAAGAGTGGGATCGATTTGCCCAACTTCAAACCCATGGTCTAACAATAACTCTCTAAGGTGCTCATACCACGCACGTGGTGCTTGCTTAAGTCCATAGAGCGCCTTATCGAGCTTGTAGACATGGTTAGGGAAGTTGGGGTCCTCAAATCCCGGGGGTTGCTTAACGAATACCAACTCTTTCAAAGGACCATTAAGAAAAGCACTTTTAACATCCATTTGTTGCAATTTGAAGTTATAGCAAGAAGCATAAGCAAGGAGGATACGGATGGACTCAAGACGAGCCACGGGAGCATAGGTCTCTCCAAAATCAATGCCTTCAACTTGAGAGTACCCTTGAGCCACCAAACGAGCCTTGTTCCTCACCACCATGCCATGCTCATCTTGCTTGTTCTTGAAAATCCACTTTGTGCCTATAACATTGCGGCACTCCTTTGGCTTCTCAACTAACTTCCAAACTTTGTTGCGCTCGAAATTGTTGAGTTCTTCATGCATTGCTAGCAACCAATCCGGATCTTCAAGAGCTTCGGCAACCTTCTTTGGTTCAAACATGGCAATATGAGCTTGATGATCACTAAAATTTGCCAATTGCCTCCGGGTGGACACCTTGCCTCTCACATCACCAATAACCTTATCAAGGAAATGTTCACGAAGTTCCATGGTTCTTGCAACTCGAGCTTGACGACGGGCTTCGATATCCTCATTGCATCTTGGAGGTATCACTTGATCATCTTGATCATTTGAGTCCCCGTCTTGACCGGAAGGTTGACCTTGATCATCAATGGGCTCGGCTTCAACATTTGAAGAAGATGGTTGAGCAAGGTCTTGATCTTGGCTAGCGTCATGAGATGGAGAGTTTGAATCTTGCATAGCAACATGATCAACGGGTTGAGGGTCTTCAACTTGTTCTTGGGTTGGTGCAACTTGCTCTTCTTGGGCAACGGTTTCTTGTGTAGATGAAGGCTCCACTTGAGTAGAGCATTGTCCTTCTCGATCCACCACAAGGGGTTCCTCAATGGGGCGGAAGAATCCCACACCCATTCTTCTTATGGCTTCTTGAGGAATTTCATCATCTACATCGGAAACATGAAATTGCGCCACTTGGGAGCCGTCATTCTCATCGAACACCACACTACAAGATTCTATGATGCGCCGTGAAGCTTTATCATAGATTCTATAAGTGTGGGATTCGCCACCGTAACCAACAAAAATACCCTCTAGAGATTTAGATTCGAATTTAGTGAGGCGACAACCTTTAATCAAATAGAAACACTTACAACCGAAGACGCGGAAGTAGGAGATGTTAGGCTTGTTGCCGGTGAGGATTTCATAAGGAGTCTTGTTCAAACCTTTGCGGAAGTAGAGCCGGTTGGATGAGTGACAAGCCGTGGATATAGCCTCCGCCCAAAACCTTAACGGAGTCTTAAACTCCGCAAGCATGGACCTAGCCATATCCATAAGAGTCCGGTTCTTCCTCTCGGCTACACCATTTTGTTGAGGGGTATATGCGGCGGAATATTGATGACGAATACCCTCTTCACTAAGAAACTCATTGAGGGTGTAGTTCTTGAACTCGGAGCCATTATCACTCCTAATAGCCAATATGGGGACATTGTGTTGTCGTTGCATTTCGGTGGAGAAGTCGATGAAGGTTTGTTGGGTCTCACTCTTCAACTTGAAGAAATAAACCCAAGTGAATCTTGAATAATCATCGACAATCACCAAGCAATATTTCTTCCCACCAAGACTTGCTTCGGGCACGGCACCAAAAAGATCAACATGGAGAAGCTCCAAGATCCTCTTGGAAGAAACGATTGTCTTGCTAGGGTGAGGAGAATCATGCATCTTGCCTTCAACACAAGCCCTACAAACACGGTCCTTGGCAAAAGAGACATCTTCTTTTAGTCCGAGTATGTGGCCACCCTTGTGGAGACTTTGCAAAGTTCTCATGTTGACATGGGCTAGGCGGCGATGCCACAACCAACCCTTGTCGGCCTTTCCGAATAGGCACATCGAATTTGTAGTGGTTTTCCCCGAAAAGTCAACCACAAACAAATCATCCTCGACGTACCCAACGAAAGCGACCTTTAGAGTCTTGCTCCACAAGATGACCACAATATCAACATCAATAAAGACGGCAAAACCCATCTTATTAAGAGCATGGACGGAAAGTAAATTGTAACCAAGGGTTTCGACAAGCATGACATTTACTAAGGTGACATCCTTAGCAACTACCACCTTGCCCAAACCCGTTACCTTAGATTTTGATCGGTCTCCAAATGTGACGGTAGATCCATTTAGACATGTTCGAAATTCCGTCATGATCTCTTTGCTTCCGGTCATATGTTTTGTGCATCCACTATCAAGCACCCATTTTGACCCGCCGGAAGCATAGTCCTACAAGGAATCATTGCTTTGATTTAGGTCCCCATTTTTCAATGGGTCCTCTTTTGTTAGCAACAAGGGTCTTAGGAACCCAAATAGAGCGATAAATAGGCACATTTCTAGGACCAACAAATTTAGCATAGACATCCCCATAATAATCAACAAAGATAATGTAATAGGGGTTAGTCTTTCCCGCAAAGTCGTCACTAGTAGTTTTGCCCCTTGTGGCACTACCACTAGCAATGTTGACCCTTTTTGCTTGAGGGGCACTAGGGATGTTGGCCTTCTTAGCTTGAGGAGCACTAGGGATGTTGGCCTTCTTTGCTTGAGGGGCCCTAGCATCTTTCATGAAGGACTCCTTCTTCTCCTTCTCAACGAAACCAACACCACCTCTCCCCTCCTTGGAAGGGACAAACGGTCTCTTACCACGGGAGATGGCATTAGCAAGGTTAGCTTTTAACCTAGCATTTTCCTCAATAATATTTGCATGATCACAAGTAATAGGAGTAGAGGAGCTAGGCACATCAATTTTAGATGGTTGAGCTTGAAGTTGTTCATACGACTCTTTGAGGGTGGAGAGCTCACTCTCCAAAGCCTTGTGAGCCTTAGAGAGATTCTCTAACTCCTCGGTTAGTCTAGAATGACCAACGCCAAGCTCGACCTTTTCTTTCTTGCAAATTTTATATTTTGCTCTAGCATGATCACGTTCCTTAATGAGCTTAGCAACAATTTCATTATTAGTTTCTTCTATGGATTCTAGTTGTTCTTCAAGAGAAACTCTAAGCTCATGTTCTTCTTCAAGATTATCTTTTAGAGAAGCAATTTCCATGGCATCATCTCTTTCTATTTTACCTTTTACCTCTAGCATTTCAAGAGCATCATCATATTGACTCATAAGAGTCTCAACATGCTTCTTGGTTTCACCTTGCATGTTAGATATAAAATGATCCAAGGCAACAAGTTCCTCCTTAACTTCAAGACTAGTAGGATCATCTACCTTACTCATGGCATTGGGAGTTGAAGGAGATGATACCTCATTGGCCTTGGCCATAAGACACCTTGCGGAAGAGGTTGAGACATTTTCATTGGGGGATTCAAAGAGAGATGGAGTTGATGCAATGGCAATCCCGGCCACTTCACTTTTGGTTTCTTCTTCTTCTTCTTCCCCGGATGAGTATTCCTCTTGAGCAATTAACACCATCCGTTGAGGTTTCTTGTTGGTGGGATTCTTCTTGAAGAATGGCTTCTTGTTAGGGATCTTGGGCTTAACCTTACGGACAAGTTTGCCTCCATGATGTTCACGGTTTTCAAAGGGACATTCGGCTACGAAGTGATAGCGATCTTGGCAATTGTAGCACGAACGCACCCTTTGGCCACCCTCCTTCTTTCCACTTGACTTGTTCACAAACTCTCTTGCCTTAGATGGACTCTTCCAAAAATCCTTGTGCGAGTGAGACAAAGTGAGAGCCGAGTAGTCCTTGAGGGTGTCCTCAAGTTCCTTGGGATCCCAATGAGACACATCTTCTTGTTCTTCATCATCACTATCTTGTGCAACCATCTTGGCCTTCAAAGCTAGGGGAGAACTCTTGTGCATTCCAATGGCTCTAGCACGAGCATCTTCGGCGTTCTTGGCGGCCACTTTGAATGCGGACATCTCTTGCATGACTTCCATAGATGACATAAGGTGATAGTTGTGCCTTCCTTGGAGACTCTTCAAGTCGGTTGACTCAAAGGGCCATAGAGCACTCACATACTTCCTCTTGATCCATGCATCATCCACATGAGTTGCCCCAAGTGACCGAAATTGAGTGGCAAGAGTCTTGAGTCTTCGATACATGTCTTCATGCTCTTCACCTTCTAACATGAAAAAGCCCTCGGCTTGGTTGCTCAAGGACTCAAACCTATTCCTCTTCATGCTCTCATTGCCGATGAACTCATTGGTGAGAGTATCCCAAGCTTCTTTGGCGGTGGTGGCAAACTCGATGTGTGACAAGTGCTTCTCCCCCACGGCGGTTTGGATCATGTTGAGAGCCAACTCATTGAGTTGACAATCAACAACCTCTCTTCTTGTCATGTTGTTGGGGTCGTGTGCCTTGAAGCCAACCTCGATGATCCTCCAAAGCTCGATTGAAGCACTCTTCATATAAGATCTCATAAGAAATTGCCAATTAGAGAAACAAGATGGATTAAACTTGGGTGGGTCACCCCTATTGTTTATATGAGGATGAGGGATAGGTGGGTCGGGGGAGTATATGTGAGGAACCTCACTATACGTCTCCTTCCCACTAGCATTTTTAGATGGGGATTGTTTAGTTCCATCACTACCCTCAATCTCCGATGCTTGCGCGGCGGAAGAATTTACCTCTAGCGGTGGTGGTGTGGGTCCTACTCCCTTAGGAAGGAGTTGCGCGATCATCTCACGCAATTCCTTCATTTGAGTGTCCATGGTGGATCTAAGACGTGTTTCCAAGTTCTCAAGATCCTCCGTGGTCACCCCGGGTTTAGGATCCGCATCATCACCGGAGGTACTCATACTCTCTTAGGCGGTGAAGCCTAGATATAGAGACAAGGCTCTGATACCAATTGAAAGGGGATCGTATGAGCACCTAGAGGGGGGGGTGAATAGGTGCTACCCAATTTTTAATTCTTTTTCAATTTAGGCTTGACACAAAAGATAAATTCTCTAGAAATGCAACTACGGTGAATTTATCTATATGACAAGCAAACTAAACAACTAGGCAATTAACGAAACAAGTAAAGGAAAGAGATAACCGAGAGAGGAAGCACGCGGAGACAAGGGTGTATTCCCGAGTTCCTCCTTGTTAAGGGAGTACGTCTCGTTGGAGGGGTGTGAGTTCGCCACAAAGGCCTACTCAACGCCACGAAGGCCTCACCCTATTCTCCGATGAACCTCGCCACAAAGGCCTAGTTCACCTTCCACTATCGGAGTCCTTCAAGGCGGAATCCGGAGCCCTTACAACGTTCTTGGGGCACACACCCACAACTTAATTGGGGGCTCCCAAATCAACAACACTGCCACGAATACAACAAGTAGTAAGCAAGAATCTAGGGTAACACAAAGCTAACCCTAGAAACAAGAATCCTCGAGAGAACGAGGGGGAAATGAAGAACGGCTTGGTGAAGATGTAGATCCGGGTCTTCTCCTTCAATCCTCCGAAGATCAACGCGTTTGGACGGAGGAATTGGGAGTTCTTGTGATTTTGAGCTCTCAAGAACTAGGGTTCATAAATGCTGGACGAGCTGGCTGTCTTGAGGTAGGTGGAGGGGTATTTATACCCCTCTGCAAAAACTAGCCGTTTGGATTCACTTAACCCGGAGACTCCGGCCTAAGAGGGCCGGAGACTCCGGTCTTGGCCGGAGACTCCGGTCTTCTTCCGGGGTCCCTCCGGGCAGGCTCCAGTAGCTCCCCACACATGCACGCTTGATCGAAGGGCCGGAGACTCCGGTCAGGAGGACCGGAGACTCCGGGGTGAGCCGGAAACTCCGCACCCGGGCGGAGAGTTGTCGAGGACGCTGGGCAGGCCGGAGACTCCGGTCTCCTGGGGCCGGATACTCCGGCCTCCCAGAGACTCTGGGCTCCTTCCGGTGATCCTCCGGAGGGGTATCCAGAAGCTCCCCACACTTCGGCCAGAGAGCAGGAAAACGAGGGGGCCGGAGACTCCGGCCTGGGAGGCCGGAAACTCCGGCCAGGAGTTTCCTGCAGCAACCAAAACCTTGCCCTTTCTTCACTTTTTGGTGCAAGATGCTAGGGATAAAAATGATGTCAAAACCTGCACCACTTAGCATCACATTAGATAGTCATTAGTGTTGTTAACTAACACACAAAACACATAGGGGTTAGGAAATGTTCTTTCACCGCTGCAAAGTTCCAATCTGATTAGCTCCTCTTCCGGTTTCAAGATCACTAAGCTCAATGAGACGTTCCATTTCAGCCACTTGATTAGCATGCAACTCATCATTTCTCTTGCTAGAAGACACAACCGTGTTGACAATAAGGGCAAGGTGATCAAAAAAAGTTGTGAACTTCAGTTACTTCTTTAGATGCGGCAACAAGAGCTAATTAAAGTTGATGAGCAAAACAATGAACATAATATGCATACGGACACTCTTCCATAAATTTGGCTTGTAGAACATTCCACTCTCCACGCATGTTACTAGCCCCATCATATCCTTGTCCCCGAATATTTTGAACATCTAAATCATGTTGAGATAAAACAAAATCTAACTCATGTTTTAGAGTTGCTGAAGATGTATCTTGGACATGAACAAGATCAAAGAATCGTTCCCGAATGAAACCTTGTTTATCAACAAAACGAAGAACAAGTGCCATTTGCTCTCTTCTAGATGCATCTCTTGATTCATCGACAAGCAAACAAAACTTTGCACCACCAATTTCATTACAGATTGATCTTTGCACATCACAAGCCATTATATTCAGAAGTTCTTTTTGAATTGTTGGTGAAGTGTACTTTGCATTTTGTGGAGCATTACCTAGTACAACAGCACCCACCTCCTCATCATAAGAAGCTATGAGTTTAACCATTTCAAGGAAATTACCTTGATTCTTTGAAGCCTTGCTTTCATCATGTCCTCGGAAAGAGCAAGCTTGAAATGCTAACCATCGCAATACATCGATTGTGGTTCTAAGTCTCAACCTATTGCCTTTGATTTCCTCCTCTGATTGTTTCTCCACTAGCTGCTCAATATGGCATGGTTGGTTCTTCAAATTGTCATAGCACCTCACGGCATAATTGTGAGCCGAGTTACAAGTCTTTCCTATATGAGTTAAGAAAGCACATTTCTTTCCATTGTTCACTTTTCTCCACCTTTGGAACCCTTTCACTGTGAACACATCGGATCCAACCTTCCCAAGTGGCTTCTTACAAAACAAAAAACATGGAAAGCAAAAGGCTGCATCTTTGGTAGGCGAGTATTCTAACCAAGGAAAAGCTTTGAACTAATGATATTGAAATCCGCGAGGGTGACTTATTGAACCAGAGGCAGGGTATACTTCTTTGTGAAATTGATATGGTCCATGATTCACATATGCTTTCCTGGCTTGTTCTTGGACATTAACATCATGATTCCAAATCGGGCAGCGCATGCCCGGGTCTCGCTCCACTATCAAAACGCCACTACCATCGTTGACCCTTTGAATTTGAGGTGGGTTTTCCTCCTCCACATCCTCTTGCTGCTCCTCCACATCCTCTTGTTGCTCCTCCTCTTCTTGTTCATCTCCCTCTTCTTCTTGTTCATCTCCCTCTTCTTGTTCTTCCCCATCTTCTTGTTCTGCTCCCTCTTCTTCTACCAAATCAGGACAATCAACAACCGAATTGTTTTCAACCGCTGCTCCATCAACATCAAGTCTAGCTTTCTTCTTATAAAAACAATCAATGGTCTTCAGTTTATTTTTAGCCATGATTATCCTACAGAGATTAATCATCCGAAATTAAGAGATTGAAATGGGGAATTGGGGATCCAATAATGCAAAATAAAGGAAATAGAAGTTGGAGTCTAGATCCACAAATTAATACTGCAGATCGGAAGAGGAAAGTGGAAAAGATTTCATCATGTACCTGTGTTAACCACCGATGCTTCAAATCGATGAATCAAAGTGCATGTGGCTGTTCATTTGGGGCTCGGCCGGCCGATTTGCTTGGAACATGGAAGGAGAGAGAGAGAGAGAGAGAGAGAGAGAGAGAGAGAGAGAGAGAGAGAGAGAGAGAGAGAGAGAGAGAGAGAGAGAGAGAGTGACTGTGAGAGGGCACGGGAAGGGGAAGGAGAAAGGCACATGGCCACTCGTGTGTGTGAAGGACTCAAGGACATGGTGGAAAAGTCAAAAAGGCATGTCACTTGGGATCTTCTGTGAGCAGCTCTACGTATGTTCTGTTAGAAAACTGAGGTTTGACACATAGACATACACAGGATACACAAATATTTGCATAACTAATACCGGGTCCTAAAAAATTTACAAATTGTTGCGGGGAGCCGTGGCCCCTGCTGGTCCCCCCCCCCCCCCCAGCTCCGCCCTTGACTGTATTGAGCCGGTTCCTAGGAGGCTTTGAATCGCTTTTGTGACACAGTGTAGCTGGTCGTATATTTCTGCCACCTCAGTCAGATGGGACCCACGGGACGCAGCAGTAGTACTACGGTCTTACGTGCAATTCAAATAATGTATAAGGGTGTTTTCGTGGAAAAACGATGCCACATGTCGCCTCAAGAATGACTACCTCTGCAAATCGCTCGTACAATCTAATTTAATTTATTTCTGCCACCTCTGAGAGGTGGGACCACAACAGTAGGCATTGTAAGGTCTTACGTGCTATACAAAAAATGTGTGAGGGTGTTTTCACAAAAAACAAGGTCATATGTCGGCACAAAAATGACTACTTTTGAGATGCTTCCTAGAGGTTAATATAATTTATTTACGTCAATTCTGACAGGTGGGACCCACAGCAACAGCCAGTACGTAGTAAGGTCTTATGTGCTATATAAAAAATGTGTAAGGGTGTTTTCACAAAAACTATGCTACGTGTCGACTAGGCCCCTAGTGTCGACACCAAAACGTCTATGTACTTCTGAAAACCGAACATATGATTTAATGAAATTTATTTCTCCCACCTGTGACTCGTGGGACCCACAACCGTAGGCAGTACTGAGGTCTTACGTGCTATGTAAAATAATGTGAAAGGGTATTTTCGCAAAAACTATGCTACATGTCGACACCAAAACAACTATTTTGAAAATCGCAAGTACAATTTGGTTTAATTTATTTCTCCTACCTCTGACAAGTGTGACCCACAACCCTGGGCAGTATTAAGGTCTTACGTGGTATACAAAAAATGTATGAGGGTGTTTTCACAAAAAACTATGCCATATGTCGGCAATACGTAGTAAGGTCTTACGTGCTATACAAAACCGTGTAGGAGTGTTTTCGCAAATTCTACGCTAAATATCGACACAAAAACGACTACTTTAGAAAATCACTCCTATAATTTAATTCGATTTATTTCTCCCACCCTTTGACAGGTGGGACCCATATCGTCCTTTGGTTTAGTTTTGTTTCCTTAGGTTCGACTGAATTTTCAAAAAAGCCTACATGCGTGTCAGACGGCCTTTTCGTAAGCTTAACAAAGATAATTTGACCTACAGCTATGTGACCGCCTTGTCATAAACTTTGGTGTGCTCGTGCATGCGGTCGGAAGAAGAAAAAAAGATCAGACTTTCAAAACATTTGAATGAATGGCAAGTTTGACCCAATTTGAATCCACTGAAAATAAAGTGCCAAAAAAAAGATGAAAACTTGCGCACTATGTTTTCATTTTCCCCGAGGTTCGACTGAATTTCCAGAAAACAACTCAAAATTGAACTGCAAATGTGTGCCTGCTTTGTCATAAATTTGGTGCTAGTGCATGCGGCGGGAGCGAAGGATGTTGAAAACAATGGTACCAACGGCGACGCCGACAATTATTTACCCTGTATTGAATTTGCTGAAGGAAATAACTAAAATTAAGTTGAAAACATGCCTGTAGCGAGTCCTCTTTTTTGAATGTCTAGGCGGGTACACCAAAGCGGTACACGATCCCTTCAATGAACTTGATGGCTGCCTGATCTGTCTGCCGCGGTACTGGCATCACTTCCACCCACTTTGTGAACTTGTCGATGGCCACGAAAAGGTACTCATGGCCCCCGACAGACTTCGGTATCTTTCCCATGATGTCCAGCCCCAGACCGCAAACGGCCAGGAGATTGGAATTGGCTGCAGAGCTTGCGCTGGTTGATGTATGTTCTTCGCATAGTACTAGCAAGCTTCACAGGTCTTGACTAGCTGCTCGGCATCACTGAGGACTGTTGGCCAGTAGAACCCGTGACGAAAGACTTTCCCCGCAAGTGATCTTGATGCCACATGACTTGAACATGTGCCCTCGTGGATATCCCTTAGCAGTACTTGGCCTTGTTCTTGAGGAATGCAGCGGAGCTTGACTCCATTGTCTCATCGTCGGTAGAGCTCGCTGTCGATCATGACGTAGAGCTTGGCTTGACGATCCACCCGCTCGGCGTCGTGGTCATCCTCCGGGAGGGCGTGCTCCATGATGTACT
The DNA here is from genome assembly GCA_012064385.1 of Puccinellia tenuiflora. Classification (NCBI taxonomy): domain Eukaryota; kingdom Viridiplantae; phylum Streptophyta; class Magnoliopsida; order Poales; family Poaceae; genus Puccinellia; species Puccinellia tenuiflora. The sequence goes on along the minus strand of QRDG01000231.1, from coordinate 252,682 downwards.
TGACGATGTCCCGGGCCCAGGGTGGGTTCCTTCCACCGGTAGCACCATCCGACAGAAAGAAAGCATAGCTTCCTCCGCCGGAGGGGCTGCCGGGTCTTGAGCTTCTGGGTTGGCTACCCGTGTTGTCGAGGTAGAAGGGTCGCCAGCCCCCAGCGCAGATCTTGCCGCGAGCCTCTCGGGTGGAATCGAAGGCCGCCTGAGGACCTCGATGTAGATCCCGGGAGGCACCGGTTCTTTCTTGGACGCCACCTGCGATAGCTCATCCGCGGCCATGTTTTCTCCCCGTGGTACATACACAGCCCGGAAGTTGTCGAAGCGCCGCTACAGCTTCCAGACCTCCTCGACGTACGGTGCCATCTGAGGGCATGCGTACTCCTTGTTCACTTGCTTGATTACTAATTGAGAGTCACCCTTGACGACGATCTTGTTGATGCCGAGGCCGATGGCAGCACGAAGTCCTGCGAGCAGGCCCTCGTACTCCGCCGTGTTGTTGGAGATGTTCCCTTGGTAGTGCATCTGGACGACGTACTTCAGCCGGTCCCCAGTTGGTGAGCTTAGGACAACCCCTGCACCTCCTTTCCCCTTGGTGTAGGAGCCGTCGAAGTGCATGGTCCAGGCGCTAGGATCTTCTTTCTCGGGGAGGCAGGTTTCCTCTTCCGGGTCGTTGAACACCGTCTCGGTTATAACATCCCAAAATTTGTAATGTTTTGAAAATCAAAAAATTTTAAAACTTTTATTATTAAATAAATAAAGTCTCCAAAAATCAGGAAAAACCTTTACTGAAGATTATTTTGTTTCTTTAAAGGGTTACTATTTTAAATATTTTCTTGATCTTCATTTTCAAATATTAATAATTTTAAAATATTTATTTTGAGCATTTATTAAAACACTAGAAACATATTTTGACAAAATACTTCAATTATTCTGCTAAAGCCCATATTTAAATGGGTATTGGTATTTAAAAAGATTTATCAAAAATCTATTTAATAAAATATTTTGTCCCAAAATATTTGTTGGAGTTTATCATTTTCGATGATATTACTCATTCTATTTTTCTGGATTTTATTTGAGTTCAAAAAGATTTCATAAAAGCCTATTTATTAAAATGGCATAAAGGTGACCTTTATGCATATTAGCAATATTTGAATTTATTAAAAAAATAAAATATTCTGGAAATGGTTACTAAATGTCTAAGTTGACTAATGGGAATTTTATAAATTCGTACAAATTTATTTGACATGATTTGGAGCATTATTTCTAAAGTTATAAAAGAAAACAGAAAATAAAGAAAGAAAAAGAAAAAAATGATGACGTCATGCTGACGTCATCAGTCTTCTTCAACCTGCGGACGTTTCCCGCATTGCTTTCTTTCCAAATCGATTGCCGGCGATTTAATGCACCAAATTAAGCGCCGTTTGACTCTATAGAAAGCCCACGACCTCCTCTCTTGATTGCCCCCAAAAGCCCTCTCCGTTTCGCCCCCAGTCTGCCCCAACTTTGGCCGCCATTGCTGCACCTAAGCCGCCATGTCGAGCTCGAATCCGGCGAGGTCCGACCTCCCCTCGCCATTTCCTCCGGCCTTTCTCTTACTCTCGACCACTCGAAGCTCCTGGACATCACCCCGTGTCCGAAGCACACCCCCATCGACGAGCTCATCCTCGACAAAGCCGCACGGCCACCGACGTTCCTGGCCGTTCCCGGTGAGTTTCTTCATCCTTTCTCCACACACACTTCGCGATCAACTTCCTTGTACTCACGCAAACCTCTGGGACATCAGTTGGCAGTGTAATCATCCTCGGTTCGACAAGGTCGAGGTCGACCCGATCTCGCCGGTGCGTGCACGACTCCAGCCGACGACCACCACCATTCCAGGACGCGCTCGAGCACGAAGACCCCTCCATCGCCTCCGCCATCTCGCGCATCACCTCTCTCTCCCCTCCCAGAACCCGGGGAACAGCTCCCACGACCGCCCCGTCCACATCCGAGCCGCGCCGCCGCCGTCCCTGTCAATTTCAGCGACCATAGCGCCATCGCGGGTGAGCCTTCCCAGACAAACTCCTGCCCATTAGATCCCGATCCAACGGCGGAAAATAGATCGAGCCGAGCCCGATCCGAGCCAAGTCGAGCCACAGCTCAAGCCCAACCGACCCGATCTGAGACCGAGCCCAACCAATAAGGATCCGCCACTTGGCCAGCATCTTTCTTGTATTATTTCCGAATAGGTTTTAATTGGGCAGTTTTTGCAGAAAAGCCCCTAGATCTTAGAACGTTCATAACTTTTTATTGGTTTGGCCAAATTTAACAAACTTTACCTTTTTGAAATCCTCTGGATCTGTAGAATTTAATAGAACTGTTAGTTTTCAGTTTTTCCTTAGTTAAATTATTCAAATTTCAAATGTGTAATTTGAGTAATTTTGGCATAACTATAGTTTAAAAATATATTTTTGAGTAAATCCAAATGGACTAGTTTTTTATAGTTGTCCTCTGTCCAATAAGACCTTTCCCAAAATTTTATAAAATGTTTAGAGTCCCTGTCTTATTTAAATGGTGTTTATGCCTTTTTTGGGAGTATTAAAATGCTTTTGTTGTTTTAATTGTTTTTCTTTTGGTAAAATGTTTTTAAAATTTAGTTATCTGTACATTAAACCCCAAACCCATCTTAGTTGAACCATTTCATCATGAAAATATTGAAATTGGTTTAAAGTCCTTTTTGTGACTTGTTTTGCAAAATTTGACCTAGTTTGCAATTTGACCAATACTCAAATTGCAAACCTTGGACTTTGACCTACCTAGACCTCATTACAATAATTTTTGTATATTGAATTATGTGATGAACTTGGACCATCAACCTTGTTGTTTAGTTGTTGTCCATGTTTGTTGTTATGTTTGTTTTATTGATTGTTGTTTTGTTGTTTATTTTTGTTTGTTTATATTGTTTAGAGTTAACGGAGTGCTCCAAGATACGTTGAAGAGAGTGTGTGAGAAACGGCAAGTTTTCAAAGGCAAGTGATGCTCACCGCATAATTTTTCCTAAGTATTTTTTATATGCATTGTAGTTTACTTTTTCTAAGTAAAATTGCATGTCAGTTTTTTATCACTATGCTATGCTAGACCTGTTTAGTACTACCCCAAGTAATCCTAAGTGTCTAGTATACAATATCTTAGTTGAAGTATTGAAATTCTATGCTAACTGTTTTACTATGAAAAGTTAATTACTACTAAGTAAATGAAACTCCTGGGTGGAATGGTTTGTTGAGGCTAATGTGAGTGGAGTGGCTACCCATGGGCCATTGCTATGGTTGTCTTGGGTACGCTCACTTGTGGATGGCCACCCAGGGATCAAAGGGATTTGAAGTTGCTCCATGTGAAGATTGCATCCAGTGCAGCCACTTGGTATTATGGCTCTGCCTTGACTAAGTAAGTTATAGACCCCGATTCCGGCAGTTCTCAGCGGATGTTATCTTGTATGGGTCTGCCCAGAGGAACCGGGGAACATTTCCCAAAGGTCTCGTCTCAATCTTCTCCTTTCCTTTTCACTACATGAGGGTCAAGGACATAATGGGTTGATTGAGTCAAGTGGTGAACGTGCACAACCTCTCGAGAGTATAAAACTATGATCATAGTCGTGTCCCCGGTATCGGACAATTCTGAGTAGCTGAACAAGGATGTCAACGGAGAATCTCAACATTCCAATTTCTGAAGTAAAAATTTAAAGTATGAACAAGAGTAGAAGAGACAATGGTTTTCCTGCCATGTCTCATTTTTTTCGATGTTGAAGAAATGTTTTGAAGAGATAGGATAAAGTTGGCTTTACGCAAAATAGCCTTGAACTCCACCAGCCAAATATGCATATAGCTATTAGGAGTTTGCCTTTATGAGTCCACAAGTATCACTTGCCAGATCCATTCTAATGGTTCTGACCAATTTTTTGCTACAAGTTTTTTATCGTTGCAGGTTGTTCCGACGACGAGTAAGGAACGCTTTCGGGTTTCGAGTCTGCAACCAACATGTCAGCCTGTGGCACATGGAGATGATGAAGGCTCCATGCTATTATATGTTCTCCGCTGCTGAACTTTGTAACATGCTAGCCTTTGGCTATGCAACTTGTAATGTTTATTTTTCTGGATCATGCGTTGTAATAGAATTTTGATGCAATGTATGATACATTATCTTAAACTGTGGTGCTAGCTATTCGATCCAGGGACTAGCACAATAACACAGGGATCTTGGCCTATTTTAAAAAGGGCAGGATCGCTACATCGGTCTACTCAGCCGTGAAGTCCGCCAGCGCCTGACTCTTGATGTTGTCCGTGTGCTCGAACTTGAGGCCGAAACCTTGAAGCTCCATGGCCCACCATTATATGCGACCAGTGGGAAGTGGGTTCTCCAGGGGGCTTATTAGGTTATACTTGGATACCACCATAATGGGATGGCTTTGGAAGTACGGCCTCATCTTGCGGGAGGCAATGAGGATTGCCTGCAGCAGCTTCTGCATCATGGGGTACCGCTCCCGGGCGTCGCGCAACACTGCGCTGACGAAGTAGACCGGGTGCTGCACCTTGCGGGTCGCTGAGTCCTGAAAGCGCTCGACTTCCACATGTCGATGTCTTGGGGTGGGGACGAGGTAGCCCCCGGTGAAGTCTCGTCGCAGGGAGATTCTCCATTCCTGACGGGCTTTGCACCGTCTGTAAGGTTGCAGTGACATCAGGATCGCTAGACCCCTGGTCACCCGGCAGCCTTTTCTTGCATGGTTGCCCCGGGAGAGAGTTCCCGGGTCGCTTGCCCTTGATCTTGCTTGACTTCTTCGGAGGAGCGTCACGCTCTACCACAAGCACGGCGCTGATCACCTGGTTGGTGGCAACAATGTACAGTAGTAGGGGCTCCTTTTCTTCTGGTGCCACGAGGATTGGTGGCGAGGCGAGGTAGCGCTGTAGGGACTGCTGGGCTTCCTCGGCCTCGGAGGTCCACTCCACGGGGCCTAACTTCTTGAGCATCCTGAAGAACAGTAAGGCCAGCTCCCCAAGCCTTGAGATGAAGCGCCCGAGTGTAGTGATGCACCCGTTGAGGCGTTGTACGTCCTTGACCCACCGAGACGCCTCCATGCGCTCGATTGCCATGATTTTGTCCGGATTCGCCTCGATCCCTCTGTGAGAGACCAGGAAACCCAGCAGCTTACCTGAGGGAACCCCGAACACGCACTTGTCGGGATTGAGCTTGAAATTGACCCGGCGGAGGTTCACGAAGGTCTCGTGCAGGTCTTGGATGAGGGAATCCTTGTACTGGGTATTGACCACGATGTCGTCGATGTACGCTTCAACGTTGAGGCCCAGCTGCGGCCCAAGGCATGCTTGCATTGCGCGCTGCAAGGTAGCGCCGGCGTTTCGGAGGCCGAATGGCATCCGGGCGTAGCAGTAGCAGCCCTTGGGAGTGATGAAGGCCGTCTTCTCTTGGTCCTCGAGCGCCATCATGATCTGGTGGTACCCAGAGAAGGCGTCCAAGAAACACATCAGCTCACACCCGGCCGTAGAGTTCACGATCATGTCGATCCGAGGTAGGGGGAAAGGGTCCCTGGGACAGGCCTTATTCAGGTCTGTGAAGTCGATGCAGAGTCTCCACTTGAAGGTCATGGGATTTGGTACCACCATAGGGTTGGCCACCCAGGTTGGATGGGGAACCGACCGGATGACACCAGCTTCTATCAACTTGTCCACCTCGGCGATGATGAATTCCAGCCTTTCCTTGCTTTGGTTCCGGAGAACCTGCTTCACGGGGCGAGCCCCTGGATTGACCTCCAGTTTGTGCTCGATCACCTCCCTTGGAATACCGGGTAAACCTGACGCCTCCCACGCGAAGACATCAGAGTTTTCCCGAAGGAAGGAGACGAGCGCACTTTCCTATTTGTCGGTGAGGCGGGCGCCAATGGTAATGGAGCGAACTTCGTCGCTAGTTAACGCCACCTTCTTGGTCAGCTGCGGATCACCATGGAATGGCGCCTTCTTGGGGGGAGTAGATGTGGAGCCCCCAGGGTGCCCTTCGCCCCCGGGGAGAGCCCCACCATCATCCTCCTGTACACCTTGAGGGACATCCGCCATGATTGCCACCGTCTGGTTCAGCTGGTGAACGCAGTAGATAGCATCGTCGATGTCGGCCTTGACTTTGATCACGCCCCATGGCGCTGGAATCTTCAGCATGTTGTAGGCGAAGTGGGAGACGGCCATGAACTTGGCCAGAGCAGGTCTGCCAAGTATGCTGTTGTATGGTAGCGGAGTGTCGGCGATGTCGAAGACGATTTTCTTGGTGCGGAAGTTCTTGGAGTCGCCGAAGGTGACCGGAAGGGTGATCTTCCCGAGGGGTCGAGTAACACTTCCGTTCACGCCTTGGAACACTCCGATGTCTTGCAGGCGAGACAGGGGAATTTGAAGGATAGCCAGGACCTTCGCCGTCAGCAGGTTGAGGCTGGAGCCTCCGTCTACCAACATCTTGCTGACCTTGTAGTTGTGGATGACGGGCGACACGATCAGCGGCAGGGTCCCAACCCCGGCAGTGTTGGCAGTGTGGTTCTCTGGGTCGAAGGTGATGACTTGACTGGACCAGTCCGGGGGCTTGGATGGAGCAGAAGCAACCTTGTTCAGCTCCGGGACAAGTCTCTTGCAGGCGCCGTTGGAGGGAGGCAGAGAAGACCCTTTGTGGATGCACCCGACAACTCCAGTGACTTCTTGATACTTAACGCCGTTGCCTCCTTGGGGTGCCGGAGCTTCCCAGTTGCCGCCGTGCGCGGCCTTCGGAGTGTTGTACCCGCGGCCACCTTGACCGCCGTGTCCTCCTCCACGGCGCCCGCGGCCACCGCATCGGTTCCATCCACGACCACTTGCGCCTTGGCGACCCGTGGGACAGTCACGAGCGATGTGCCCGATAGTGCCGCAGTTGTAGCAACCATCTTGACTGACCCCGACAGCTCGGCGCTGCTCCCGGATGGCGAGGTTCTTGAGCATGCGGCAGTCCTTGAGCATGCGGCAGTCCTTGAGCAAGTGGTTGCCTTCTGGATGGATGCGGCACCCGGGATCACCTTCACCTTCTTCCTCAGAAGTCGGCGTGGGCTTGGCCTTCTTCAGAAGAGTCTCGGTGATGAAGATCTGCTTGTCGGGTCCAGGGTCCCGCTTCTTGTTCTTGGCTGGAGTGGCCTTGTCCTCGGGTTCATCCTTCCCAGGGAACTTGACTCCTTCTTCAGCTCGAGCGCACCGGTCTGCAAGCTCCCAGAGCTTACGAGCAGACTCGACGCGATGGATGCTCAGCTTCTCGTGCATCTTGGGGTTGCGGGACATTGGCGTGGAAGGACTGGATCACCAACTCCTCCTTGATGCACGGGATGGTGTTCATCTTCTGGGTGAAGCGCTAGATGAACTTGCGGAGAGTTTCACTCGGTAGCTGCTTGAAGTTGTGGAGATCACTGGGAGTCCCTGGGCGCTCGTACCCGCCTTGGAAAGCCCCAGAAACTTCTCCTTCAGTGCCCGCCAAGAACGGATGGAGCACTTGGGAAGGTTGAGAAGCCAAGTCTGGGCATCTCCCTTCAGGGCCAACGGGAACCAGTTGGCCATCATGACCTCTTCCGCCCCGGCAACCATTGCAGTAAGAGAGTAGATCTGCAGAAAGTCCTGGGGGTTCATGGTGCCGTCAGTAGCGGAGAACTCGGGGACGAGGGCGAGGCAGCCTTCGGCGAGGTCGATGCCCCGAGCTTCCCGGCGGTGACTTTCTCGGCGCCGCTCGATGCGGGTGCATATCCTCGTTCTGACGGCTGTTGAGCTCGTCACGAAGATCTAGGTTGCGCGAGGTGGACGACCCGATGGAGATGGCCTCGCCGTGGTCCTGGTTTAGCCGATCAGCCATCAATGGCGCGGTGCGAGGAGGCACCGTCTTAGCTTGACGTCCACCACGAGGCTGGCCTCGCGGATCACATGTCTTGTTTTGTGCTGCTCCGGGATCGTCGACGGTGGGAGCTTGAGTGGGTTCGACCCATGGACCACTATCGGCGAAGTCGAGGATCCTCTCGACGATGAGTCCTCCATTCTTGGTAGACCATGGGGTCGCCGCTGCTTGGAGGGAACTACATCAGGGCCTCCTTGCCAGCGCCATTGCAGACGCTCTTCTCCCCCGAGCGAGGAGGAGGCATGGTGGTGCCTTTTGGAGCCGCCGCTCCGCCAGGGCCGTTGTCCTTGTCGCGACCGTCCACTTCGTCGGGCGCCACACTCTCCATGGGAGGCGGGGACGGAGAGACGCTCCGCCTTGCGCCAGCAGCACGACGTTCAGCTGAAGCTTGAGTGCGTGAGGGAGAAACCGGCTTGAACGCCGCAGGGTCTCCCTTCTTCTTCGGCGGCATGCTTGACGAAGAACTTGCCGACGAACTTGATGAAGATGAAACCAGCGCTTGCGCCCCCTACCTGGCGTGCAAGATGTCGTGTCTCGATGCACGGACACCGGGAGTATAGGATACCCCTTTTAGGTTCGGCACGGGGCGCGAAGGAGGCTGAGAATCCTCTTCTCGGGCGGAGTCTAGATCAAGCTCTCCTCTCCACGATAAAAGCATGCAACCAAAGGGACACAAGGAGCTACCCTAGGTTCAGGCCGCCCGGAGGCTAAAAGCCCTACTCCTGCATGTCTGGATTGATGAGTTCTTCATTGTGTGGCTTACAATGGAACCTCCCGGATGGGGTACCCGGAAGTGTTTTGACTGGAGGTTGAAGAAGGACAGATCCTGACCCGGAGGAGATCACCTTCCCCCTACCTTCGCAGCCCTAGCCTAGTCTTGCTCTGATTGGACTTGTGCCTTCGTTCGTCCTTCCCTTCCTCCGTGCCTTGGTCCTCCTTTTATAGGCTAAGGGGTTGTCACTGGGTCACGTGAGGGGCACGAGGGACCTTCGGCGTGAAGGACCCTCCTCCTCTAGTTAGGTGGGAGCGTCCGCCTTGGGGTGGACAGGGGCTGACACCACCACGGGCTGTGCTTCCCGCCCGCGCTACCTTCGCCTTGCTTCCCAAGTCTTCTGAGGTCTTCTAGCGTGAGGTGGAGAGCTTATCCACAGGGACGCGGGGAAGTACCCGAGAGGGAGCCTGGCCTCCTGCCGGGAACTCGGGCTCTCGGGTCCTTCCTGGCCTTCTTGCTTGGTTCGGGGACCCGGCAGGCCCCCAGGACCGGACCCCTTTGTCGACGTAGGCCTTGCTTGTCCTGACGGTGAACCCGCCAGCTTGACTTGAGTCTTAAATTGGTATGAATCTAAGCGATTCAAGCTACTTTTATCTTGAAGAAGAGAACTTGTCCTCTCTAAACAGTTGTCTCTTCCTAGCTAGAGGTTGGGAATGAGTACTAGGGGAACCCCATGTTCCACTGCTGCGACAAACACCGATTTTTTTCTACCCAATTTTTAGATATCGCTTGGTTAACAGGGTACCTTTTTTCCCGAGGTTCGGCCGAATTTCCAAAAGTAACTAGAATTTGAAATACATGTATGTGGCTGCCTTGTCATAAATTTTGGCAAAAAACCGTTTACGCGGGGGTAGGATGAAAAAAAGTTCAAATTCATATCAAAACCTTGATATGAATGGCGATGCCGAACAACTTTGACCCCATTTTGAATTCGCTCAACAGAATGACCCAAGATTGAAAATTGACACCTTTTGTATTTTTTTCATGAGGTTCGACCATACGTATTTCTAAAAATAACTCAAAAACAAAACATTCTAAGGTGTTGCGCTAGCGCGTGCGGTAGGTTCTTTGGTTTATTTTTGTTTCCTTAGGGTTCGACTGAATTTCCAAAAAAGCACCTCGACGTCTTCGAAAATGAATGTATTAAGGCCTTTCGTGCTATGCAATGAATGTGTAAGAGTGTTTTCGCAAAAAAACTATGCCATGTGTCAGCACTAGAAAGATTAATGTTGAAATTCTTCCTACAGGTTAATAGAATTTACTTCTGCCACCTCTAAAAGGAGGGACCCACAACAGAAGGTAGTATGTAGTAGTAAGGTCTTATGTGCTATACAAAAAATGTGTAAGAGTGTTTATGCAAAATCTATGCTACATGTCGACACTAAAATGACTACTTTAGAAAATCGCGCCTATAATTTAATTTGATTTATTTCTGCCACCCTCTAACAGGTGGGACCCACAAATCGTAGGCAGTATTAAGGTCTTACGTGCTATACAATGAATGTGTAAGGGTGTTTTCACAATAAAATGAATCCATATGTCATCACTAGAATGACTAATCTTGAAATGCTTCCTACAGGCTTAATTTATTTCTGCCACCTTTGACAGGTGGACCCACTCTTTAGGAAGTAGCAAGGTCTTATGCGCCATAAAAAAAATGTGTAACGGGGTTTTCGCAAAAAAATGATGCCACGTGTGGCACCACGACTACTTTTTGCAAATTGCTCCTTTAATTTAATTTTTTGCCACCTCTGATTAGGTGGGACCCATAGACTGTAGCCAATACGTATTAAGGTCTTGCATGCTATAAAAAAAATGACTAGCTGGCTATCGGATGTGAAGATTTTTCTCGCTTTGTAGAATTTGTATACGAGTTTAGGCCCAGTTCCGAAAGCAACTCAAATTCAAACATGTTTGTGATAGTAAGGTCATAAAAAATGGAAAAAACTATTACAATAAGGTACTACTAGAATGCCGTATGGAACGGAGTGCGGACGAATAGCGCCCGGGCTCACCTGCACCCTTTTTTCCTCGCGAAATTCAAAAAATAGTAAAACATGAGAAAAAAATCTGGAAAAAATTGGGTGCATATGTATACAAGTTCTTCACACTCGTGTAAATTCTCAGAACCAAATGACATTTTATTTGCACTGGGCGAAAAAGACAAAATAATCTGTCAGATCTAGATCTGAAACACATTTTTTGGAATGCTGATTTTGTCTTTTTTGCAGAGAGCGCATAGAATGTCATTTTATTCTGAAAAAATTCACGCGTGTGAAGAACTTGTATACATATGCACCCAATTTTTTTCCGAATTTTTCATATAGTTTTACTATTTTTTGAATTTCGCGAAATGCGAGGGAATGCGAGGGTGCAGGTGAGCTCGGGCTCACCTGCGAGTTTTCCGTATGGAACGACTTTATATTACATTCTGTTGAATGACGTTTCACCTGGTCGTGTCATAGTTTAGGAGGAGTACCAAAGAACAAGCGAATAGCAGCCAAAGTATAGAGCCGGTTCGAGTTCCCATTTAGACTTGTTAAAAAAAGATTCCCATTTGACGCTGTTCTACAGTGTAGAGTATCAGCAAAGCTCACCACAAACTTTGTTCGATTCCAAGCAAACTGTGTGGCACCTCATTTGAGTCGGTTCTGCACAGCGTAGGGCCCATGCAAGCGCGAAAAGATGCCCATTTTGAACCGACGCCGGAGTGTGCCCGGTCAATATCTCTCTGCGGTGCTGCAGCATGGCCATTGATTTGACCTGACGCTGAAAAGAGCTCTCAATTGCGTGCTATGATGGTCCTATACATCTAGTTCTTGAGTCATGCATACTAGTAGCAGCACTATGCTGAGATCAAGCTCGACCGACCTCAACTCCTGGCTGTTTATGTTGGATGGACGGACCAGATTGCCCCAGACGGATGTCTAGAGTCTAAGGATGGAGATTCCTAAGAATGGACCTGCAGAACTTCACCTCTTCGTTCCACAAACTCCGCCTTCGCAGAGAGCTCTCACCCTTCTCTCCCAAACTCCTGTCTGTTCCTCCTTCCACCACCTATAGCCATCCCCTCCAGCCATGCCTCGAAGATCTAGCCGCTGCCGGCGTGAGCTGGTGGAAGTGGAACAACATGCTCAGGCCGCGGGAGAAGACCATCAAGTGGGTGTGGGCTTGGCTTCGCGCTCTAATCCGAAGCGCCTTTGTCGTGCGAACATACATTATCCATTCTCTTTCAACACAAGCGGTTCGAAAGCCGTCCCTTTCTACCCCAGGATCCACTTCGACGACTCTTGAGGAACCGCTCATCTCCATTCTCCACTGAAGTGAGGTAGGCACCCTCCGTTGTTTGTTGCTCTTCTTCTTCCGCCCTCACTGTATTGATGAATTTGCCATGCAGGATGTATTGGCGAGAATCACGGCTAAGGTGTCCGAGATCAGGGTCCCCGACACCCGGGCTCTGGAGACAATCTACTCCCTCAACCTGGAGCGTGATCGCCTCCGAGCCGCTTTGGCGGAGAAAACGGAGGCTGCGCTAACTTTTGCGACCGAGGCCACTAACCTGCACTATGTGTTGGTGAGGAAGACGGATTTAGCGCGAACTTCTGCGCAGGAGGCCTCCAACCTTCACGCTGACTTTGTGGCGAAGACGGATGCAGCAGAAAATTCTGCGCTGGAGGCCTCCAACCTTCGTTCTTTGTTGGCGGTGAAGATGGAGGCCGCGGAAACTTCTGCGCAAGAGGCCTCGAACCTTCGCGCTGAGTTGGCAGCGAAAAAGGAGGTCGCGCAAACTTCTGCAGGAGGAGGCCTCCAACCTTCGCGCTGAGTTGGTGGCAAAGACGGATGCAACAGAAAATTCTGCGCAGGAGGCCTCCAAACTTTCGTGCTCTGTTGGCTGCGAAGATGGAGGCCGCGGAAACTTGTGCGCAGGAGGCCTCCAACCTTCGTGCTGACTTGGTGGTGAAGACGGAGGCAGCAGAAAATTCTACGCAGGAGGCCTCCAACCTTCGTGCTCTCTTGGTGGTAAAGACGGAGGCCGCAGAAATTTCTGCGCAGGAGATCTCCAACCTGCACGCTGAGTTGGTGGCGAAGACGGCGGCCGCGGAAACTTCTGCGGAACTTGCCTATGAAATTTAAGACATGTATTCGGAGTTGTTCTACGAATTGGTCGAGATGCAGGAGGAGTGTGATCGCCTCTGAGCTGATTTTGCAACGAAGACGAAGGAAGCGGAAAACATTCTCGCTGATTGTGGGAGGCTGTAGGAAGAGTGTGATCGCCATCCGAGCTGATCTGGCAACAAAGACGAAAGACGCAGAAGCTTCTGGGAAGGAGGCCGCTGACGTTCATGAGATGTAGGTGGAGCAATTCTACAAATTAGTTGAGCTGTAGGAGGAGGCTGATCTCCTCCGAGCTGACTTTGCAACGAAGAAGAAGGAAGCGGAAAATCTTCTCATTAACCGTGGGAAGCTGCTTAAGGAGCTCTATGGGCCTCAGCACCACGTGACAGCAGCTCCCATACTTCAAAAAATAAAGTATGATCTTGAGTCACAGGGAGAACATTTCTATTTGGAGGCTCCGTTTGATGGGCGAATAGCCCCTGTGCGACGTTTTTCCTCGGAATGGTGAAGAATGCGACATCGTTCGCAGAAATAGCTACTGCGCAACGTTTCGGACGGCCAAAATAGCCAGCACGCGACATGGTTGATTAAACGGTCGTAACGTTAGATTGATTTCCGACAGGTGGGTCCGAACCAATTGAGTAACTTAGTTGTGCCCAGTAGATTTAGATTTTCCAAGGGATAGTCAGTTATTCCGACTGGTGGGTCCGAACTATTTTGCCGCCGACTGAATCTTGGAGTTGCCCGTGCGGCCACCGTTCCCCACCATCCATCCCCTTCTTCTCCGGCGGCGGCAGTGTCAGCCAGTTTGTTCTTCGGCGGCGGCGGCCTGCTCGTTTCGATTGGGATCTGACCCTGGTCGCCTCGGTTCGTGACCCCGCCTCAGTCTCGCCGTAGGCCTGCTCGTGTGCTGAACGAGGATGAACCCCGAGGAGACGGGCGAGGGGAGGCCCGGCGAGAGTACTTCAAATAGGTAAATGAATCCCTTTTTGTCTGGATTTGAATTCGATGCATCTTTTTACCTAGATTCGTATGTGAATTGGTTCCCTCACACGTCCCGCCGCCATTCAAAACAGAGGAGATGCTATGCATAGGAACTTCGAATTCACTATCAAATTCTTTGTATCTAAGGCGAAACTAAGTGATGGTAGCGTGCGGGACATCGAGAGAGATACAATAGTGAGATTAGAGGTCGAATTTTCAGAGCTTGATCCCCAAGAGCTAGAGATTTTGGAAGAGAAGGCCGTGAAGAATGTGGTGGAGAAACTTGGAGAGAGTGTTCTTTGGGGTCCAGAGCAAGAAGTAGCATTATTACGTTATGATGATTGGAAGGGAGAGTATGTGAGAATTGAGAATGGAGAAGATATGGTTGAAGAAATTGATCGGCAAGATGGCTGGTCAAGCAAACAGGCCACTTTTCGAGCAGAGCTTGTTGATCTGAAATCAGATTCAAAGGTTGGATATGTACCCTCCAAGTTGGCTTCGCAGATGTTAGATGATGATTGGGCAACCCGGAGGGAGGTAGTGCCCATACGTACCGACGTGACAGTTTTAGCTGAGGGGGGCTGATGTTGATACAGGTGTTGTATGCGTTGACCGGAATTCAGTCGAACTAGCTGACACTACTGATTTGATCATTACACCAATGGAAGACACTGAGATAGCTAAATGTTTTGGAATTCCAGTAGAAGATAGAGATAAGGAGAAAGAGAAGAAGAAGAAGAAGAAGAAGAAGAATAAGAGTGCTGATAGAAGTGACACTGGTGAAGGTAACCAAAATTCTTTTGAAGATGTGGATAAAAGGTTGATGGAAGAAGCTGCAGCTGATGTAGATGATGCACAAGATGATGAGCTGGTAATGTGTATGATAAAGAAAACCCTCAAATTGCTGTAGGAAAGTTGTTTCCAAGCATGGACGAGTTCAGAATGTGTTTCAAGACTTATGCAGCCAAGAAGGAATTTGACGCCAAAACCAAGTGGACTGATAGAAAGAAGTTTTATGCGAGGTGCAGCGGGTTTGATGGGGGGGGGCAGGCCTTGCAAATGGTACATTTCTGCTAGACGCCAACCTGATGGAGCTACCATCAGAGTTAATCAAATCCCACATGTACATACTTGCATTACTAGTTCACAGAATGTAACCTCAATGACATCACAGGCTTGGGTTGCAGAAAAGATCACTCCTACTTTAGTCAAGACACCAAACACTACAGCAAAGAAGCTTAAAACAAATTTGGAAAAGGACTACCCAGTTGTGGTGAAATATACCACAGTGTGGAAGGCAAAACAAAGGGCAATGAAAGCATTATATGGTGATTGGGCAAATACATTTAGGATGCTTTACAACTGATGTCGGAGTTGATGAGAGAATCTTCTTTTGTATCCTTAGTGCGTTCTCCTCTCCCTCAACTATACCAACGAGCCTCTTGATACTCTGACAGGAAGATAATATATTAGGGATAGGTTGAGCCTCCAAGTGCAGAGTATGTAGAAGTGGAAGTTTTTTCCCCAAGAAGGTGACTCGAGGGTTTAATATCGAACTCTCGGGGAATCAGTAGTGTGGGTTTTATCTCCTTGTCCTTCTCTAGATTTCCTGCAAACAAGTAAATTGCTTTGTGCCCTCAACCTCACCAAGTGGTTGTCAAGCACAAGGTGTGAGAATAATATTAAGATAATAATGAATGCAAAACAGTAAATAAAAATGCAATGGTGGTAAATAAATATGCAAGGATGGTAGTAATGATGATGGATGATGTTTTTGGGGTTTTTATGAGTGAATGCAATGAATAAAAGTGTTTTTGTATTTTCTGATTTTAAAATGGCTGAATGTAAAAGATGCTTAAAAGTGGTTGGAAAAGTGTTTCTTATGATTAAAAATGGACCGGGGTTCATGGTTTCACACATGCACTCTCTCTTTAATATAGTGTGGCAAACAAGTAGACATAGGATTAACATATGAGATTGCAAACAAGTTCATTGACATGTTACTAATTATATGGGCATCACGTCCTAACATAGAGACCTTTTGATTATTAGTCTCACTTATACTCCACCAAGATGTGAAATAAATCATGCACCTTAGTAATTAAGATAACATCAGAGTATAGCTTTAAGATTAATGACATGAAGTTAAAATAAACACATGATGGATCTAGTCTTAGGTAGAGGCGTGTCACTCCTCCTACCTTGCAACATGGTATTTTGGTTTATCCCTAGTGAGGCAACAAAGTAAGGTAAACACCCAATGGATCATGATATTTAAGTTGTCAGCTTATCACTTCACCACCCCGTTACTCCAACTAATGCACACGTTCCCCCTCACACGCTCTCATAAACATGCTTGATCGTAACAACGATATAAGAACGGGGTACATAATATGCATCTACTTTCATAACTGAAATAAACATTGCAATCTCAACATATATTAACTCATAGAAAGATCCACTACAAAGGTAATACAACGGTGACCGTAATCATGTTCAGCAGCTCATACGGTGCTAACTAATGAAGCTCAAGAGAGAGAGATACATATGCTACTGCCACAAACCCATAGTCCAGAGGTGGACTACTCCCTCTTCATCATGGAGACGGTAGAGATGTTGATGGAGAAGAAGGAGACCTCTCCGGCAGGGCTCCGCTGGAGTTCCCCCCCTCCAATCTGCAGCCTCCTGTTCTCTGTTTCTTGTTTTTTCTTTCGTGTGGCGGCTCTCCCGTCGAAAAACATCGGGGGACCTTTTATATAGGCGTTTTTAGGTCACGAGGATGCTTCTGGGCGAAGGATCGATGCAAACGGGGCCACGAGGGTAGAAATAGGTGGGCCCACGCAGACCCTGTAACTGGCCGCGTGGGGCCCCCTATTTTGGTCCTCCGGCCTCCTTTCGCCTGCTTCTTTCGCTCCAATGTCTTCCTCCTTCCAAAATAATAATCCCCGTAAATTTATAGCTCATTATGACGTCGTTAAGGTCCTGAAATAAATAAAGAAAGAAATAGGTGTTTTCTGCCTGCGCAGGATTAATACATAAAAAGGGGAAATCACTATTAATTACCAAAAATCATTAAATAACAGTAATATACCCCTTATATGATGCAAATATGAATGGAATATAACTATTATAGTGCAAAGTTCATGTATGCATTTTAGATGCATCAACATCCCCATGCTTAACTCATGCTCGTCCTCGAGTATGAAAGTGATAAAACTAACATGAACTTTGCAATATAATCAACAACATGGATATAAAAGGTGATTGCTACTGCTACATAAAGTCAAATGATTCATTATTTCAAGGAGGTAGCAATATGCAAACAGTTTATAAAGTGATATCAAGTATTCAATGCAAGGATGATCAATGATAGTTCACAAAGTGCAACATAAAATATAGTACTATGGACATTTTTACTTTTGCATACTTGTGGTCCATAGAGTGTAGATGAAAATCTGAATATAAAAGGTGGACACTTTGGAAAAGATATATAAATAAGTAGAGATCAAACATGCATAAGTTTCATCTATCCTCCAACTATTCTACTTAAGTTATTGATTGCAATGGTAATACTTGGTGTCAAGCTCTCATTCCCCTATCATAGCATCTTGAACAATTAAAGTTAAATGTGAAAGCAAATATGAGTAGTGGTCTTGATAAAGTAAAGGTTAGATGTCTCATGCCCCTTGAATACAAGTACCTACACCATGATTACTCAACTTGGAAACAAAGTAAGTTTAAGTTATCTATCATTGTAAGTAATAATGGTATCATCAAGAGTCTCAACTGGGGTACCTCTTGTCCGATGATATGGATCAAGCCCACATCAAAACAACAAGACAAACAAACATAATGAACAATCTCAACACCCTCTTTATTTACCACTTGATATAGCTTTTTATTGTAGGGTGTATCACAGAGAGTTCAAAATATCATGTAAGTAAATTTCCACCATGAATGATGCATAGCTTAGATTAGCGGCCCAGGTTTCTCTCTAACCATTTATACAAACTCATTTAAACTTAACTCTATTTCCACATTATTTCATCATGATAGGCATCCATAAATAAAAGTACATGATATAAACTAAACAAATGATGGAACATGTTGAAAGCTTTGCATATGACAGCACATATGGGCTATCTCCCAACCTTAAACATTTATCAAGCCACTATCATCATAATATTAATCACAATGGTTCAAGTTTATCAATGCAATAAAAGTAAAGTGTGCATCAAGTTCGCGAGAGCTTTTTAACCAACTTTTCCCATTACAATAAATAACATCATCATTTTCATTTAGAGGTATAGTTAACACAAATAACATGATAAACATACTTGGAATAGCATAAAGCTAATTGGTAGATATGGTGGACTCGCTGGAAAAACTTGGGTTGAAGGTGTTGGAAACAAGTTTTTACTTGTTGGAATTTTTGGGCTAGCAAAGGGAGAAAGATGACCATCTAGATGCATGCATGAGTGTCCATAGAACTAACTAATTCATGTCAAACAAGGTGAAATAACATACAACATCAAAACATTAATAAAAGATTGCTCATGATAAAGCATTTGCAAATTATTACTCATAAAGAAGCTCATGAATCATGCAACTATATGTGTCATTAAAAATCAACTTAGATATCACTTTTCCCAATACAATAAAAGCATGCAAGATATTTCAACCCATATTTCTAGTAGAATTCTCATATATAAAAGATAGTGTGGTGGTCTCACAAAATAAAAATAAAAACAAAACAAATAAAAAGACGCTCCAAGTTTATGCGATAAAGTGGATTGATAGAAAAACAGGAGTTAGACATGTGCAAACCGAGAGTGTGTTGATTTAGTGGGGATGTTCACATCCCCAAGCTTATGTTTTCACCATCCTTGGATAACTCATGGTGCATCTCCTCCAATCCCTGTGAAAAAACTTCAAAACACAATTTCTCCCATCTCTTTTCTGTGGGGTGATATTAGTAGAGATAAATAAACAAGTTTCTTGCTGCATATAATCCATGGACTAAAATTCATATGAATGATCAGAGAGTGTATAATGTTGTATGCCTACTCATAAACTCAATTGGATCAACTCAATAGTTCAAACTATGCATAAAACAATATGGGACAGAATCTGTCCAGAAAAACAGCAGCAGCAAAACGTATTTTTCTGTCCTACTTAAACTTGTCGAAAAAATCTTAAACAATTCAGACATACAGAGGATGAAAAGTTGCAGTTATAGTTAAAATCTCAGATCATTCGAAGTTACAGAATAAGAACTAAAAATCAAACCGTGCACAGACTCGTGCAGGAATAAAATCTCCGATAGAAATAGCAACTTTTTCAACCAAAATGGGTAAAACTTGGCACTTTATTAAAAATTCCAGAAACTAAACTAAGAAAACAATCTCTTGTTACAGCAAGAGGACACAAAGAAAATCCAAATAAAATAACCGGGTTGCCTCCCGTAAAGCGCTTTCTTTATAGCCATATAGCTAGGCTTACTTACTTGTTGTTTTACCGAAGATGAAGCTCATGAGGGAGCTTAAAAGTTGTGCCCTTCATCCTTGGGAAGTGTTCCATGCATTTCTTATGTGGAAACTGAAACTTCACATTCCCTTCCTTTGAATCAATAATAGCCCCTGTGGTACGAAGAAAAGGTCTTCCAAGAATAATAGGACTAGAGGTTTTATTCTCCATATCCATGATTAGAAAATCCACAGGTACAAAAGTCATATGTAACTCTACCATAACATCACTTACTTTACCTAGAGCATGTTTAATGGTATTATCAGCAAGTGCAAGTCCAATAGAGCATTTTTCAAGATTCTTTAATTCAAGTGTTTCATATAATTTTTTAGATAAAACAGAGACACTAGATCCTAGATCAAGTATGGCATGGTGTGTCTCTTTTCCAATAGTTACTAGCACCTTGGGGATCCATACATCCCCAAGCTTAGGTGGTATCATAGCTTCTTGATTGTATCTAGCAATTTTCTCTTTCAAGACATGATTAGCAATATAGGAACCAAAACCAGATTTGTTAACATCAATAGAAGGATCACTTGCAAATTTTTGTAAGATAGATATTAATTCATGCAAGCTACTATTCTCCAAATCAAGCAAAGGATCATTAACTTCACTAAGCATCTTAACTTCTTCAACTTTTACTCCCCTATTATAAAGATCAAATATTTCATAACGGTCATCAAAAACTTCTTCAGGTACTTGAGCTTTATCTAAACTTTCTTTAATTTTTGCTTCCAAAAGCAAGCCATCAAGTAAATAATAAGTATTAGAAGCAGACATATTCATGAAAGAACCTTCACATTCCTTATCCAAAAAGACTCTAGAGGTTTCAGATAATCCTCTATAAAAGATATGCATGAGCATCCAATCTCTAAAACCATGTGCCATTCCAAAACCTATACTTCTAAATCTTTCCCATGTTTTTACCAAAGGTTCATCTTCCTCTTGTTTAAACTTGATAACCATTTGTTTAATTGTTGCAAATCATTTCAATGGGACAAAATCTTTCAATAAAAGCAGCTTTCAAATTAAACCAGATGCTAAAGTTACCAGGTGGCCATCTCAATATCCAATCTAATGCTTTCCCCCCTAAAGAGTAAGGAAAAAGCTTAAGTCTAACATTAGGATGGTTCAGTTTTAGCATGTTGCATCTTTCATCAAATTTCTTAAGGTGAGCTAAAGGATCTTCCTTAGGTTTTCCATAGAAATGGTTTTCATAGATTAATTTCATTATCTTAGGATCTACCTCAGTTTCTTCAATAGGGACATTCATATCTTGAGGAAAATTCTTAACACTATAGGGCCAAAAGGTTCCCTTCTCCATTATGCAAATTTTTATGTGTTTTTAATTTTTATGCAAAACTGAAAATAAAAGGACACTAAAACAATGCAAACTGAATTAACTAATGCAAAACAAAATGCAAAACTGAAAATAAAATATGCAAACTGAAATCTAAAAATGATATGCAAGACAAAAACAAAACAAAATTGCTTGAAGGTAAAGATGGACAAGATGATGCTCACGTAGGTGCAACCTCCCCAAGCTTAGGTGTTAGCACAAGTTGGTAATGAAGTTGACTTTGTTGTGATATCCTTGGACAAACCCTTCCAGCTATGATTCCCCGGCAACGGCACCAAAAAATGACTTCATGACGTAGGTGACGGTGTTCTTCTCCCTCAACTACGCCAACAGGTACTCTTGATACCCTGAAAGGAAGATAATATATGGGTTAGGTTGAGCCTCCAAGTGCAGAGTATGTAGAAGTGGAAGTCTTTTCCCCACGAGGGTGACTCGAGGGTTTAATATCGAACTCTCGGGGAATCAGTAGTGTGGGTTTTATCTCCTTGTCCTTCTCTAGATTTCCTGCAAACAAAGTAGATTGCTTTGTGCCCTCAACCTCACCAAGTGGTTGTCAAGCACAAGGTGTGAGAATGATATTAAGATAATAAATGATGCAAAACAGTAAATAAATATGCAATGGTGGTAAATAATAATGCAAGGATGGTGGAAATGATGATGGATGGTATTTTTGGGGTTTTTATATGCGAATGCAATGAATAAAAGTGTTTTGTATTTTCTGTTTTTATAGTGGCTGAATGTAAAAAATGCTTAAAAGTGGTTGGAAAGGTGTTTCTTATGACTAAAAATGGACCGGGGTTCATGGTTTCACACATGCACTCTCTCTTTAATATAGTGTGGCAAACAAGTAGACATAGATTTAACATATGAGATTGCAAACAAGTTCAATGACATGTTACTAATTATATGGGCATCACGTCCTAACATAGAGACCTTTTGATTATTAGTCTCACTTATACTCCACCAAGATGTGAACTAAATCATGCATCTTAGTAATTAAGATAACATCAGTGTATAGCTTTAAGATTAATGACATGAAGTTAAAATAAAGACATGATGGATCTAGTCATAGGTAGAGGCATGTCACTCCTCATACCTTGCAACATGGTATTTTGGTTTATCCCTAGTGAGGCAACAAAGTAAGGTAAACACCCAATGGATCATGATATTTAAGTTGTCATCTTATCACTTCACCACCCCCGTTACTCCAACTAATGCACACGTTCCCCCTCACACGCTCTCATAAACATGCTTGATCATAACAAGGATATAAGAACGGGGTACATAATATGCATCTACTTTCATAACTGAAATAAACATTGCAATCTCAATATATATTAACTCATAGAAAGATCCACCACAAAGGTACTACAACGGTGACCGTAATCATGTTCAGCAGCTCATACGGTGCTAATTAGTGAAGCTCAAGAGAGAGAGAGATACATATGCTACTGCCACAAACCCATAGTCCAGAGGTGGACTACTCCCTCTTCATCATGGAGACGGTGGAGATGTCGATGGAGAAGAAGGAGACCTCTCCGGCAGGGCTCCGCCGGAGTTTCCCCCCTCCAATATGCAGCCTCCTGGTCTCTGTTTCTTGTTTCTTTATATAGGCGTTTTTAGGTCACGAGGATGCTTCTGGGCGAAGGATCGATGCAAACGGGGCCACGAGGGCAGAAATAGGTGGGCCCACACGGCCCCTGTACCTAGCCGCGTGGGGCCCCCTATTTTGGTCCTCCGGCCTCCTTTCGCCTGCTTCTTTCGCTCCAATGTATCCCTCCTTCCAAAATAATAATCCCCGTAAATTTTTAGCTCATTATGACGTCGTTAAGGTCCTGAAACAAATAAAGAAAGAAGTAGGTGTTTTCTGCCTGCGCAGGATTAATTCCATAAAAGGGGAAATCATTATTAATTACCAAAAATCATTAAATAACAGTAATATACCCCTTAGATGATGCAAATATGAATGGAATATAACTATTATAGTGCAAAGTTCATGTATGCATTTTAGATGCATCAGTACTCTATGACCATTATAGGATCTTTTTACTTTTCATTATGCATACATTTGGTCCATGGTACTTTCTTCTATGTTACACTTTGTGAATTATCATTGAACATCCTTGCATTGAATATTTGATATCACTTTATAATCTATCTTGCATATTGCAATTCCTTTAAAGAATGAATCATTTGACTCTATGTAGCAATAATAATCATTTTTTATATCCATTGATAGTATTAAAATGCAAAGTCCATGTTAGTTTTATCCCCTTCATACTCGAGGACGAGTATAGGTTAAGCTTGGGGATGTTGATGCATATAAAATGCATACATGAACTTTGCATTATAATTCTCATATTTCAATCATATTTGCATCATATAAGGGTTATATCATGATTTTATAATGATTTTGGGAATATTTCACAGTTTTTTTATTTTTCTGGAATTAACCCTGCACTGGCAGAAAACCCTATTTTCTATATTTTGATGTTTCAGGGAACCAAACGACGTCCAAATGATCTAAAAATTTACGAGCATCAGTTTTATGAAGGAAGAAGACTTGGGAGCGAAGGAAGCAAGCGAGGGGAGTCCTGAGGCCCAAAAGGGGTGGCCCACGCGGCCAGATTCCTTGGCCGTGTGGGGGCCACCTTCTGGAGCCTCGTGGCTCCGTTGCCGTCGATCTTTTCGCCCACGACTCCGTCTTGACCTAAAACCGACTATAAAAATAGCCCCCCGAGGAGTTTCGCGAGGAGGCGGCCGTAAACAGAGAAACACTAAAACAGAGACCTGGACCTGCAGATCGGAGGGAGAAAACTCCGGCGGAGCGCTGCCGGCGTGGTCTCCATCTCCCCCAACAACGTCTCCACCGTCTCCATGATGAAGAGGGAGTAGTCCACCCCTGGACTATGGGTTTGTGGAAGTAACTTATGTATCTCTCCTCTCTCTTGAGCTTCACTAATTAGCGCCGTATGAGCTGCTGAACATGATTACGGTCATCTATGTAATTCCTATGTGGTGGATCTCTCTATGAGTTAATATATGTTTGAAGATTGCAATTGTTTTGTTTTAGTTATGAAAGTAGATGCATACTATGTATCCCGTTCTTGTCTACTTGTTTTGATCAAGCTTGTTTATGAGAGCATGTGTGGGGGAAACGTGTGCATTAGTTGGAGTAATGAGGGGGTGGCTAGTGCGGTGAAAGTGAGAGAAGTTCCGCGATCCACTTGGGTATTCGAACCTTACTTTGTTACCTCACTAGGGATAAACTAAAATACCATGCTACCAGAGATGTGGGTTGACCATTGCCACTTCTCATGACTAGATCTAGCATGTTCTTATTTTCACTTCATGTCATAAAGATTGAAGATATGCTCTGATTTATCTTAATACTAAGGTGTTATGATTTAGTTCGCATCTCAGTGGAGTATAAGAGAGATTAATAACCAAAAGATCTCTATGTTAGGACCTGATGCCCATATAATTAGTAACTTGTCATAAAACTTTGTGTTGCAATCTCATATGTCAATTCCTATGTTTCATTGTCCACCACAACATTAAAGAGAGAGTGCATTTGTGAAACCATGAACCCCGGTCCATTTTTAATCATAAGAAACAACTTTCCAACCACTTAAGCATCATCTACATTCAGCCATTTTAAAATCGGAAAATACAAAAATACTTTTATTCATTGCATTCACATATAAAAACCCCAAAAATATCATCCATCATTGTTTCCACCATCCTTGCATATTTATTTACAACCATTGCATATTTATTTATTGTTTTGCATTTGTTTTATTTTATTATCATTCTCACACCTTGTGCTTGACAACTACTTGGTGAGGTTGAGGGCACAAAACAATTTACTTTGTTGCAGGTTCTCAAGGGAAGGATAAGAAGATAAACCTTTCACTACTGATTCCCCGAGAGTTTGATATAAACCCTGGAGTCATCCCTTGTGGGGAAACCGTCTTTCCTATACTATACACTCTGCACTTGGAGTCTCAACCTAACCATTGTTTTTTAATGCAGGTAACTCCGCCAAGACGTTTTTCTGGCGTCTTGCCATCAAGTGTTCTTTGGTGCTGTTGCAGAGTTAAAGGCCATCAATTACCAAGTACATAACAAACGAGTTACCAAGGCTAAAAGCTATTGGAAGATTACCAAGTATGTAACAAAAAGTTATCAAGCTTGAACTATTAAGACATGACTAGGTACATAACAAACGAGTTACCAAGGCTAAACAAGTTACCAAGGGTGAAAATCTAAAAAGCATATATCTAACAAGTTACCAAGGGTGAAAATCTAAAGGAATATTACCAAATATCAAACAAAAAACTTACCAAGCTTGAACTATTAAGATACCAAATACATAACAAACGTGTTACCAAGGCTAAACTAGCAGAATGTTACCAACCATATAGCAAACAAGTTACCAAATCTAAAAAGCTAGTCGAAGATTACCAAACATATAGCAAACAAGTTACCAAGGATAAAATCTAGAGGAAAATTACCAAGTATCTAAAGTTATCAAGATTGAACTACTAAGATATTACCAAGTACATAACAAACGAGTTACCAAGGCTAAAAGCTATTGGAAGATTACCAAGTATGCAACAAAAAGTTATCAAGCTTGAACTATTAAGACATGACCAGGTACATAACAAACGAGTTACCAAGGCTAAACTAGCATGATGCTACCAACTATGTAGCAAACAAGTTACCAAGGCAAAGAAGCAAGTCGAAAGATTACCAAGCATATACCAAACAAGATACCAAGGATAAAATCTAGAAGAATATTACCAAGTATCTAGCAAAAAAATTACCAAGCTTGAACTATGAAGATGTTACCAAGTACAGAACAAACGAATCACCAAGACTAAAAGCTAGAGGAAAGATTAACAAGTATCTAGAAAAAAGTTACCAAACTTTAACTCTTAAGATATTACCAAGTATCTAAAGTTATCAAGATTGAACTACTAAGATATTACCAAGTACATAACAAACGAGTTACCAAGGCTAAAAGCTATTGGAAGATTACCAAGTATGTAACAAAAAGTTATCAAGCTTGAACTATTAAGACATGACCAAGTACATAACAAACGAGTTACCAAGGCTAAACTAGCATGATGCTACCAAATATGTAGCAAACAAGTTACCAAAGCAAAGAAGCAAGTCGAAAGATTACCAAGCATATACCAAACAAGATACCAAGGATAAATTCTAGAAGAATATTACCAAGTATCTATAAAAAAAATTACCAAGCTTGAACTATGAAGATGTTACCAAGTACAAAACAAACGAATCACCAAGACTAAAAGCTAGAGGAAAGATTAACAAATATCTAGCAAAAAGTTACCAAACTTTAACTCTTAAGATATTACCAAGTACATACCAAAGAATTACCAAGGCTAAACTAGCATGATGTTACCAACTATTTAGCAAAAAAAATTACCAAAAGCTAAAAAGCTAGTCGAAGATTACCAAACATACATCTAACAAGTTACCAAGGGTGAAAATCTAGAGGAAGATTACCAAATATCTAACAAAAATGTTACCAAGAGTGAACTATTAAGATACCAAATACATAACAAACGTGTTACCAAGCCTAAACTAGCAGAATGTTACCAACTATATAGCAAACAAGTTACCAAATCTAAAAAACTAGTCGAAGATTACCAAACATATAGCAAACAAGTTACCAAGGTAAAATCTAGAGGAAGATTACCAAGTACCTAAGTTATCAAGCTTGAACTACTAAGATATTACCAAGTACATAACAAAATGAGTTACCAAGGCTAAAAGCTATTGGAAGATTACCAAGTATCTAACAAAAAGTTATCAAGCTTGAACTATTAAGACATGACTAGGTACATAACAAACGAGTTACCAAGGCTAAACTAGCATGATGCTACCAAATATGTAGGAAACAAGTTACCAAAGCAAAGAAGCTAGTCGAAAGATTACCAAGCATATACCAAACAAGATACCAAGGATAAAATCTAGAAGAATATTACCAAGTATGAAGCAAAAAATTACCAAGCTTGAACTATGAAGATGTTACCAAGTACGGAACAAACGAATTACCAAGACTAAAAGCTAACTCTTAAGATATTACCAAGTACATGCCACAGAATTACCAAGGCTAAACTAGCGTGATGTTACCAACTATATAGATAAAATTACCAAAAGCTAAAAAGCTAGTTGAAGATTACAATGTATCTAACAAGTTATCAAGGGTGAAAATCTAGAGGAAGATTACCAAATATCTAACAAAAAACTTACCAAGCTTAAACTATTAAGATACCAAATACATAACAAACGTGTTACCAAGCCTAAACTAGCAGAATGTTACCAACTATATAGCAAACATGTTACCAAATCTAAAAAGCTAGTTGAAGATTACCAAGCATATAGCAAACAAGTTACCAAGGGTAAAATATAGAGGAAGATTACCAAGTACCTAAAGTTACCAAGCTTGAACTACTAAGATATTGCCAAGTACATAACAAGCGAGTTACCAAATATCTAACAAAAAACTTACCAAGCTTGAACTATTAAGATACCAAATACATAACAAGCGTGTTACCAAGGCTAAACTAGTAGAATGTTACCAACTATATAGCAAACAAGTTACCAAATCTAAAAAGCCTGTTGAAGATTACCAAGCATATAGCAAAAAAGTTACCAAGGGTAAAATCTAGAGGAAGATTACCAAGGACCTAAAGTTACCAAAGCTATTGGAAGATTACCAAGTATCTAACAAAAAGTTATCACGCTTGAAATGTTAAGACATGACCAGGTACATAACAAACGAGTTACCAAGGCTAAACTAGCATGATGTTATCATCTATATAGCAAACAAGTTACCAAAGCTAAAAAGCGTCAAAGAATACCAAGCGTATAGAGAACACGTTACCAAGGATAAATTTTAGAGGACGATTACCAAGACAAACGTCCCATCCATAACTAGGCTCAAACAATGTCTATATACAATTCGTAAGTAAACCCTCTATTTACAGGCGTCAGCTTGGTTACCGAGTAATGAAAACAAAACAAAGATTTAAATAAGGGGTTCTACATTTTACAACCATTTAACGTTCTATATATGCATAATCTTAACTGAGTTAGAAAAATAAAATAGTCCAGTAAATCATATATAATTAATTGCATGAATCCACCAAATATATCACAAACCCCTCGATCCATTTTGAATTATTCACTACACATGGATAATTTAAAAGTATGAACAGAAATGAAAACAAGGAAACAAGCAAACAATCGACATGGGAATATGGAGGTCCTTATGGAGTTACCCAAGTGTTCATTGTATAGTTCCCAACACAAAATTGATATAATTACTTTTTTTTACAAACGTGTTACCAATTCAACACTTAGTGAGTTACGTTAAAATTATAATCGCGAAATCTATATAGTTACCATGCTCTATATAATAGTTACCAACTTGCTACTTATGGAGATATTTACATGTTTAGTTGTATAGTTCACACCATGAAAACAATGTAGAGTTACCATGCTCTCTATGTAATTGTTACCAACTTAGTACTTATTGATTTACCCCATGTGTTGAATGTATAGCTTACCAACACGAAATTGATCTAGTAACCATGCTCGCTTGGTAGTAGTTATCACCCAACCCTTATGGAGTTAACTATTGACAAACAATAAGATCGAGGGAATGATATACCTTGAGACGAATGTAGAGCATGGAGGGGGTGTTCTTCTTGTACTTGGGGGCCAGCAACTTTGGCGGCGCTGGCTTGGTTGAACAATAAAGTATTGTTCATGTTCTCCTTTCTATTGCTCCACTTATACACCACACATGAAAAAGCAGAATTAATATCAGAATTGTAAAGAGTCGCCTATTGTAACTCAATTAATTAGAAAGAAAAGTTGCAACAATCGTAGGAAATTAATTCTTCTAATACCAGTTTTATTGATAAAGTATTCTAAGTTCTTAAACTAAATAGAATCAACTTGTTTGAAGGCACCCTTGACGCCAGGACCATTTCATGCATAAGAAGATTTTACAAAAAAGCATGTAATATGTAGAACTGTACAACAACCTTTATCTCTAATTAAAATAGATCTAGTGGTCAGATAAGGATTGGTCCACAAAAAAATTATATGTTGCAGCCACAGTAGATGAATTACATATCAGAATATAGTATATAACAGAATACATATCAGTATCCGACCAAATGCACCTATATAGAACATAAATGAGAAATTCTCATATTTCCTCACATATCTGTGGGGAGGATAAGTTATGCCAAAACAAAGCATTATAATCACGCTGGCCTACGAATAACATCTATCAGTGGCTAAGAACAATTTGACTTCAATTTATGAAGCAAACTGCTAGAAAAGGAAAATATTTACTTCCTTTTTAGTAAGAAAAGCCATTGGGATGAACTCAATTTGTTGTTACAGTTATTTAAAAATAGATGACATGAGGAGTTTACAGTTAACTGTACATATGGCATTCTGTTACACACATATGAACAAGAGATGTGACTGATTTGGAAACAAAAGGAACTCAGCTCCTACTTGAGGAGCAATCGGCTATGTAATTAAGTGAGTGCAGGCCAAATATATTTTGGAAATATAAAATAGATCAATTAGAAAAAATGTATGAAAATTTGCCTCAAGCCACCAAATAAATCATAATTCCCTTGAACAATTTTCTATTATTCTTTACACACGGCTAATTTTTAAGTATGAATAGAGATGAAGATAAAGGACAGAAGAAAACAACTCGATATGTAATATGGAGGTCCTTAACTTCAAAGAAAGAGTTTTGAACTACTTCAGAATGATAAATTGATTGACATGTAGTGTGCTTCCATAGATATGATGATTTTATTCGGAATAAAAACAACTAGTGTAAAAGGCTCGGTTGATTCTACTCTGGCTCTTTTAACTCCTCTTGTGGCTTAACACGCAATGTGAAGGAACAAAAAATAAGAGTGATGCATATGCTTGCAAGAGCACATTAGAAGACAGAAAATAAGAAGACACAAATCTATTATATATTAAAAGTACATGACGGGCTCACCAGAAAAAAGATAGACATGCTAGAAAATCCCACAAAAAAGCAAAACATCCGTCCGTTTATTGGATGAGTTGAAAATCTATAGCCATTAGATTAAACTTAAGCGAAAAATTACCCACCACTACCATAACAATAGGTATAACGTGAAGCGTTACTTTTTCTTTGAGTCAAACCCTCTCAATTATCGCATCAGCCGCCGTCGCCGTCATCCTGTTCTTGCGGGATCGAAGAGAGCAACCTGAGGAAGCAGGACGGCATAGGCACCATGCCTCGGTTGTTTCTGACGTCCCCCACCAGCCTACGTGAGCATCTATAGCTCCTTCCATCCAGGACGATGTGGATCGTCGCAGATGATTGGTTTCTACACGATCCGATCGCCAGATTGTTCCTGCAAGACACAACAACCTAGCTACGCTCTGATCGGATGCATGATTCTGTCACCGGGAGGATTGGCACGTACGCAATAGCCTAGCTACGACCTCGCTGGAGATGCAGCTACACCTACATGACCTGGCTGGCTGGCTTACGATCTTCTCTTAACCATCACATGCTACCGCCTCGGTGACTAATTTATTATTTTCGCGTACGTATGTTTACGTCTGCAGGTTATGCGCTGAATTCAACATCAGCAAGCTGCTGTAATCCACTCAATGGAATTGCTGTGACGATATAGTGAAGGAATCCATTATTTTACTTTATGGATATAAGAGAAACGACGTACACCATATAGTACCATGGATCCATTGGTTTTTATGGACACGAGAACTTTTGTACACGTCAATTATGTGAGTTTCCAACCTTCTGGCTACTTAAAATATATTTTTCGCAATCTTTGCTACTCTTATTCTTCATAGAAAAATTAATTTACCAGATCAAGTTTGTTCACTAATGTTTTTTAGAATTTTTTAGTTGTTATTGTGCTCCTGTTGTTCCTTTGATTTTTTCTTGAACTGTGATCAACGATCCAGTGAGAAAGTATGAACCACATGGACTGCAATCAACCGGAACTGGGTCTTTCATTGAACAACTTAGAGAGGACTAGATTAAGAGCATAGTGCGCCATCCAACATCATGGTATTCGCTTCATAGTTCAAACCCTTCTTCCTTTCTCAGCATTCTCACTATTTCTTGACACTGGGCAATGCACTCTACATATTCAATCAATTGTTATCTTGACAAAAACTCCCAAAAACACAATGCTGCATAAGGAAAATCCCTTACAGTCTGAACTGTATGTGTTTTGTAATGACCAATTTTATTATAGCATTCACCAGGAATTTTGGTATACCTACATGTGTCCTAACTCCTAATCATGCTGATTGTCCATGATATTAACAATTGATGATTACCTGTTTTATTGCAAGGTCTCCAATTTAGTTTTTTCAGTTGAGATTTTTATATTTTTTATTTTTACAATGTATCAGGTCATGATCTGCAAGGGTTGGCAGCTATACATGGAATTAGACTGGACAAGATAGTTAATTTGTTATTTCCTGATGTTTACTACAGCTACAACATAGAACTTTAGGTATTGGGATCCGCTAGAGTGACATGCTGTTATACAAAGTCATTAACTGTAACATATTTAACTGGATCTAACATCCCATGAACCATCCACTCTGTATTTATGTTTAGTATTCAGAAGATTAAGTTTTATTTCTCTTGTAGCATGATAACACTTTTTAATTTGCATTATCTAAAGCTTGGTCTAGAAAGATCATATACCCTAAAGAAGTGCAAAAACGACTCAAAGCTTTATAAAGGATTGGTAAATAGGGGAAAATGATGTACATTTTTAACACCATTAAATGTATTCAAAGTTATCCGCACTAAATGCAAGGTACGCTTTGATGGTTCTACTGAAAATTTTCTACCATGTACCTTTTTCTTCTGTTAGCACACCTTCACTAATGTGTTGTCGCTACATACATCTTAATCATTTAGTTCTATATGTTCTGCAAGATTTGTCCCAATCACTCTAAGTTTACCAGGCATTAACCATTATTTTTTCTCTGTTCAAGTAGAGCTCTTTAATATTTTATTTTTTTGGTCTTCTTTGTGTGTTTTATATAGTACTGTCTGCAAGAGGGTGCAGCTATGCTCAGGTTCTTGATCGACAACTATTCTGCTATTTTCCGTCTGTTTCTACATCAGTATAGTACCAGATGCTGCTTACCTTTGTTATGAGGATAAACTAGATACATGCCGCTCATAGTTTATTACAATGACAATGCAATAAAGTATCACTGAGACATTATGTTTGTCCCAAAGAAGTACTCGCTATTTTCTATGAAAGAAAATAATTTAGCCTATTCATAGTAATAGATTATAATCTAGACAGTCAAATCAGCAAACCTCAGGAAGCCAACACATCTACTCCCTTCAGTTCACGCAAGAAGTCCTTTTTAAGACATAGTGTTGCTTAGCAACCCTATGAGTGAATAGCATAATCTGAAGAGAATGAATACTTATAATGGCAAAAAAATCAAAAGAAACAACACATGTTTGTGTTCAAGTTTTCACACGCATATAAGTTTTCGTGTGGACATAAGCGATTTTTTATAGAGAGCAAAAAAATTCAATACTTTAAAACATAAATTTGTTACTAATATTATGTTGGGGTTAAGTTCTTTATCTTACTATGCACATTGACACAAAGATGATTTTTCCGTGTACTTTACAAAGGAAAGGATAAAAATGCAGAGGATGTGAAACTAAAGTTTATTTGTGGTAGAATATTCTTCATGAAAGGTACCGTGCTTCTACACAGACTGTTCACTTAACTTCTAAAGTTTCTTCTTCTAAGATGAAGGTATTAGTTAGAAAATATAGTCATATTTATTTTATGTTTATAGTTTCAGGTGTAATTTTCCAGTGTAGCTCTGATTTAATTGTTTTTTAGATGTTGTGTAGAAAGCTCTTTGTTCCCTATCAACATTCTGGCCTTTTTTGTGTAGCCTTACTGAAACTACATGCTTCTTATTAGGCATAATTATTAATTCCTAAATAGCTTCTCAAAAGTGTTTAAAAACCTATAGGACAACATGCTTTGCTTTCGTATCTGATTCATCAATATTTATTTTGCTTAGATGAGAACATTTCTTATTTTTGGTCTTAGCTCACGTACGATCTAATGGACTAGCCAACTATCCGAAAAATCCGAACTAATGGAAAGGTTAGTACGATCCACATATACTATAACACCCACTCTCACGTTTGACTCGGGGAGGAAGAGGCCAACACGTGCAAACCGAAAGAGAGCGACGGCACGCAAGTCTCAGAGGTATGGCACAAGACAGGCTCATACTTGGACACAACGGGGTATTACGAGCAATTTTTAATATATTGCGGAAACCAGGACTCGAACTCAAGACCTTCGGCTTTGATACCTTGTCATGTTTCATGCACTAGCCAACTATCCGAAAAGTCCGAACTGATGGAAAGGTTAGTACAATCCACATATACTATAACACATACAAGCACACTAATGCTATGGCTTAGCATCCTCCTGTGTCCCGTAGAGTTGCAATCCCTTTGTAGTAATTGTGTCATTAGTTTGGTAGTATATTTTTGGTGTTCATTGCTGCACTGTTATTTCTTCATTTTCTATTGCATTATGTATCTAGGATGCCTCTTGCGGAAATGATTGTAGTGTGTAGTGTAGAGCCGTAGAAAAATTAGCATAAAAGAGAGCACAAGTTTAGAACTGTTAATAATCTGTTCAACTGATTGATTCCTCAACTGATTTAAGATGTTATTTTACTGCTGCATATACAAATATGCTCCATCAAAGTTTTAATTCCCTTTCACGTTTCGTTGATTAATTTAAATTTTATAATTGAACATCTCCCTCGACCCATTGTCTCGTTATTGCCTTTTCTTTTTTATCTGAGGTTGAGTACGATCATGAAAGCATGTGGATATATCTTTTGCTTTTGTCCTTATAAGTTGCACATGTATGCATCCAGGAAGCAAATGAAGTCAATTATAACTGAATAACTACTCTCATGTCCTTCGGCGGCTCAGAATGATCATAATATTTATTAAGCCTTAGAGTGTTATTTGAATGGTCTCTTCTTCTGAACTCTAGCGAATGTTACAGTTTGATTTGGATAGTCTCCTAATATACGTGTATAAAAAATGGAGGTGAATGTTATATTGATAGTTTTTTCATGACTCATATTCTCATAATATAGTCATTTTATCAATTTGTACAAATATTTTTGTGTGAACAACAATGGTCAAAGTTGCACACCTTCGATACAATGCCCATTTTCTAAAAGATATGTATTTTCAAATGATGGGGTAATACATAGATCTTTATGCATGCTTTGAGACAAACGGAGTTCATGCCTTAGGGTTCATCTACCCTTTGTATGCAGGTGAAATTATATGTTGGAATCTGTCACATATTTGTGCAAATGAAAACAACTTATGGTGGCGGCCTTGATGATTTGACGGGCTTCCTAGAGATGTGAAAACAATATTGAACCAATGACTCACTTGAAGATTATCCAGTTGTATTCTTATATAATTCTATGCTTCCACAAAAGTATCCGTGTTGTAACATTTAACATACTACACACTTTGGTTTATATATACACCTTCCATATATTCATACTGATGTGTATCCGTGTATGCTCTCCGAAGACATACCTTAGTACGTTTTTCAATTTTTGCCCGCCAGTGAAGAGTGATGCCATGTATTTTTATTGATGATTCCATAATTGTTTCTAATTGTGAAATATAAATATCTATAAAATCCTTTATTGACACTTTCAGATGTGCCCTCGCATATACCACATGTATAGCTTGTGAGATTTAACAAGTCCATGAACACCATAATGCATGTTATACATCTTACGATATTGTTGCATGAAATATGCTACTAAAGTTATGTCAGAGGAAGGAAAATAAATGTAGGCATAACAGGATTAAGCAATTCAAATTGGATGGTAAAACAGAATCGCCCTGAAATGATACAGTACCATTTATTGAAGATTACTTCAGTTGAAAAACACATCATGTTTACTTTAGGTTTTTCTCACAATTGAGTTGAGCCTTATTTTAATTTGTTTATACTTACAATTAATATCAACTTCAATGAAGAGTGTTGTATTTAGATTAGAGTATTATTGTACCCACTAATTCTTAAAACAAATTGTTGCGCATTGAAGTTGTTTTTGTTTTAATAAGCACATATGTATTTTACAGGTGAATGGAAGTGGTTGTGATGGAAAATACCATAATAGACTAATGTACTTAGTTCCAATAATGACAGGTGCAATAAATACATTAATAATAATATTATTTTTCCAGTTTAGGAAAATTATTAATTTACATCATATATAAAATAAAATGTGTTAGCCTGAACTGTTGCATGGCTTTTTCCCTTCTGCTAAAGCACTTGAATAATGGGTTTTTCCCTTCTGCTAAAGCACTTGAATAAGTTCTATAATAAAAAGCTAAGGGCATTGTGCAAGTATGATATGGAATACATACTATACTTCTTCTATTCAACATTTAGTAATCTTTTGGGTCCTTTGATGTATAAATCTGCTAAATAATTCAGTTATCAGGAAAATCAGCTAAATCATTCAAACTAACAAAAAACGAGTTATGAGAAAAATGAAAAGTGCAAGCTGCTCCATGCATATAATACTTCAAATTGCCATGTTTTTCAAGTGATGTTTTCCATTTATCTTCCACTTCCTTATCATATTGTTTACGATATCTTTGTTCTATATTTCTGAAATCATACAGAAATATTATGTTCAAACCAATGAAAAATAACCTACATTGCTTAAGGCTACTGAAAATGTAGGATATAAAATAATATTAAAAATGCTGCCCGCGCGTATGCACGGGCCACTATGCTAGTTACTCATTAAAGAGGTTACAAATTTTACCAATAAAGGTGCTGCTTGAAGCATTAAGTCGGCAATCCCAGGCCAATTACCTTGTCCATCTCAACTGAACAAACATGCAAAGTCTGCAGTACAGCGTGTATACTAGTCTGGGAATGCACAGGAGCATCAAAACGGCTGATGCCTTACAACGACAGTGAAGAACATATCTTCAATTAACCCATTCTTCAAGGTCTATAACCACATCGTTACTATGTAATCTTCTAGTTGAATAAAACTGGGAGACGAATATAGTGGGATTTGAACCCTCTTCTGCTTGAGGACAAGGACGACAGCTGCGGTTCTTCTTCTTCTTCTTTTTCTGGCCTTGCAAGAACCAGAAGCTACATGTCAGTACGCATATTCAGGTTGTTGATGTTGTGCTTGTGGGCACAACGAGCTAGGAGAAGAAGTATCCGGCGCCGGTGACAGAGGGAGCAACCGGATTTGGCGGTGGCGAGGCCCGGTGCGCTCCTACCAATCAGCAGTGAGGCTCGGAGATCCGGGGGAGGGGGTGCGAGGTATGGGAAGATGATGCCAAGAGAGGGGGTTGAAGGCATCCAATCGGAGGGGGAAGAGGGAGTTACCGGGGGAGGAGAATGTCGCCGGGGAGGAGTGGTCACCGCAGAGGCAGCTAAGGATCAGCTTTTCCTCCTGGTCTAGGACAGCCGCGTCGGGGGAGGTGGTCTTCACGGGGCGGGGAGGGAGCTAGTGCTCCGCTACTCCTTCAGGTCCTGGACGATCGCGGCTTGGATCTCACTATAGGTGGCCAAATGGGCCGGCACGGCCGGCAACGGCATGGCCCATTGGGCACGATTAGAATCGTGTCGTGCCTAGGCTGGCCCGCGTGCCGCGGCCAGACCTCCGGCACAGCCCGGGAGGCAGGCCGACGGCCCGTTAGACACGGTTGGCCTTGGCCCGTCGGGCACGGCCCATTTAGCGGAAATGTGGCCTAAAAATATATAAAAAAAAAGGATAAAAATAGGTAAAAAAAATAAAAAAAAAAGCAAATCGTGCCGTGCCGGGCCGGCCCGCGTGCCTCAAATCGGAGGCCGGCCCGGGCACTACCGGGCCCATGCCGCGGCACGGCCCGTTTAGTTCTGTGCCGTGCCGTGCCTGGGCCGGGCCAAAATCCCCGTGCCTTAGGCCGGCCCATTTGGCCACCTATAGATCTCACTGTCGTTGTCTCCCCTGTTCATTGCTGCATGGTCACAGCCCAAATCTACAGCAGCAACCATGTCAGCCAGCACCACCACGCCGAGCCTCATCGTCACCGCCACCGATCTAATCCGCTCCTTCATCTCCTCTTCCGCCGCCTCCCCCGATCTCGTCGCCGACCTCCGGGACCTCGCCTCTGCCCTCTCCTCGTAATCGGCCGTCCCCTACCGCTCTATCCGCGCCATATGGTGTGCCGACTCCTCCCACGGCCACCCGCCTCTCAGAGCATGTCTAGCAGGGCCTGTAAAAGGCCGAAACCCGTAGAATAACCGCCAGAATACGGGTTTTAGCGCTTCCGCGGTGATTATCAAGGCCCGTAAAACGCCCGACTCATAGAAAAAATTCCCAGGTCCGGCCCGGGTTGGCTCGAGAACCCGTAGGTGTGCAGGTTGGGCGGCCGAAACTGTATGCGACCCTCACTCCTCCTCTCTGTAGCGCGCGAAGGAGATTTCAGCCCGCCCAACCCCCGCCCCCGCGCCGTCGCCACCCCGATCTCCATGCCCCTACCCTCTTCGGCTACCACGCGGCCGGATCTCGCCGCCATGGACCTCGCACATGCCCCGCCGGCCGCTAAACGTATACCCGTCACCGTCGCGGGAGGCCAGCCGCGGCTGAGGTGCATGCCATGATGACTGCCACCATGTCGGGGAAGAGGAAGCGGGGGGGGGGCATCAAACGTCGGCGGCCGCTGCGACGGGAAAGTCGGCTCGCGCGAAGACCAAATCCGCGGGGACGAGGGGCCAGCCGCCGTCCAAGGCGAAGAAGCCGACCGTGAACCGTGTCAGGCTTGCACCCCCGCCGCCCAAGGCCATTGCCCCTCCTCCCTTCGTTCCGTCGCCGATAATTTTTTAAATAATACACAAAAATTATATAATTCCAGAAATATTACGCTATTTTTATTTTTTTAAAAAATATTATCCACTCGTTCTTGCCGAAGCCGACAGGGACTTTTCGTCTTTGACGAGGACAACTACGGGCCTGTCGTCCATGGCGAAACCGAGTAGGCCCACTCGTCCACGCATACACCGATTAGTGCATGCGCCACGTCGCCGCGCGGGCTGTCGTCTTGGGTGCCTGTCGTCCTCGCCCATGACGACAAGGCGGGCCCAGTCATGTTCGCTGCAGACGACAAGGTGGTGCAGCCATCCCACGGGCGCCCTTTCTATTCTCTTTCTTCTTTCTTCTTCCTGCTACCCGAGCCTACTCGTGCGTGTTCTTCCTTTCCTCTCTCCACTCTCCATAGAAACCGAATTAAACCAGCGATTTAGTCCAATAATCTTCATGTTTGCCACCATTAATCGGTGCTAGAAGGTTGAGGGAGGCTAGGGGAACTCCGATCTCCTGATGGGATAGCTCGTGCTGGTGGTGGTGATGGTTGGCGGGTGGTGATGGTGGTGGTGGTGATGGAGGGCAGCGTGGTGGTGGTGATGGAGGGCTGCGTGGTGGTGCTGCTCGTGTTGGTGTGCCATTGATTCGAGACCGCTGGACGCCGTCGCCTCTCATGCTTCAAGAGTATAATTCGATTTATCAAAATTGTAGTGCTATATTTTGCTTACATGTATGAACATGTGTTGTTAAAAAATAGTTTGTGACGGTAGTAAATATTGTAGCTATATTTGTAGGTTAATTAGAAATAATGTAGCTATATTTTTTAGGAGTTTATTTATGCGGAATAATATTAATGATGGAAAAATAGATTGTAACGGTAGTAAATATTGTAGCTATATTTGTAGGTTAATAAGAAAGAATGTAGCTATATTAACGATGATGTAATTTGCGGAATAATATTAACGATGTTCAATATTTATTTATGTCAGCGGAGATGTCTGATTTAGTGAAGATCAGGTTTTTCTATGGTCCTGGTAGAGTCCAAATGTGTGATACGGGAGCTGATCTGAGTCAGTTTGACTATATAGATGTGGACCAGCCAGCTCCTGAAACATGGTCTCTAAGTCAGGTAAAAGATTGGTTGGCTGGAAGTTTAGGGCTTGATAGTCAGACACAGACCGTCAGTGTTCATGCTTGGTGGAGCCATTCAAGGACGAATATTTACTTCGTTCTGAGACCACTAGAGTGTGATTCTGATTGGGTGCGATGGTTAAAAGGCTGCGCAAAAAGGAATTGCTCTCCTTCTGCCCTAGTTCTTCCCGCCTTCAAGGAGGTTACTGCCCCTGAGGACGAATTTAATGCCCATGAAGGTGAGGGTGCTTATGATCCTAGCCAGGGAAGTGAAGATATTAACATATCAATGTCAAATTATGGGTCTGATTTTGGTGGTGGTGGTTACGAGTCGGGGCAGAGCAGTCAAGTACAAGGAGGGGACACTGAGGTATATGACAGTGCAGAGGCGGATGGCGACGAGGTAGACGGGCACATGCAGAACGAGATGGAAGATGAAGATGCAGATGGCTATAGTGCTGAAGGCGATGATTCCGATGAGTCAGACGGGGAAGAGAACGCAGATGAGGTACCTAATCCTGCAGCATGGAATCAGGACCACTCTTCGGCGATGACCGTAAACGATGGTCATGATTCGGCATGGCAATATCATGAGAATAACATTGCGAAGGGTGCTTTGTATACTGACAAGCAAGCTTTGAGGGATGCAGTCGTTAAATGGGCATTGTCCACCCACAGGGTTATGAAAACTACCGTGTCAAGTCAAAAATATTTGACAATGGAATGCGAGACAATAACTTGTACCGGCAGGGTGCATGGACATCTCCCAAAGAATGGCTATAGTTGGAGGATAAGTGACTTCGTACCTCACTCCTGTGAAATTATCTTTCTTCCACGCTTATAGCTCGGTTGCTGTACAGTGAGATAGTGTCCTGCGTAGCGATGGAAGTGAGTGCCCTGCAGACAAAATTGGCTGTCAGATTTAAGTATGAAATATCTTATGGCAAGGCTTGGAGGGCTAAGCATACGGCGCTTGAGAACAGATTTGGTTCATATTTTGACGCATATGACTCTGTTATCCAGCTGCTGCATACTCTGCAATACCGGAATCCAGGCACCTATGTAGATATCCAAGATTTGTTCAGGCCAGAGTTCCCCACTGTGAGGGTGCTGCATCGTGTGTTTTTCTCATTCACCGTATGTATCGAGGCTTTCAGACATTGTCGTCCGGTGATATGTGTAGATGGCACCTTTCTCACAGGCAAGTATAGGGGACAGATCCTGACTGCAATTGGTCAAGACAGTAACAATATGGTTGTGCCCCTCGCATTTTCTTTTGTGGGAGCGAGAACATTGACAGTTGGACTTGGTTCTTCAGGCAACTGAAAATAGGAGTTGTGAAGGATAAGCCGAACGTGTGCATCCTTCATGACAGGCATGCAGGTATACTCAGCGCGATAAAGACACTCACCAATCCTACGTCTGAGGAACAGACTCCATGGCAGGACATGCAGAGACGTTGGTGCATGCGCCATCTAGGTGCCAACTTCTACTCGCAGTTTAGAAATAAGGACCTGATGAACCTATTCAAGAAACTCTACAAGCAGAACCAAGAATGGAAGTACACGAAGATACGTGAAAGACTTGATTTGTGCACGCACAGACATGTTCGGAACTGGAAGAGGGCACGAGCAGCAGCTGTTGCTACACATGCAGAAGCTATTGCTGCACAGTTAGCTACAGGACCACCTGCCGAGGAGGATGAGCCTGTTGGTCTTTGCGACCTTCTGCGATTTGACCCGCCTGGAACTAGGAGAAGAGGTGGGAGGACAATTAAAACTTTCCAGCAGTGGATAGAGCATGAACCTTTGGAGAGGTGGTCTTTGTTGCACGACACACATGGAGCAAGATACAGTGTCATGACAACGAACCTAGCTGAAACATACAACTTTGTCCTCAGAGGAAACCGTGTGTTGCCACTAACAGCCATCGTGGAGGGTATTTTCTATGGCATCGTGAAATATTTCAGAAAAAGACGTGAAAGAGCTGTGAAGCATATGATGGACAACCCGACCTCGCCTTATTGTGAGAAGATTACGAAGTACATGAATGAGAAGCTGGAAAAATGTTGCTCCCACAGTGTAACTGCCGTTGGGAATCAAGAAAGGAGGTTTGAGGTCCGGTTAGCCCACAACAAGTTCGGATGTGCAAACGAGGTGAGGACGCATGAGGTGAAGATTGGTAATGAGGTTTGGCCAACTTGCGAGTGCACCTGCAAAAAACCAAAATTGCTTCACCTTCCTTGCTCCCATGTCCTCGCTGCATGCAGGCAGTTACGGTTGAACGCAATCTCCTTCGTGTCTCCATATTATATGAAAGAGGCAGTTGTCAATACTTGGACAGGTGAGATGATGGGATTTCGATCAATGGGTAACTCAACAGGGTAACCCCTGGTGAGAGGCGGTACATTCCAGCTCCTGAGCTTTTGCGTGATGGGGTAGGCAGACGACAGTGTCGTCGTATCAGGAATGATATGGATGAATCCGAAGCCGGAGGCCCCACAATGCAATGCCTTCAATGCAACAGATTTGGCCATAGGGACCCTGATTGTCCCACTTTTCCTGGAGAGAGACCTCCCGTGCGTGCGCGGGGTAACCGGCGTGGGCGAGGACGAAGAGCGAGAGGAAGAAACTAGGTGGCACTATGTTTGAATTTCTATTAAGTATGGAACTATGTTTGAATTTGTATTAAGTGTGGAACTATGTTTGAATTTGTATGAAGTGTGGAACTATGTTTGAATTTGTATTAAGTGTGGAATTATGTTTGAATTTGTATTAAGTGTGGAACTATGTTTGAATTTGTATTAAGTGTGGAACTATATTTCAATTTGTATTAAGTGTGGAACTATGTTCGAATTTGTATTAAGTGTGGAACTATATTTCAATTTGTATTAAGTGTGGAACTATGTTTGAATTTGTATTAAGTATGGATCTATATTTGAATTTGTATTAAATATGGATGTATGTTTAAATTTGTATTAAGTGTGTTTGAATTAATGTATGTATTTTTACTAACTCTGGGATTCTAATATGTGCAGTGATGGAGGGAATGTGGTTGCTTGATGCTACAATTGATAGTGGGCACCGTGCTAAGGTATTAGAGGGGAATCCAAAGAAACTTAAACCCCTAATCACTCGCACACCTAAGGAAAACTGGAGGATTCACCCGGAGTGGGTACAGAGGTATTGGTCATATTTATTTATTTTATGCACGCATGTTTTCTTCTTTTATATTACTGTGCTAAACTAGATTGTTATGTTTTTTATATTACTGTGCTAAACTAGATTCGTTTATATACGCAGGTTGAAATGGTCCGGGCTCTTACCTTTCGCGCGTCTAGTAGAGGCCACTGAAAACTCTACGCGTATGATGTTGGACGGATCTTTATTCAGCTGTTTGGTGGACCGATGGAGGCCGGAGACCCACACGTTCCACTTTCGCTGGGGAGAGATGGCTCCTACTAGTAGAAAAACCACCTTTCGTCCCGGTTGGTTTGGGCCATTGGTCCCGGTTCCCCAACCGGGACTATCCAATCGGGACGAATGCTCGTCCCGGTTGGGACACCAACCGGGACGAATGGGGGGGCACGTGGCCCGGCCACAGGCAGCAGGGGCGGAGGCTTTGGTCCCGGTTCGTATTAAATTTCAGAAAATTGTCCCGTCAGATTTTACTTTTTCCAAAAATTTCAGAAAATTGTTTAAATTTATAAAATAAATAATGCTTATTCTGTAATTCATAAAAATATGAATAAAATACCAAAATGTTCAGAAAAATAAGACCTATTTGATTATGAAAAATGCATGCATGTTTAAAAAACTTAAATTAAATATTTCTTAGTACTACAAAAATGCCACTACTAGTTAAATAAGAGGAACCACTATTACACATCATCGCCACGAATATATATATTACACACATCTCATTCGTCGTCCTACATATATACATCTCTTTTACACTCTCACTATTTAATTTCAACCTTACAGTAGGATTCTCCTTTCAGATCTAGGACCTCTGCAAGTAAGAATCCGGCAATTTCCTCTTGAATTGCTCGTATGCGATCGTGTGGTAGAAGGCCATCCCACAACCGTTCGATCTAATTAAAAAAGGGTCAATATATATGAATGAAAGTAAACAGAATTGATGGCAATAAACTAAGATTATGAATATTGCATACGCACTTGAAGTTGTTCTAAGATTCTGCCCTTCTCACAGCACGTCTGACGAATGAACTCGCAGACGTAGTATCCACATAAATGATTCCCACTTCCCTGGCTCAAACACTTTACGGGAACAGAGTTCAATCAAAATAATAATCAAGAATGGTAATGGTATTGAACTAGAATCAAAGAGATGCGCGGATCTAGATAGTAGTACTTACATTTATTGGTTTAAATGTAAGCTCCTCCGCCCATTCACCCCTAGCCCTGGCGGTGAATCGTTTTCAAGCCCTGCCCGGCAAAGAAAATGAATAAAGGAGTTATATATTAATTACTTGCTATCAGTAAATGAACGGAAAGTTGCCGATAATGCCATAATGATTGAAATTACCTCTGGAGGCATTACTGCATGTCCGCCCACTTCTCAAGGGGTTTATGTAAGGAGTCCATGACTTGTACTACTCCTTTGTCAGGCATAATGATTAGCAGAATAAAGTGGAAGCTGCGCACGCATAAGTCATCAATTATACACTTAATATCGAGAAATTAAGCGAAATAAAATATGTAGAAGACAGTAACACTTACTTGAAGTTGTAAGGAAATAATATTTCTCTTTTGATTTCGTTGAACCGTAACGCATTTACCAAGTTATTCTCGGTTTCGTCGTAAAAATCAAGGAGACTTTTTTCATGAACGGTATTTGGATCAACGAACCCAATGTCATAGATTTGTGCTCTTTTGCATTAGAGAATTTTCATTCTGCATAATTAATATAGTGATAAGTAAGATTATAAATGCAATGAACGAGGTGAGCTAGGTAGAGACTTAACTACAGAAATAATACTTACAGACAATAGGCGCTGATGATAGCTTTGTCAAGGGCTTCTTATTGGTATAACTGAAATAATTCACAAAATTCAATCATTACGTGGTCATCTCCATGCCCGTAATGCTCGTTCTTATATCCCACGTAGATCCAATTTTCCCCTTTCTTTGAGGCTGCCATGTACCAACTATGCAATCTTCGCATTTTTGTTGGTAGATCTTTGACTAACTGAGATTTGACGAGAGGATGCCCGTGCCGGTATTTGTATTTTGGAACTATTTCTTCGTGGAATTGTAATTGGTCTAAGTACTGAGCAATAGACAAGCCGTGAGCAGCGGCTGCTTCTCCGTACGTTGCAACAAACTCAGGATCGATGCCGACCGCAGGTTTGCTCGACCCCACCTTGGTATCGGAAAACACTTTGAGCGGGGGGCACGATTGTTTTTGCTGTTCTCCTAGCTGGGCAACTGTCTTCCGGCTTGCACTAATACTCTTCGACCGCTGTTTATTTGCCCGAACCGACTTGAGAATAGAGCGGTCATAGTCTGGTGTCAGCTTTGGCGGGGGTTGGGCATAATTTTTCAGCATTTTCACGACAGCGGCATGTTCTTCTGGGGTGTCGGGGAACTCTGGCGCTTTCGCCTTCTTTACCTTCAAGTTAGCAAACCACTTATCCGTTTCCCCTTTTGCGATCGCCTTATTTTCCTCCACCGTATAGTCATAAGGTCTCTTGGCAAGATTCTTATGAGGTACTTTTGGGAGGGGT
Organism: Puccinellia tenuiflora; assembly: GCA_012064385.1. Taxonomy (NCBI): domain Eukaryota; kingdom Viridiplantae; phylum Streptophyta; class Magnoliopsida; order Poales; family Poaceae; genus Puccinellia; species Puccinellia tenuiflora. Next base: position 208,090 of record QRDG01000231.1, on the reverse strand, counting down.
GACCTTGAACGTTTCGGTGATCGGTTACGACTCCTTGTAGTACCAGCAGTGGTACGCTGAGCCTGAGACGACTGACGCGGCGGCGAAGACGGCTGCTCTGGAGACTGGTGAGGCGGCGGAGACGGCGCCTGAGGCAGTGGCGGTGGAGAGTGGTGAGGCGGCGGAGACGACGCCTGAGGCAGCGGAGAGTGGTGAGGCGGCGGCGGTGGAGAGTGGTGAGGCGGCTGAGGCGGTGGAGAGTGGTGAGGCGGCGGCGGTGGAGAGTGGTGAGGCGGCGGCGGTGGAGAGTGGTGAGGCGGCGGCGGTGGAGAGTGGTGAGGCGGCGGAGGCGGCCAGTTTGGAAGCACGATGAATTCCTTTGGCCATAGAATAGTCCCTTTCCTGGCTTCTCCAAGTTCAACCACCTCCCCATCTTCACCTGCAGGGTGTTCCAGCTTCAGCTCCTCAAATCCTTTACTATCTTCATCCACCCCGAAAATAGCGTAGCCATGAGGAACCGGGGAGCAATGGAAAGTTGGTGTAGGTCCAATTGGTACGGCATAGACGACCGCCACCTTCATGGTTATGTTGAACACTTTCACATGTAGCTCACAAGGTGTGCTCTCCGTGATATCATCCACTGGGTAGCGACGAAGAGCATCCGTCGTCAGTGCATCATCATCACCAGCCGGGACCATGCTCGAAGCCACGCTGCTTTTCCGATATGATGGGTCGGTAGCATTGACTGCAGCTTCTACAACGTGCTGCTGAGATAGGCCGGCAGTGCCTTGCTGGCTAAGTTCGTTAATTTGATCCTGCTGCCGCTTCATTTGATCCTGCTGCCGCTTAATTGTTTCTTCTATATTACGCAGCCGGTCTGCAGCAGCGATTGCTTCCCTTGCCTCCCTTTCCTTTCTCCTCTGATGACTTTTATCGGGAAATATTTTCCTTTCCACGGGAAACCCATGTTTCCACGGCTTGGAGCCTTTGCTGCCTCGTGTTCGTCCATCATGTTCTTTATTCCCAAGGGCGCGTGAAAGCTCGTCATCCTCTCTATCGGGATGGAACCGTCCCTCTTCAACATCCTTGTATGCTTTCCTAATTTCTTCGATGGGTAGTAGGGGATTATCCTTGTGTCTTCTGGTATATATGCACTTTCCTTCTGCGTCCAATGTGCCCCCATGCCCAAAAACCAATTTCTTGACCGTTCGGTCCATCCTTCTTTTATAGGCTCTGGAATGATCCCTTTAGCTAGCAGGTCGGCCTCAAGTTTGTCCCACTTAGGCATGGAACAGGCGTAGCCAGCAGCCCCCATAGTATGGTGGTACTTCTTTTTAGCAGCATTTGCCTTATTTTTTGCAGACTTTGACTGAGCTTCCTCCGATTTCTTGTACGCCACAAAATCTTCCCAGTAGTCTCTTATCTTCTCATACCCGTGATCGAAATCCGGAGTTTTATCTTTCAAGATGAAGTCGGTGTACAATCTGTTCTTAAATTTGTTGAATAGCTCGGCCATCTTCTTAAGAGCCCACGCCTTGACTTTATCTACTAGAGCTTTTTTTCGGGCATCCATCTCCTCCTCATCTGGCTCCCCCTCCTCTGGATCCACCTCTGGCAACGGCAATGTGAAATTAACCATGAGCTTTTGAAAAAGGCGTCTTTTGCCTTCGAGGCCGATATAGCTAACTTTAGGATCCCTTGGCTTATTCCATTCTCGGATGGTGATCGGGACGTAGACCCTAACAATAACACCGCATTGCTTCACAAATTTTTGTCTAACATCAATTGGAGCAATGGGTTCGCCGTCTGCAGCGACTTCTTCGATCCTGTAGCGGATATTGTCCTGCAACTTTTTGGTTGGGCCTCGTTTCGTCCTCACAGAGGATTTGCTCGATCCGGATGGCTAAAAGAAGAAAGACCGTTAATATGTGTATATGGATAACAGAGGCTAAATTAATTAATATAAATATATATATGCACCTCGTCGGAGTTTGTAATAATCAATGTTGCACCGGAGCCGCTGGCTTCTGCCTTGTCGGCTTCTCCCTCATCGGAGATGCCGAGTTCGGCCTCTTTCCAGGCGTTGAGAGACTCATCCCCCTCACCGGAGTCGTTCAGAAAGTGACTTGTTTCATCATCGCCGCAGATTATATCCTCGAGGATATTTTCCTCAATTTCATCTCTGCCGTGTGGTTCCATAGTTTCTGCAAAATACGAAAGTTATTTTCGGAGCCGTCTCTGCCGTGTCGTTCAGAAAACTTGTAGGGATAGAATGGTACTACAAGGAAAGGCGCGCGTTGCTGCGCCTGTTGTTTCTAAGCGTCGTCATGGTGATACATTTTTATGAACATGTGTGATTTATGCTCATCGTCGGCACTTAGGTGACTAAATCGTCGATGACCTAGCTCATCGATTTCATCCCCCGCAACACGGTAAAAATGTTGCGGTAAATTACTCCTCACAAAAATGAAACACTTAGCACATTCGTGGTTTGTCGAGTTTTGACTGAAATTTACATCACTAAATAAAAATCAACATCGCTACATCACTGAAATTTGCACTAGCTAAATATTACATATGCGAGGATGATCCACTAAATAAAAATCATCACAGATCAATTACCTAACACTAAATTTCCTAACACTAAATTCCTAACACTAAATTTCTAACACTAAATTACCTACCACTAAATTTCCTACACTACAAAAAACAACACAAAAATGTACCTAAACTACACACCTAATTTATACTACTAACTAATTTAAATTACTAACTAATTTAAACTACTAACTAATTTAAATTACTAACTAAAACTAACTAACTATGGAGTAACAAATAGTTCTTAACAATAATATTGCAACTAATTATGGAGTATTAATTTTGATTTCTAACTTTGCTAACACAATCATCAAATAACATTGCTTTGCTAAATTACTATTTGAATTTTTCTAAAACTAACTAACAACTATTTCAATTTTTTTTTAAAAATAACTTTGCTAAATTTGCTACATTTTCAAATTTTCTAAAATAACAACCTAAATTTTCTAAAACTAACTAACTAAATCTAAAACTAACTAACTAAAATTACTAATGCACTAACTAACAAAATTACTAACTAACTAAAAATGAACTAACTAACTAAATTAAAAAACTAAGTAAATTAAAAAAACTAACTAATAGAGGGAGGCCGTGCTCACCGGAGGCGGCTCGTCCGCTGCGGCCGGAGGAGGAGGGCTCGGTGGAGGACGCTGCGGCCGGAGGAGGAGGGCTCGGTGAGGAGGCTCGGCGGAGGACGCTCGATGGAGGAGGCCGGAGGAGGGGCCAAGGAGCGGCCAGCCGGGGTTCGAGCGGAAGGCCGGGGGAGGGCGGCGCAGCTGGCGGGTGGTGCAGGGGGAGGATGGACGGCGCGGGCGCTGTGGAGGCCGGAGGGGAACGGCGCCGGAGGAGCGGACGGTGAGCGGCGGCGCGGCGGACGGAAAAATCCGGCAGCCTGACGGCAGGAGATTGAATTTCCGCGCGCTGGTCCTTAGCGAAAATGAGGAATTGGGGGAAGAAGAAGAGGTAGGCAGTTTTAAAGCAGAGAGGCCTTTCGTCCCAGTTGGTGGCACCAACCGGGACCAAAGCCTCATTCGTCCCGGTTCGTGGCATGAACCGGGACCAATGCCCTGAAAATTTAATGCCCTGGCGCGAAGCGGGACCTTTCGTCCCGGTTCTTCTTATAAACCGGGACCAATGAGTCCTTTTTCAATTTTTTTTCAAACTTTTCAGTTCTGAATGTTGTTCCCGCCTTTTTTATTCTTATTAAGCTGTTTGAATATGAATTTCAAATGGTTTTGAATTTGAAAAGACTTTCAACATGAAAAGTGTTTAAATTTGAATAAATAATTCAAAAACATTTTCTGTTTTATATAATAGTTATTCTATCTATACAAACTATTAACCATTTTGTCATTTTTTTTTAAGATTAGAGGTGAATTCATTTAAGTAAATTTTTTGGAATGTGAACTTAATTAATTCATTAAACTGATAAATTCAATATATTTTCGTATGTTTGTCAGAAAAATGAAATTAAAATATCAAATTGTTGATAAAAATGTAATCTATCTATTTATGACCAATTCATTTTTTGAGATTATAGGTGAATTCATTTAATTACAAATTTGGAATTTGAACTCCATTAAGTCATTAATTAATTTATATCTATTGAATTAATTTATATCTATTGAATTAATTCATATCTATCACAGTGGATCCTTCAAGTAATCGACCGGATACGGTATATATATCATACACATATCCGGAAGTCGATAGTTTAGGTCGCAAGTTTTCAAAAGCAAGTAGTAACCTAAACTATGATCACAGCTGACGGCCTAACAATCTTAGTCATACTCCTGCCTAGGCCTATAATACTCGTACTCGTAGTCGCCGTCATCGTCGTCGTCGCTGTCATCGTACTCATACGACGCTCGTGGCTCGAACCTCGACGGGTGAGCACCCCCGGACTGCATGTTAGGGTAGTGTAGGCGGGGGTTATCGCCAGCCATGATGTAGTTCATAACGCCCTGGAGAGTCCGGCCAGCCCACCACAGCTGACGGCCGGCCTCGTTGAAGTCCGAAGGAGGAGGGCCATCCCCCTCGTACCTAGCGAGCGCCCTCTCACGCCGATTGATGAAGAAGGCTTCCCAAGTCGGGCGGTAGTCGGGATGCCAGCACGGATCCATCCGCTGCTCCGGTGTGAGCTCGAGGTAGTAGTGGTTCGTGATGGCCGCCCGGCGCGCCACACCTTGAGGGAGAGGAGGGACCGGCACGCCTCCGGCGCTCAGCCTCCAGCCGGCGGGGACGCGGTAGCCGGGCGGGTAGGGGTAGTTCGAGGCGGAAAGCTCCTCCGCCTGACGGTAGGTTAGTACGGTGGAAGCCATGGAAGAGTGATGAGGTTGCAGATATGAGTTTAGATGTGATATATATAGTGAGAAATTGCGGGAAGACGAAGGCGGGAAGCGGTGGAAGAAGCACACGGATCGTGTGTTTCCTTCGAGCGCTTGTGAACCGTTGGATCAGAGTTGTGTTTCTTTCGAGTGCTTGTGAGCTGTTGGATCGTGTGCACACGGATCGTGTGTTTCTTTCAAGCGCTTGTGAGCTGTTGGATCAGGGCCTTTAGTACCGGTTCGTGTTACCAACCGGGACCAAAGGGTCTTTCGTCCCGGTTGGAGCCACCAACCGGGACTATAGGCCTACCCTTTCGTCCCGGTTGGGGGTACCAACCGGACCTAAAGAAGCACACGGATCGTGTGTTTCTTTCAAGTGCTTGTGAGCCATTGGATCAGGGGTGTGTTTCTTTTGAGGGCTTGTGAGCTGTTGGATCTGCACTCCCACCTCATCTACAGGTACACCTTCTAATCGCCTATAAATAGCGACGTCCCTGCAGCGAACGGCACACAACGAGCGTCTACCTTTGCCACCGAACCCAATGGTTGGATTTAGCCTACCCGCTGGCATGTTCCCTAGCATTATTGTGTTTGTCCTTGTTCGTCGGCCAGCCATTGGAGCCACCTCCCGTAGGTCGGTGAATAAGGACAACACAACGACGCTGTTGGAAACACAAGCCCTCAGGTAGGTTGAATCCAACCACTGGATTAGGGTGACACAATGATGAATTGCCGAGGAGGTGGGAGTGGTGGTGGTGGAAGTGGTAGCCATGCCCCTCGGTCGGGCAAAACCAGTGTTGGATCAGCCACATGACCCTATATGCAAATCATTCGGATTCCCGTCATACAGCCCAACGGTGCATTTGATATGCAGGCACTCACGAGCCACCGTTGGGCTGTATGACGGGGAAACCGTGTGCATTTGATAAAAGGTTCAATACATTAATTATTACACATCACCAACAACATCCCTATCTAGTGTTCACTTGTTTCTTCGTGTGTGTCCCTTTCTTCTGATTACGCCGTAGCCATGGACAATCTTCATCAGGCAAGAGAACTGCAATGGCGATCACAGACTCTGAAACTAACTTCGACCGGTTCCTGAGCCGCGGGGTGCTGAGCCGCCGGCACTGCGCATCCAAAGAGAAGGAACCCTCACAGGGTCATAGCTCACGTGAGAAGGAACCCTCTGAAGAAACGACCACCTACTATCATACTGCCTATCCAATAGATACATGTAGCGACGGACATGCTCATCCTCCTCCCTGATACGGCGACGTACCTCCTCCTCGGGGGCCGGCTCCCTCTGCACCGAGCGTGGCCCACGCGACGGCCACCACAGAAGATCTGGGTCGACGATGTCACCCGTATTCCTCACCAAGCTGCGTGTCCCGGAAGGTAGCACCTCCCAGTGCCAGCCCAGTGGAGCCCAGTCCCGCACATCGCCCCTCTGGTCCAACATGGACATCGTCCCCGAGAACACCTTAGTCAAAAACACCTAAGTCAAAATTTTGTTACAATGGAAGAGTGATGAGGTTGCAGATGTGAGTTTAGATGTGATATGGCAATGGCGGCCAAGCCTACATATATATAGTGAGAAATTGCGTGAAGACGAAGGCGGGAAGCGGTGGAAGAAGCACACGGATCGTGTGTTTCCTTCGAGCGCTTGTGAGCCGTTGGATCAGGGGTGTGTTTCTTTAGAGCGCTTGTGAGCTGTTGGATCGTGTGCACACGGATCGTGTGTTTCTTTCAAGCGCTTATGAGCTGTTGGATCAGGGCCTTTAGTACCGGTTCGTGTTACCAACCGGGACCAAAGGGTCTTTCGTCCCGGTTGGAGGCACCAACCGGGACTATAGGCCTACCCTTTCGTCCCGGTTCGTGTTACCAACCGGGACTAAAGAAGCACACGGATCGTGTGTTTTTTCAATCGCTTGTGAGCCGTTGGATCAGGGGTTTGTTTCTTTAGAGCGCTTGTGAGCTGTTGGATCTGCACTCCCACCTCATCCACAGGTACACCTTCTAATCGCCTATAAATAGCGACGTCCCTGCAGCGAACGGCACACAACGAGCGTCTACCTTTGCCACCGAACCCAATGGTTGGATTTAGCCTACCCGCTGGCATGTTCCCTAGCATTATTGTGTTTGTCCTTGTTCGTCGGCCAGCCATTGGAGCCACCTCCCGTAGGTCGGTGAATAAGGACAACACAACGACGCTGTTGGAAACACAAGCCCTCGGGTAGGTTGAATCCAACCACTGGATTAGGGTGACACAATGATGAATTGCCGAGGAGGTGGGAGTGGTGGTGGTACAAATCATTCAGTTCATCGACCGAATACAAATCAAACGGTTTCACCTGCATACGCCCTACGGTGCATTTGATATGCGGGCAGTCTCTAGCCACAGTAGGGCTGTATGCAGGTGATACCGTGTGTTTTGTTCTATCTAGAAATCCTTCAGTTCATCGACCGAATACGGTTTGTATGCAGGTGATACCGTGTGTTTTGTACACGAACTTCTCACCAGTTTTTGTCAACACTCATACATAAAAAGGTTTTGAGAACACTCATACATAAATTGTTTTATATACTATTACACTCATACTTAGATCATGATCGCTTCTTCGGCCGTAACCATGGAGTTTCTTCATTATGTAACGGGATGCTTGGGTCAGTTTTCACTGTGAATGGCGGAATTTCATCAAACTTATTATAGTCTGCTGACATGTCTATCTTGTCCTCGACTCCCACGATGTTTCTTTTTCCTGAAAGAACTATGTGATGCTTTGGCTCATCGTGTGCTGTATTTATTTCCTTATCTTTTCTTTTTTTTGGTCTGGAGCTCATGTCCTTCACATAGAAAACCTGAGCCACATCATTGGCTAGGACGAATGGTTCGTCTCTGTACGCAAGATTCTTGAGATCCACTGTTGTCATTCCGTACAGCTGGTCTACCTTTACCCCTTCTCCATTCATGTTGACCCAACTGCACCGAAACAAAGGGACCTTAAAAGTAGGTCCATAGTCAAGTTCCCATATCTCCTCTATGTAACCATAGTATGTGTCCTTTTGTCCATTCTCGTCTGTTGCATCAAAGCGAACACCACTGTTTTGGTTGGTACTCTTTTTATCTTGGGCAATCGTGTAAAATGTATTCCCATTTATCTCATACCCTTGGAAAGTCAATACAGTCGAAGATGGTGACGCGGCCAATAAGTAGAGTTGATCTCCAACATCGGTGTCATTCATGAGATGTACTCGCAACCAACTGCCGAAAGTCTCCATGTGTTTTTGTTTAATCCAGGAGTCAGGCTTCCCTGGGTTTTTGGATCGTACACAATTCTTGTGTACCTCGATATACGGAGCCACGAAGGTGGAACTTTGTAGAACTGTGTAGTGTGCTTGAGTGAAAGAATGCCCGTCCCTACATATCATTGCTTTCTTTCCTAGCGTGCCTTTTCCACTAAGTCTCCCCTCATGCCGCGATTCAGGAAGACCAATCGACTTAATGTCGGGAATAAAGTCAACACAAAACTCAATGACCTCCTTTGTTCCATAGCCTTTGGAGATGCTTCCTTCTGGCCTAGCACGGTTATGAACATATTTCTTCAAGACTCCCATGAACCTCTCGAAGGGGAACATATTGTGTAGAAATACAGGACCGAGAACTGCAATCTCGTCGACTAGGTGAACCAGGAGATGCGTCATAATATTGAAAAATTATGGGGGGAACACCAACTCAAAACTAACAAGACATTAGGCCACATCCTTCTGTAACCTTGTCAGACTTTCTGGATCGATTACCTTCTGAGATATTGCATTGAGAAATGCACATAGCTTCACAATGGGTACTCGAACATTTTTCGATAGAAGCCCCCTCAATGCAATCGGAAGCAACTGCGTCATAATCACGTGGCAATCATGAGACTTCAGGTTTTGGAATTTTTTATCTGCCATATTTATTATTCCCTTTATATTTCACGAGAAGCCAGCCGGGACCTTGATACTGCTCAGGCACTCAAAAAATATTTCCTTCTCTGCTTTCGTAAGAGCGTAGCTGCTTATGTAATGACGCCCTTTATCCGTATGCTTGTTGTTTGGGTCTTTCATACGCTGCTGGTCCTCCCTTGCTTCCGGTGTATCTTTTGTCTTCCCATACACGCCGAGGAAGCCTAGCAGGTTTACGCCAATATTCTTTGTCACGTGCATCACGTCGATTGAAGACCGAACCTCTAGGACTTTCCAATAGGGTAGCTCCCAAAATATAGATTTCTTCTTCCACATGGGCGCGTGTCCGGTAGTGACGTCTTTCGGAACAGAATGACCGCCAGGACCCTTTCCAAAGATTACTTCTATGTCCTTGACCATACCAAATATAACATCACCATCAGGGAGCTTAGGCTTCTTCCGGTGATCTGCCTCACCATTGAAATGCTTGCCTTTCTTTCTTACGGGGTGACTGCCTGGAAGAAATTGACGACACCCCAGGTACACGACCTTCTTACATTTTTCCAAATATGTACCTTTAGTCTTATCTAAACAGTGCGTGCATGCGTTGTATCCCTTGTTTGACTGTCCTGAAATGTTACTAAGAGCAGGCCAATCATTGATGGTTATGAACAGCAACGCTCGTAGGTCAAATTCCATCTGTTTGTGCTCATCCCACACACGTACACCTGGTATGGCCCACAACTGCAATAGTTCATCAACTAATGGCCTTAGGTACACATCAATGTTGTTGCCGGGTTGCTTCGGGCCTTGGATGAGAACTGGCATCATAATGAACTTCCGCTTCATGCACAACCAAGGAGGAAGGTTGTAGATACATAGAGTCACGGGCCAGGTGCTGTGACTGCAGCTCTGCTCCCCAAAAGGATTCATACCGTCTGTACTTAGACCAAACCATAAGTTCCTTGCGTCACCTGCAAAGTTCGGGTACTCTCTCTCGATTTTTCTCCATTGAGACCCATCGGCGGGGTGTCTCAACTTCCCATCTTTCTTACGCTCTTCTTTGTGCCATCGCAACAACCTAGCATGCTCTTTGTTTCTGAACAGACGTTTCAACCGTGGTATTATAGGAGCATACCACATAACCTTAGCAGGAATCCTCTTCCTGACGGGCTCGTCATCGCCCTCAACATCACCAGGATCATCTTGTCTGATCTTGTATCGCAGTGCATTGCATACCGGACATGCATCCAAATTCTCATACTCCTCACCGCGGTAAAGGATGCAGTCATTGATGCATGCATGTATCTTCTGCACATCTAATCCTAGAGGGCAGATAGCCTTCTTTGCTTCGTACGTAGTCTCGGGCAGTTCGTTATCCTTTGGAAGCTTCGGCTTCATTATTTTCAGTAACTTTTCAAATCCCTTGTCAGATAAACCAGTCTCTGCCTTCCATTTCAGCAATTCCAGTGTGGTACCGAGCTTTGTGCTGCTATCTTCGCAATTTGGGTACAACAACTTTTTGTGATCCTCTAGCATGGCCTCCAACTTCAGCTTCTCCTTTTCTGTATCGCATTCTCGTTGTACATCGGAAATGACCCGACCAAGACCATCAGCATGCTCATCTGGCGTCCGTTGTTCTTCACCACCTTCTTCTTCATTGTCTTCCATCGCAGTATCACCGTATTCTTCAAAGAACATACGATAGTTCTCATCATCATTTTCTTCTTCATCGTCTTCCATCATAACCCCTCTTTCTCCGTGCTTGGTCCAACAATTATAGCTGGGCATGAAACCTCTCCGAAGCAGGTGGCCTTGAAGGGTTCTCGACGAAGAGTGCTCCTTAACGTTCTGACAGTCCACACATGGACAAGGTATAAAACCATCATATTTGTTTGCCTCAGCCACATGGATAAATTTATGCAGGCCTGTAATAAAATCAGAACTGCGTCGGTCGCCGTACATCCATCGCTGCCGTTCATCCATCTGCATATCATATAATTAAGTTTATCAAATACAATTAGAATAACATATTGAATACTGAAATGACCACCGTACATCGACACATGCAATATTTCTGTATCAATTATAGATGAGAAGGATAAAGTTGCTAACCTCGGTCGAGGATATCATTTTGTGTGAACTTAAGTGTGGCTCGGGCATTTCATCGAACACATCTTGTGCGTGGCAAAGGAAAAAAAAACTAGCACCCACTTCCCACCAATCCGAGCAAAAAAAATAACAGAGTAGAGAAGAAGGCGGGGTTACGTACGTATATAGGCAGGGGCATTCGTCCCGGTTCGTGGCACGAACCGGGACCAAAGCTCGGGCATTCGTCCCGGTTCGTGGCACGAACCGGGACCAAAGCTCCGCGGCAGCTTTGGTCCCGGTTCGTGCCACGAACCGGGACGAATGTCCCCAACCCAACCGGGACCAATGCTCCACGGGCCCCTGGCAGCTCGAACCGGGACCAATGCCTAGCATTGGTCCCGGTTGTTCACTGACCCGGGACGAATGGCTGGTTCGGCGCGTCCGAAAGGTGGTTTTTCTACTAGTTACTCTACAGGATGTATCATTCTTGCTAGGTTTACCTTTGGCAGGTCAGACTGTTGGACCTTTGGAGGCACCACTGAATTGGGAGGCCGATTTGATAGACCGTTTCGACGGTATTTTCAACGGTGCTCCACCTTTACATGCGGATTCTCACGGACCCAAGCTTGATTGGTTTCTTGCCTTTCAGGTTAGTTCATGTGTCTCATAATATGTTATTTCTCATTTTTTGTTGTACTAATAATTATTTTACCATGATTATAGGTCCACAAGTTTGCAGAGTATCCAGATGATTTGGAACAGATACAACTCAATCGCAGCTTGGAGGCATACATCATGTGGCTTCTTGGTAAGGTCATGTTCACCGAGACACTATTACCGCGCGGTACCTCCCTATCGCACGGGAGATTGCTGATGCTACTGAGCCGACGCACATCAGACAGAGGATTTGGGGTTCCGCTGTCTTAGCGGCTACGTACCAAGCTATGTGCAACGCTTGCATGCTGCATTCAGCTAAGTCAGCCATTCTCGGATGCCCTCTATTTCTGCAGCTCTGGTCGTGGGAGAGGTTCTCTATAGGACGGCCAACCATATCTGAAAAGCCTTTCCCATTGTGGGAGATCTTTGACGGTGACAACATCGACAAGCCTACTATTGCGACCGTGTATACACGCAACAAGGTACGTATCTCCTTATAATTTAATACATTGACAAACTTACTATTGCAACCGTGATTGAAAATCACTTGTGTTCTATGCAGAGACACTTTGCTACTGACCAGACAAAGCAGTGATACATTGCTTTTAACGAGCAATTTGATATGTACACTTCGGTGATCTGTGAGTCGTACACGGAGGAGCTCATTCAACGAAGATACCCCGGAGGTATTTCTACTCTTTGTACACGTGACCGAGCGTATTGGATGACAAAATCGAAGAACATCTTCGATGTCTTCGTGGAGGAGATGTCTCAACAGAGGGTTATGAGGCAATTTGGTCTTCGACAGTTGGTAGATCCTCCTCCAGTTGAGCACCCCCTGCCAGATGCGTACCACAGGTATGTGGAAAAGTTGTTTTTTTTCTAAATTGTTCGCACCGAATTAATATTTACTGATATAACACTCACCCAAATTTTAGGAACACAAGGAAGGGGATTAGTCGGACCGCGGCAGGGTGGCTACAGAGGCTACAACCTTACGTTTCAGAGTGGGACACGGCGGCAACACGGCTCTAGGTCGAGCCTCTCGGGTTTGATATCACTCTATACAATGACTACTTGCACAGGTACATGTCCGGAACACGGCTATTTATTGTTCGACACTCTAACCCGGAGGTTATACCTGCCCCTACTACGTGGGATACATACCCGAGTTATGACACTTCTGCGTCCAGACAGCACGCGGTAATATTTCATTTCCTTTCACTAATTCATCTAACCGGTACATGCTTTGACATATATATATTTAATACTTTTTATTTATATTGTCAGGCTAATTTGACACAGGAGATTCAGACTGATGTCGCTCAGTATGGACGTTCTCTTTCCACTGGCCCTCTTTTGGTACCACGGGAGGAGCCGATATCCTGGCTCAGGAGGCTGGAGGGGAAGTTACGGGACATCTACGCGACACTCACGTGCACCCGCACAGAGGACGTTGTTCGCCACCCGGTTGGACAACGACCCCCGCGCCCCCCGTCACGACGCCGGCAGCACCAGCTGCAGCAACAACAGATGCACGAGGAGCAGCATCAGATGGAGGAGGAGAGCAGCAGCACGACGACCAACAGTATCACCACGAGGAGCAGACGCATCACCGACAGGATCCGCGTCCACGTCTATCACCACAGCCCAGGCCACCTCCTCCTGACCAGGCAGGAGGTTCGGCGTGGCAGGGTCCCACTTCCAGTTACGGTTATCGGCCCCAGTCTCCTCCTCAGTACCGAGGTCCCGCCCCGGAATTTCCGGATTACGGTACGTATATTATTTTCATATTTCCATTGGGACTGCGTATTTCTTATGTGCTAATGATTCCATCTGTAGGAGCCTATGGCTATCACACGCCTACATCCGGACACCAGGCGTCAGGATCTGGATCAGGGTGGGGGAGTGACCAGGAGGCTCGGGCCTACGTGGGGGAGGAAATGTCCAACTGGTCAGGCATTTTCGACACTGCAGCATACCCCACGCAGATGTCACAGGGTCCCATTCTCCAGACTCCTCCACCATACCCCACACAGGGTACACAGATTGACGACGACTTGACAGTGCCTCGTCAACTCGTCGCACCAACTAGGTTGGGCTGGACGACGCCCGTCCAGCCCCCTGCTCGTGATCCTCGGCCACGCAGAGGTCAGTGATATCTATGTCTATCACTACAGGTATTACTATCTAGCTATTTACGAGACATCATCCTATCTATGTATGAGACATAATCCTATCTATGTATGAGACATAATCCTATCTATGTACGAGACACTATATTTGTATGAGACATATTCCTATTTATATTTGATCAGACAATGCTTCCGACATTTATTCAGAAACGGCGAGATTACAATTTTTATTAAAACACACTTAAATTAACAGCTACAACTGAAATTAAGATACATGCGACACTTTACATAAATGTCATCTTCCGTCCACGCATCCTCCTGCCTCCGTCGATGGGCCACTCTTGCCCTTCGACGATGCCGCTCCCTTGCCCTTCGACGATGCCGCTCTCTTGCCCTTCGACGCTGCTGCTCTCTTGGCCGTGATGGTAGGCATGAAGATGTCATCATCGTCCTCGCTCTCATCCACCCATGACCACGGATGATCTCCTAACCAATCGAGAAACTTCTCGTCCGTAGTTCTTTGCTCCACCTTCTTCCACCTTTCATGCAGCCTGAGAAGTTCCTGTCGTATTTCCCGTGGAGTCCTATGAGCCCAATATGGAGTGAGCCTAGATGATCTGCTAACCAATGTCGCGTCTATCTTAGTGACCAAACTATCACTACTAATGAGTTCCTCCCATGGAACTAATTTATTGTCTACCCTACACTCGGCGGCACACTTCAAAAGGAGCTCAGACTGGTGTCGAAGAAAGCTACGGTAAGGACGAAAACCCGACATTGATGAGTGAATTCGCTAGACTGCTTATCCATCTGAGTGAGCAACGGCTTTTATAGGCGGGAAATAGGAAAATTGGCGGGAGAACTTGGCGGGAGAAAATGGCGGGAACGAGGACACGAGAAAATGGCGGGAACGAGAAAGGGCGGGACTTCTACGCGGGAGAAATATGCACGGGACATCTACGCGGGAGAAATGTGGCGGGAAAACAAGGGGTCCTTGTCGTCCTCGCCTAAGCCGACTACGAGAAGAAGGCAGGAGCAATTAACTGCGAAACAAATTTACTGGACAAAACACTGGACAAAACAAAGCAGAGGGGGCTCATCGGCCTCGCCGAAGCCGAGTACGGCTTGTCGTCCTCGACAAAGCCGAGTACGCGCTGGTCGTCGTCGCCTAAGATGAGTACAGCATGACGCCAGGGACGAGTGGCTACTCGGTTTCGCCTTGGACGATAGGACCGTAATCGTCCTCGTCAACAACGACAAGCCCCTGTCGGCTTCGGCAAGAACGAGTGGCTAATATTTTTGAAAAAATTAGCGTAATATTTCCGGAATTAAATAATTTTTGTGTATTATTTAAAAAAATTAGCTTCCGTCGCCTCCCCTTCAAGCCGTCGATGACGTCGACAAGGTGTTCGATGTTGCGTCTACATCGGAATTCCTGCACGTCCGATGCTTGATGCCGGTGGCGTCGTCGACCACTCTGCCGATGCCGATGCTTGATGCCGATGGCGATGCTTGACGGCGAGGTGTAACTTTTTGGGTACCGCCGTGGCTAAGATCGCAACGATTTGATGTAAAACTATATGCATCACATGTTTGCTTGATCATGTTTGATTTGATATGAAAAATGTCTAAAATCCTGTTTTCACACGGGTCAAAACCGCGTCACCAAATATCAGGACCCTTACACCCAACCCGTAAAACAGAATACGGGTTGGGTGTAAGGATCCTGATACTTGGCACGCATTTTGGACCCATGAAAACGGAATACAGGCCCCTCACAGGATCGATACGGGCTGAGAGAATAAGGGGCCTGCTAGACATGCTCTTACAGGAATATTTTGTTTTACGGGTTGAATGTAAGGGTCCTGATATTTGGCACGCGTTTTGGACCCGTGAAAACTAAATACAGGGCCGCTCACAGGACCGATACGGGCCGAGAGAATAAGGGGCCTGCTAGACATGCTCTCAGACATGGGGAGGAGGGAGGACGCCATGAAGAGGGAAGAGGGTCGCCTAGGAGTAGTGGGCTGGCACGGCGCCGGCCAGGATTGCCGAACGGGAAAAAGGGAATGGGGGAGAGACATGACCCAAACACACAAAAAAGGGAATAGAAGTCAGGCGACGCGGACAGAAAACCGAGCGAGCGCTCGCGCGCTCGAAGCATAGCGTTTTCGCCACTACACGGCCTAGCTCAGTAACGCGACCCTTTTTTTCTCGAATTTCTGTTCACTTCAGCCATTTTATTTTATGGGCCTTGGCCCAATCCATTTATTTCTTGGGTCTTAGCCTTTTTCGCCTATTTCTTTCTTACTATTCAGAACTGTTTTCTTTTATTTCCAAAAGGAGTCCAATAAAGATTGGGCTACAGGGTGGAGTTTTGGAACTTGGGAGCATATTCTTCCGGTTTTTAAAATACAATTTATAAAAATTGGAAATTCAAAAATTTGGATAAAAAGTTCCGTGTGTATATCTCGACATTTTATGTACTCACAAGGTTCAAAAAAGCGCTAAGCGCTAAGCGAGCGTTTTTCTGCCGCTTTTTCACACAACGAAGGTTTAAGCGCTAAGCGCACGCTTAAAGCGCACGCTTAAAGCGCAATTAAGCGATTAAGCGGCCTGAGCGGTTGCCCTCCGCTCAGCGCTTAAGCGCGCTTAAGCGACCGCTTAATTACGCTTTTTTGAACCTTGTGTACTCATGAAGTCGTTTCACGGAAAAGCGACTTTTTATGCGGCCGGTATAAAAAAGACAAATTTCGGTACTACAATAAGGCTTTTTACGAGACATTTTTTTTGTCTTTTTACGTAGCACACAAAAAATATCGGTTTTCCGCGAAACTTTATGTTCCTACATAAAATGTCGTGACTTATGCACGAATTTTTTTGTCATGATTTTTCGACATTTCAAAATATGTTTTTTTGGATATAGGGAGCATATGCACCTAGTAGCTGAATTGAATTTCTGTTAGGCTATAGCCTTTTTACGGCCAGATTATTTTGTCTAGCACAGGATCGTGTCCTTTGTATAGTCCAAACGTGTTTGGCCCTAAGGCATCTTTAGCACAATTACAGATATCCAACCCAAATTAAAATCATATAAACAGTAATTCAAAATTACATATAATCCACAACCCTAGGTGGAATTGAAATCTTAATCAGATCACATGACATGTCATAAGACATCATCATCATATACTGCAAAAATATTGTAAGTAGTAGCCTCGTTATAATTTCGGGAAATGATTAAATACAGGGAGAACGATCTAACAGGTACAGGCCCGTCAAATACATGTAAGAGAGAGGGGGTGATGGGCTTAGTAGAACTCGATGACAACATTGGGAGAACGATTTAAACAGGTACGGGCCCATGAAATAGTCGTCGGCTAGAGACCATGCACCTGTTTGTACCTGGTTTCGATTATTTTCCTTATGCTTAGATGTGATCTTGAGAGGGAGTCTCCATTCTTCGATGGTGGCGGCGTATGACGAGGGTTGAAGCACGAATGTGCATTACGGAAACAAAAAAAAATCGAACCGGAAAAAATAACAACAACCGAATTTTCTTGTTTTCATGGTTTGTGGTTACGTTTCAGTTAGCAAAATTCCCAACCGAAAGCATAGCCCAATCAGACCCCAGCCTACATAAATGTTGATGCGGTCCACTGGATAGAACATGCAGTAACTTTGGTTAGTTTTGGTTATTATCTAAACCGAACCGAAATTAAATAGTTATTACCGAAACAGAACTGTATTTTCGTATAAAACCATATTACCGAGTCTATATTAGCCGAGCAGCATATTTATCGAATCGAATTTATAATATTAACCGAATGCCCAACCCTACATTACATGAATGAGTAGATTATGAGAGGTATACTAATCAGGTCCTTCTCCATCATCACCTTCGACACCGCGTACGCCTGCCAACAGTAGAGAGAACAGCGTCAGGCGCTCTGCATCGTGGGTGAATGTTGGGCGACTGAGCACTAAGATGTACATACCCAAGTCGGTGGCTTGGTTGCTCTGATCGAGGTACTCGACGTAGGACCAGGAACTCTCGTCCAGCACGTGACCACCTCCGAGAGACCCCGGCATCCGACGACATCAGGATCACACGCTCCACCGTCCCCTGCTCTCATGCACGACCACAACACGTTCAATATTGTGCAAATAATGTTACTGATCCCCTTTGATATATATGGTATATTATCTGCAAGTGGAATTAGCTTTATTCTCTAAAAAAAAGCTATCATCCGGGGTTATTGTCCTATGTTAATTTGCAGAGCTTAGTTTCAATAATAGTGACGGTAACAATGAGCGATAAACCATATGCACTGATTGCTATTTTGATATTGATAGTAAACGGGCCTCCCATCTTAGTTTCGTCCCAGGATCCTAAAATCTTAGGAACGACATCCCTCCTCCTTAGAACTACACCAACAATCCTTGTGAGTGGATTAGCCTCGTACAAGACCCCCCAAATCTTCTTTAGTAATAGGCTACTCAGCCTAGCTCATGATGACAACGACAAAGGTGATGGTCATTACTATGGTGATACAGATGAGAAGTTCCCCACATCTCTCAATCCTACGGGTAACTATCGGCTAAAATCTAAAGGCCATGCACAAGTTGCTTCCTCTCTTCCACTTTGCATGAACTATAGATGTATTCCACCCACCTTTTATAAGGTGGTTTGAAGGTTCTATGCAATATACTCCATCCACCCCTTTATAAGATGGTTTGAATGTGTATGTTGGCCTTTACAAACTTAATTTCTTTTCTTCTGAACTACAACAAAGTTCCACTAAATGGATGCTATTAATTATTTCGGTATCCATGAGCAGGTAGCATGTGATTCCTTTTTACGACCATTTTAACTTCTCTTGCAAAGTTTTGGTACTGGTATGAATTTTTAGTTGCACCACAGTTTGGTTTTTAAGATATTATTAGCTAAGTTGTCAATGCATCGTATTCATTGAGGTGGAAGGGTAGCCAGGAATGGAAAGGGCAACTACAAAAATATTCTACTTAGTAGCCTCGTTATAATTTCGGGAAATGATTAAATACACGGAGAACGATTTAACAAGTATGGGCCCGTCAAATACATGTAAGTAGAGAGGGGGTGATGGGCTTAGTAGGACTCGATGAAAACACTGGGAGAATGATTTAAACAGGTACGGGCCCATGAAATAGTTGTCGGGTAGAGACCATGCACCTGTATGTACATGGTTTCGGTTATTTTCCTTATGCTTAGATGTGATCTTGAGAGGGAGTCTCCATTCTTGTATGGTGGTGGTGTATGACGAGGGTTGAAGTTGGGATGTGCATAACAGAACTAAAATCTTAGGACCGACATTCATCCACCTTCGAGCTACATCAATAATCCTTGTGTGTGGATAAGCCTCGTACAAGACCCCCACAGATCTTCTTTAGTCATAGGCTACTCATCCTAGCTCATGCTGACAACGACAAAGGTGAGGGTCATTACTATGGTGATACACATGAGAAGTTCCCCACATCTCTCAATCCTATGGGTAACTATCGACTAAAATCTAAAGGCCATGCACAAGCTTCTTCCTCTCTCCCACTTTGCATGAACTATAGATGGCAGTGTCCTATTTTCTCTATGATGTATTCCACCCACCATTTATAAGGTGGTTTGGCGGTTCTATGCTATATACTCCATCCACCCTTTTATAAGATGGTTTGAATGTGTATGTGGGCCTTTCCCAGCTTAATTTCTTTTCTTCTGAACTACAACAAAGTTCCACTGAATCGATGCTATTAATTATTTCGGTATCCATGAGCAGGGTGCATGTGATTCATTTTTACGACCATTTTAACTTTCTCTTGTAAAGTTTTGGTGCCTGTATGAATTTTTAGTTGCACCGCAGTTTGGTCTTTATGATCTTATTAGCTAATTTGTCAATGCATCGTATTAATTGAGGTGGAAGGGTAGCCAGGAATGGAAAGGCTAACTGCAAAATATTCTACATAGTAGCCTCGTTATAATTTCGGGAAATGATTAAATACACGGAGAACGACTTAAATAGGTATGGGCCCGTCAAATACATGTAAGTAGAGAGGGGGTGATGGGCATAGTAGAACTCGATGACAACACTGGGAGAACGATTGAAACAGGTACGGGCCCATGAAATTGTCGTCGGGTAGAGACCATGCACCTGTATGTACATGGTTTCGATTATTTTCCTTATGCTTAGATGTGATCTTGAGAGAGAGTCTCCATTCTTCCAAGGTGGTAGTGTATGATGAGGGTTGAAGCGTGGATGTGCATAACGGAACCAAAACCAAAAATCAAACTGGAAAAATAACCACAACTGAATTTTCAGGTTTTCATGGTTTGTGGTTAGGTTTCAGTTAGCAAAATTCCCAACAGAAAGCATAGCCCAATCAGATCCCAACCCACATAAATGTTGATGCAGTCCACTGGTTTGAACGTGCAGTAACTATGGTTAGTTTTGGTTATCATCGAAACCGAACTGAAATTAAATAGTTATTACCAAAACAGAACTGTATTTTCATACAAAACCATATTACCGAAGTCTGTATTAACCGAGCAGCTTTTTTATCGAATTGAATTTTTAATATTAACCGAACGCCCAGCCCTACACTACATGAATGAGTAGATTATGAGATGTATACTCAGCAGGTCCTTCTCCATAAGCACCTTCGACACCGCATACGCCTGCCAACAGTAGAGAGAACAACATCAAGCGCTCTACATTTTGGGTGAATGTTCAGCGACTAAGCACTAAGATGTACATACCCAAGTCGGTGGCTTGGTTGCTTTGATCAAGGTACTCGACATCAGACCAGGAACTCTACGTGACCGCCTTCGAGAGACCCCGGCGTCCGACGACTTCAGGATCAAGTGCTTCACCATCTCCTGCTCTCATGCATGACCACAACGCGTTCAATATTGTGCAAATAATGTTACTGATCCCCTTTGATATATATGGTAATATTATCTGCAAGTAGAATTAGCTTTATTCGCTAAAATAAGCTATCATCGACGGTTATTGTCCTATGTTAATTTGCAGAGCTTAGTTTCAATAACAGTCATGGTAACAATGAGCGATAAACAATATGCATTGATTGCTATTTTGATATTGATAGTTAACGAGCCTCCCATTTTAGTTTCGTCCGAGGCTCCTAAAATCTTAGGACCGACATTCCTCCACCTTCGAACTACATCAATAATCCTTGTGTGTGGATAAGCCTCGTACAAGACCCCACAAATCTTCTTTAGTCATAGGCTACTCCTCCTAGCTCATGCTGACAACGACAAAGGTGAGGGTCATCACTATGGTGATACACATGAGAAGTTCCCCACATCTCTCAGCCCTACGGGTAACTATCGGCTAAAATCTAAAGGCCATGCACAAGCTTCTTCCTCTCTTCCACTTTGCATGAACTATAGATGGCAGTGTCCTATTTTCTCTATGATGTATTCCGCCCACCTTTTATAAGGTGGTTTGGCGGTTCTATGCTATATACTCCATCCACCCTTTATAAGATGGTTTGAATGTGTATGTGGGCCTTTCCAAACTTAATTTCTTATCTTCTGAAATAAAACAAAGTTCCAGTAAATCGATGCTATTAATTATTTCGGTATCCATGAGCAGGGAGCATGTGATTCCTTTTTACGACCATTTTAACTTTCTCTTGTAAAGTTTTGGTGCTTGTATGAATTTTTAGTTGACCGCTGTTTGGTCTTTAAGATCTTATTAGCTAATTTGTCAATGCATCTTATTAATTGAGGTGGAAGGGTAGCCAGGAATGGAAGGGGCAACTGCAAAAATAATCTACGTAGTAGCCTCGTTATAATTTCCGGAATTGATTAAATACACGGAGAACGATTTAAACAGGTATGGGCCCGTCAAATACATGTAAGTAGAGAGGGGGTGATGCGCTTAGTAGAACTAGATGACAACACTGGGAGACCGATTTAAATAGGTACGGGCCCATGAAATAATCGTCGGGTAGAGACCATGCACCTGTATGTACATGGTTTCGATTATTTTCCCTATGCTTTGATGTGATCTTGAGAGAGAGTCTCCATTCTTCTATGGTGGTGGTGCATGACGAGGGTTGAAGCGTGGATGTACATAATGGAACCAAGACCAAAAAATCGAACCGAAAAAATGACCACAACTAAATTTTCTGGTTTTCATGGTTGTGGTTAGGTTTCAGTTAGCAAAATTCCCAACAGAAAGCATAGCCCAATCAGACCCCAACCTACATAAATGTTGATGCGGTCCACTGGTTTGAACGTGCAGTAACTATGGTTAGTTTTGGTTATTATCAAAACCGAACCGAAATTAAACAGTTATTACCGAAACAGAACCGTATTTTCATATAAAACCATATTACCGAAGTCTGTATTAACTGAGCAGCGTATTTACCATATCGAATTTATAATATTAACCGAACGCCCAACCGTACACTACATGAATGAGTAGATTATGAGAGGTATACTCAGCATGTCATTCTCCATAAGCACCTTCGACAACGCATACGCCTGCCAACAGTAGAGAGAACAGCGTCAAGCGCTCTGCATCGTGGGTGAATGTTGAGCGACTGAGCACTAAGATGAACATACCCAAGTCGGTGGCTTGGTTGCTCTGATCGAGGTACTCGACATCAGACCAGGAACTCTCGTCCAGCACGTGACCGCCTCCGAGAGACCCCGGCGTCCGATGACTTCAGGATCACGCAGTTCACCGTCCCCTGCTCTCATGCACGACCACAACATGTTCAATATTGTGCAAATAATGTTACCGATCCCCTTTAATATATATGGTAATATTATCTGCAAGTAGAATTAGCTTTATTCACTAAAATAAGCTATCATCGGCGGTTATTGTCCTATGTTAATTTGCAGAGCTTAGTTTCAATAACAATGATGGTAACAATGAGCGATAAACCATATGCACTGATTGCTATTTTAATATTGATAGTTAACGGGCCTCCCATTTTAGTTTCGTCCGAGGCTCCTAAAATCTTAGGACCGACATTCCTCCACCTTAGAACTACATCAATAATCCTTGTGTGTGGATAAGCCTCGTACAAGACCCCCGCAAATCTTCTTATTCATAGGCTACTCATCCTAGCTCATGCTGACAACGACAAAGGTGAGGGTCATTACTATGGTGATACACATGAGAAGTTCCCCACATCTCTCAATCCTACGGGTAACTATCGACTAAAATCTAAAGGCCATCCACAAGCTTCTTCCTCTCTTCCACTTTGCATGAACTATAGATGGCAGTGTCCTATTTTCTCTATGATGTATTCCGCCCACCTTTTATAAGGTGGTTTGGCGGTTCTATGCTATATACTCCATCCACCCTTTATAAGATGATTTGAATGTGTATGTGGGCCTTTCCAAACTTAATTTCTTTTCTTCTGAACTACAACAAAGTTCCACTGAATCGATGCTATTAATTATTTCGGTATCCATGAGCAGGGAGCATGTGATTCCTTTTATGACCATTTTAACTTTCTCTTGTAAAGTTTTGGTGCGTGTATGAATTTTTAGTTGCACCGCGGTTTGGTCTTTAAGATCTTATTAGCTAATTTGTCAATGCATCTTATTAATTGAGGTGGAAGGGTAGCCAGGAATGGAAAGGGCAACTGCAAAAATAATCTACGTAGTAGCCTCGTTATAATTTCGGGAATTGATTAAATACACGGAGAACGATTTAAACAGGTATGGGCCCGTCAAATACATATAAGTACAGAGGGGGTGATGGGCTTAGTAGAACTCGATGACAACACTGGGAGAACGATTTAAACAGGTACGGGCCCATGAAATAATCGTCGGGTAGAGACCATGCACCTGTATGTACATGGTTTCGATTATTTTCCCTATGCTTTGATGTGATCTTGAGAGAGAGTCTCCATTCTTCTATGGTAGTGGTGCATGACGAGGGTTGAAGCGTGGATGTGCATAACGGAACCAAGACCAAAAATCGAATTGGAAAAAATGACCACAACTGAATTTTCTGGTTTTCATGTTTTGTGGTTAGGTTTCAGTTGGCAAAATTCCCAACAGAAAGCGTAGCCCAATCAGACCCCAACTTACATAAATGTTGATGCCGTCCACTGGTTTGAACGTGTAGTAACTATGGTTAGTTTTGGTTATTATCGGAACCGAACCAAAATTAAACAGTTATTACCGAAACAGAACCGTATTTTCATATAAAACCATATTACCGAAGTCTGTATTAACCGAGCAGCGTATTTAATGGATCGAATTATAATATTAACCGAACGCCCAACCCTACACTACATGAATGAGTAGATTATGAGAGGTATACTCAGCAGGTCCTTCTCCATAAGCACCTTCGACACCGCATACGCCTGCCAACATTAGAGAGAACAGCGTCAGGCGCTCTGCATCGTGGGTGAATGTTCAGCGACTGAGCAGTAAGATGTACATACACAAGTCGGTGGCATGGTTGCTCTAGTCGAGGCACTCGACATCAGACCAGGAACTCTCGTCCAGCACGTGACCGCCTCCGAGAGAACCCGGCATCCGACGACTTCAGGATCATGGACTTCACCGTCCCCTCCTCTCATGCACGACCACAACATGTTCATTATTTTGCAAATAATGTTACTGATCCCCTTTGATATATATGGTAATATTATCTGCAAGTAGAATTAGCTTTATTCTCTAAAATAAGCTATCATCGAGGGTTATTGTTGTATGTTAATTTGTGGAGCTTAGTTTCAATAATAGTGATGGTAACAATGAGCGATAAACCATATGCACTGATTGCTATTTTGATATTAATAGTTAACGGGCCTCCCATTTTAGTATGGTCCCAGGCTCCTAAAATCTTAGGACCGACATTCCTCCTCCTTAGAACTACATCAATAATCCTTGTGTGTGGATAAGCCTCGTACAAGACCCCCACATATCTTCTTTAGTCATAGGCTACTCATCCTAGCTCATGCTGACAACGACAAAGGTGAGGGTCATTACTATGGTGATACACATGAGAAGTTCCCCACATCTCTCAATCCTACAGGTAACTATCGACTAAAATCTAAAGGCCATGCACAAGCTTCTTCCTCTCTCCCACTTTGCATGAACTATAGATGGCAGTGTCCTATTTTCTCTATGATGTATTCCACCCACCATTTATAAGGTGGTTTGGCCGTTCTATGCTATATACTCCATCCACCCTTTTATAAGATGGTTTGAATGTGTATGTGGGCCTTTCCCAGCTTAATTTCTTTTCTTCTGAAGTAAAACAAAGTTCCACTGAATCGATGCTATTAATTATTATCCATGAGCAGGGATCATGCGATTCCTTTTTACGACCATTTTAACTTTCTTTTGTAAAGTTTTGGTGCTTGTATGAATTTTTAGTTGCACCGCGGTTTGGTTTTTAAGATCTTATTAGCTAAGTTTTTAATGCATCGTATTAATTGAGGTGGAAGGGTAGCCAGGAATGGAAAGGGCAACTGCAAAAATATTCTACGTGGTAGCCTCGTTAAAATTTCGGGAAATGATTAAATACACGGAGAACGATTTAAATAGGTATGGGCCCGTCAAATACATGTAAGTAGAGAGGGGGTGATGGGCTTAGTAGAACTCGATGACAACACTGGGAGAACAATTTAGACAGGTACGGGCCTGATACGTCTCAAACGTATCTATAATTTTTGAGTGATCCATGCTAGTTTTGAGATATTGTCACATATTTTTATTATCAATTATATCATTTTTATACATTTTGTCAGACTAACCTATTGACAAGATGCCCAGTGCCAGTTACCTGTTTTTGCTGTCTTTTTGTTTCAGAAATTTACTTCTAGAAATATTCTCGAAACTAGACCAAAATTTACGGGGATTATTTTTATGCAAAGATGAAGACGGAGTCCGAAGGGAAGCCTCGGAGGCAACCCACAGGGCGCAGGCGACCAGCAGCCGCGGCCTAGGGTGGGCTTGTAGGTGGGACCCGCCCCTACCCCTGGGGCCCCTCCTCGGCCCCCTCCGACGCCTATAAAATCACAATTGACCTAAAAACATGAGGGCGGCCATCATTTTGTAGAAACTCGACCCCGACGCGCCGCAACCGAAAACCCTAGTTCGGGGTCCAATCTGAAGCTGATCCCGGCACTCTGCTGGAGGGGAGATTGATCCCGGAGGGGTCTTCATCGCCATGCCTTCCTCCAGGATGATTTGTGAGTAGTCCCACCTTGGACTACGGGTCCATGACAGTAGCTAGATGGTAGTCTCTCACCCTTATGCCTCATGTCTTATGATCTTGTGAGCTGCCTAACATGATAAAGATCGATTATTGTAATGCTATGTGATGTGTTTGCTGGGATCCGATGGATTATGAAGTTATGATCAGATTGTGCATGATTCTTATATACTGATTTGTGTTCTTGTATGCTCTCCGATGTGCGTAGTTACTTTGGCCAAGTGATTGTGTGTATCCCCAAGAGAGGGTATTTATGCTAGATAGTGGGTTCATGTCCCCTTTTGTTCCTGGGCACGAGTGACAGAAACGTCTAAGGGCGAGGGTGTGCTGTTGCTACTAAGGGTAAAACAGCGGTGTTAATGTCTCTTTTGATATTAGTATTGCTTACTTCATGCACTTTACTTAATGCAAATGTCTGTTGCATGCAACTTAATACCGTTCGGTGACATGCTGGATAGCGATCCCACGGTGGACTTTTTAGACAAAGACGCAGTTGGACTCAATGGTCTTTTTTCCTTGTTGTGATGCCTACATAAATATTATCTTGCTCTTTATGTCATAGCTAAATTGGGTTTGTGTCATAATCTTGTCAATTGCCTAGCTGTAATTCGTTCACCCATCACATGCATATTTTATTTACTTGAGAGACTCCACTAGTGAACCCATGGCCCCCGGTCCATCTTTTTACAATGTTTACAACCTCATTTACTTGTTTTTCATCATCATTACTCCACTCGTAACTTTTCATATTCATCTATTTTATCATACAATTAACCGCTTTGTTTTCTGCGAGACCGGAAAGATTGATAACCTTTCCGCCATTGGGGACAAAGTATTTGGTTGAGTGTGTACAGGTCTGCGTCTGTTGAAGATTAAGCGCCAGAGATCTTCAACATTCACCTCGTTGTTGATTTCAAAGTCCTACTGGTTCGATAAACCTCGGTTCGTTAAAATAAGGAAAACTGCTACTTGCTACATCCACCCCTTCGCTGGGGCACCACCCAACTCTTTATTCTACACCATCAGGGCCCATGAAATAGTCATCGGGTAGAGACCATGCACCTGTATGTACATGGTTTCGATTATCTTTCCTATGCTTAGATGTGATCTTGAGAGAGAGTCTCCATTCTTCTATGGTGGTGGTGCATGACGAGGGTTGAAGCGTGGATGTGCATAACGGAACCAAGACCAAAAATCGAACCGGAAAAAATGACCACAACTGAATTTTCTGGTTTTCATGGTTTGTGGTTAGGTTTCAGTGAGCAAAATTCCCAACGGAAAGCATAGCCCAATCAGACCCCAACCTACATAAATGTTGATGCGGTCCACTAGTTTGAACATGCAGTAACTATGGTTAGTGACGTGGGGTTACCACGCCAAATCCCTCGGAGGTCATCCTTGGGTTTTGTGAAGAGAGGAAGAAGATGGTGGTGCTGGTGAATTCGTCAGCTGATAAGCAAGATTTACCCAGGTTCAGGCCTCCAAAGGTAAAAGACCTACGTCCTGCTTGTCTGGTATTGATCGGTGGTGTTACAAGGGTTACAATGGCGAGATCGTTAGATTCGATCTCACTAGGTTTTTGGTGGTGAATATGAGCGTACCTAGGTCGGCGGCCCTCCCATCCCTTATATAGTGGGGCTGGGTCCCGGGTTCGCTACCGACTAGGTTTACAGATTAGGTAGGTCACGAACGACATATAGCTCCTTGTTTCCTGGGCTACTTCCTTCGGTATGAGCCTTCTCCTTGGGCTTGTCCCCATGGGCCATAGTTTGTTTATGCACCAGGTATCCCGATTGTGGTACACCCGAAGGATACACCCACGTCAGTAGCCCCCGAGGACCTGGTAGACTGTATGGAGTCTGGCTAGGACTCAATCTTTCATTCAAGTGTCCTGGTGCATCTTTTAATTGTAGGAGATTTGTTTCATACCCGTATCGCAGGGCCTTTTTTGCGCAGGATGCTCTGCGTGTCAGGCCTGGTTCACTCAAGGGATCGGGACCAGTTAGGTGCTCTTGGGCACGAACCTTGCCAGCCTACATCGGACTCGTGTCCCCGGGCTCGAATCCGAAAGCTAGACCACTTGACTCAGGCCGTATTCGAGGTCTCACAGAGTCGAGCTGAGCTTAAAGGGTACCAACGCGTCCGTCGGGATTTTCATCATGCCTGTTGGCGCGACATATTTGCCAGGTACCTTAGATGTTGCTGTCGACCCCGACCCCACACGATGGATCGGTGGGTCTTACCTTTGCACGGTAAAGTGCAGCATCCGAGGGTCAATTGTGTCTGATTCATCTCAGGTAGTTTGCTTATTTGCTCGGGTTAGATCGGAGTCGATAACCTTTCGAGTGCCTGTTAGTCTTTGAAATATCGGGTGCGCGACAGAGCTCCCGATGGGAGTAGCCCCCGAGATTATGCTGAATTACTTGTAATTGGGGATAATCTCAACCCTCTAATTTCACTACCATTTTCATAATTTTAGCTCCCGATGGGAGTAATATGGAGTTTACGACATTAATCGAACTCCGATAGGACCCGATATGATATCCGGTCCACCATGCCTCAAAAGAGTCGAATGGAGTCATGCTTTGGTTATGTCACTGATGATGACGTAGGCGTGCTATCCGCAACTGATACGCTCTGCCGCTCGGTCTCCCAGAAATGACAGGACGGGGCGTTGCGTCAGTTTGACCGCGCATCGTGAAATTTACGCAGCGCTATGATGATGGCCTCCTCGTTTCCCGTGCGTAGTGGGCGACGCGGCCCGTGGCGGTTGCCCTCCAAGTTCGCCACGTGTAGGGTTAGATCTCCATCCTTTTGCACGATGCGAAATCAAGGGCTAGGAGCCACTTGCCTTATGAGATAAATAAGGATGTACCGGCGGTGGAAAGGAAAGATCCCAATTCTCACAACCCGAGCTCATCGTCTTCCTTGCACTCTGCCTCCATTCCTCCAACCAAGTCAGAGAGAAAACTCCCCCGCCTCCCACTTTGCCATGATGAAGAAGACTAGCGGGAGGAAGAAGACGACGGGGACCACCACCGCCGCCGCCGATGGTAATGCCGTGGGCGATCTGAAAAGATTCGCGGGGACTGGCAGCGGTCCTCCGTGACCGATCGCCAGTTGGAGATGTTGCGCCGCGAAGGACTACTGCTGTCAGCGGAGAAGATGACGATGTGGGCGCATGGTGACGAGGTAACTCCCAGTCCCAAAGATGGCGAACGCGTTTGTTTTGTTTATTTCGTGAATAGGGGATTCGCATTCCCTGTTCACGATTTCTTCCACGGTTTGATGTACGCCTACGGTGTACAACTCCATGATTTCACCCCCAATGTCGTCTTGCACATCGCGTGCTTCATCATCCTGTTGATGGTGTATTGAAAAGAGTTGGGTGGTGCCCCAAGCGAAGGCGGAATTGCAGCTAGTAGCAGTTTTCCCTCGTTTAACGAACCGAGGTTTATCGAACCAGTAGGACTTTTAAATCAACAACGAGGTGAATGTTGAAGATCTCTGGCGCTTAACCTTCAACAGACGTGGACCTGCACACACTCAACCAAATACTTTGCCCCCAACGGCAGAAAGGTTGTCAATCTTTCCGGTCTCGCAGAAAACAAAGCGGTTAATTGTATGATGAAATAATGAAAAGTGACCAGTGGAGTAATGATGATGAAAAGCAAGTAAATGAGGTTGTACACAATGTAAAAAGATGGACCGGGGGCCTGATGCATATAAAATGCATACATGAACTTTGCACTATAACACTTGTTTTACATTCATATTTGCATCATATAAGGGGTATATTACCGTTATTTAATGATTTTTGGTAATTAATAATGATTTCCCCTTTTTATGGAATTAATCCTGCGCAGGCAGAAAACCCCTATTTCTTTCCTTATCTATTTCAGGGCCTTAATGATGTCATAATGAGCTGCAAATTTAGGGGGGTCATTACTTTGGAAGGAGGAAGACCTAGGAGCGAAGGAAGCAAGCAAACGGAGGCCGGAGGGGCAAAAGAGTGTGCCCCACGCGGCCAGGTACAGGGGCCGCGTGGGCCCACCTCTTTTGGCCCTCGTGGCCCCGTTTGCGACGATCCTTCTTCCCAAAGCTTCCTCGTGACCTAAAAATGACTATAAAAATAGTCCCCCGACGTTTTCCAGAGGGAGGCGGCGGAGAAACACAAAACCAGAAACAGAGAGACAGAAGGCTGCCGTCAGAGAAGATCAGAGGGGGGAAATACCGCCGGAATCACTTCCGGAGGTCTTCTCAATCCCCCTCCGGAGTCTCCATCAACACCACCGTCAAGACCAGCACCATCTTCATCACCATCTTCGTGATCCACTTCATCCCCCTCATAGTTTGAGATTGTTCGAACCCTAGCTATTGTCTAAGTACTATTCTACATGTTTGTGAATTGCTACTTGTCATTGTTTTGTGGGGAGATCATAGTTTCAGATTGTGTTGTATCACTTGTACCACTGAATCATATCATGTCTTGGCATTGTGAGTAGTTCTCCCATGTTCCTGCGGTATAGGATGAATTGGCAATGATTTTTATATAACATGTGTTGGTATTTTGTCTAGTTTTTATCTTTGATGTAATTCTATGATGGTGTTGTGCGAACGTCGACTGCATATCACTTCACCTTTATGTGCTCATAGGAGAACACCGTAGTGTAATAGAGTGAGGAAGACTTGGGAGGACACGTAAACCCAAGACCGAATCATGAAGTTACTTTATGTGGTACTAGTATTGGGGACCTTAAAAATTAATGCTATGGTGGGACTTTATTGTAACAGCCCAGATTTGGTACCCTAAAATATGGGCCAAATTTTCACTTTTTATTTTTCATTGCATCATGGCATACATTATTAAATTGCTAAATTTAATCAAAGCAACA
Organism: Puccinellia tenuiflora; assembly: GCA_012064385.1. Taxonomy (NCBI): domain Eukaryota; kingdom Viridiplantae; phylum Streptophyta; class Magnoliopsida; order Poales; family Poaceae; genus Puccinellia; species Puccinellia tenuiflora. Next base: position 177,221 of record QRDG01000231.1, on the reverse strand, counting down.
AATGGAAAACATTAAAGGGAAGCAAAGCACTTCCAAAAATCCCAAACCAAATGCAATTGCTCAAATTGGCAAAACAAAATATTCTTGATTCTCATATTTGTCCAGGAAGTTCCAACAACTACCAATATGATTTTTGCCAAATTTAAATGTATTAGCGAAAGCAAATATTTAATTAAAGCCCTAAAATGCAAGAGGGCAAATTCTGAAATGTTACCACATAAAATATTTTTCAAATGGACTGCAAATTTTATCACAGGTTCCCCATAATATATAAATGCCCTGTGAATTTTTCCAGAATTTTTAAAAGTGATTAAGAGCCTCAATTAATTTCCTAAACTTTCCTGGAAAAATAAAAAGAAGGAAAAGATTAAAACACTGACAGGGGGCCCTCCCTGTCAGCATCTTCTTCCTGTGGCGACAGTGAAGACACTGCCGCCACGATCGCCGTCGCCGTGGCGCCTCTCCCCTCGACCTGGCCCCCCTGGTGGATAAAGGAGAAGCCCGCGCCGCTCTGCTCCCTTCCCCACTCTCTTCTCCGCCGCACGGAAACCCTAACCCTAACCCTAGCAAACGAGCTCCTGCCGCCGTCGCCATTGTCGCGCCTGCCGTCGATGCCGGCCGCCCCGAGGCAAGCCGTCGCCGCCCCGAGCTCCGCCCCGACGTACTGCACCTCCCCGCCGGTCGAATCGGGCCGGGGTGCCCAAAGTTGCCGTCGGCATCCTCGTCTTCCCCGCTCTGTCGCCGCCATCCCCGCATCCGGCCGCCACTGTCGTCGCGCCCGCCGGCGACTCCGGCTGCCCGGAGCCAAGCCGACGCCTCCATGAGCTCCGTCTCGAGCTCCTCTCCCTCCCCACGCAAGGAATCGGGCCGGGGAGGCCCGTAGCCGACGCGTGCGTCCGCGTCTTCCCGCGCCGGCCGCCGCGCGTCGAGCACCTCCGCGTCGCCGTCGTCCCTCCTCGTCCCTCTCCGTCGAGCTCTCTGTGCTCCTGGTGAGCATGCCGTCATCGTGGACACCCTCCTGCTCCCCCTCTCCCTCTCACTGCCGTTCCCCACGAATGCCGTCGTCCGCCGCCGCAGACATGGTCGCCGGCGAGCCTCCGGTGACCTTTAGGTCCAACCGCCGCCACCCCCCGGTTCCTCTCGGCCTCCTCTAGCTAGTGCCGCTAGTGCCCGCGTCCAATTTCGCTCCGAATCAACGAATTCGTGATCGACAGCGCCCCAGCCCCCTGATGATGTCACTGATGACGTCAGCAGTTCATCTGCTTTAAAATTCCAGAAAATTGTAGAAACTAGAAAATGCAATATCTTTTAATTGGTAGATCCAAAAATTGCAAACCAAGTATCAGAGAGTTTGTAATTTCATAACCTTTCCAAATATGTATCTCATCCATGCTAATGAATTTTAAAAACATGAATTTAAATGTGAAATGCAAAGCATCTGTTAGTTATTCAAATTTGTGGAATTTAATATCTAGAATTTCACATTTCAGAAAAATGCAAATAACATGTTAAAATTCTCAGCTAGATAAACTCTACTTGTTAGTGCCCTTATTTGAATTAATTGGTTAAATTAAATTGCCTTTAATTGTTAAATATAAAAAGGGCAGATTTAAATTGCTATTTGGGAAATTCATAATAATTTGAATATTGATCCAAAAATTGCAAATAAGATCTCTAAATGTTCAGAGAATTAATATCTACATGTTAGTTCTGTTTTACATGTTGAAATGAATTTTCTGAATTGCTGTTTAGTTGAAATAACTAAAATGGCAGATTTAAATCATTTATTGGGAATATCATAACTTGATGAATAATACTTCAAAAATTGCAAATGATATACCAAAATGACCAGCAAAGCAAATGCTATCTACCTATGTTAATATCACAGCATGCAAATAACTTTTACTTTGATGTCATTTTTCGAATTGGTTAAAATGATTTAAATTGCTTAACCGTTTAAATCACTATTTCTTCACCGTTAATCGGAAAAATGCAAACAAGGTACCAAAACGATCAGTGGGTTAATATCTATCAAATAATGCCATTATCATGCATTTAGGACCCATATTTTAGTACTGAACATTTCGGTAAATAACACAAATCACTAAGTTAAAGATGGAGTTTTAACCCGTTAATTGTGATATTTGATTTAGGGGTTCCATTTAACTTGTGGGACATGCCCAATATGTTTTCCATGCATAATTTGACCATTTCATCATGATTGTGCATTGCACTTGTATTCGTGTTATTTATTTCCTTTCTTGTGTTGTTTGTGTTTCGGTAGATTCTGGAGTCGAGGTTCCACCACAATACCTTGACAACCAGCGCGACCAGTACTACCAGCAAGGCAAGAGCTAACCTAACCTTCTTGGCATATCTCATATTACCCAAGTATTTTTACCCACCATACTATTATTGCATTCGATTCTGGTGACAAGTTTTGGTCAGTGTGTATAGGATCCTATAAATTGCATGTTCCCTGAACCATTATCTGTCTCCCCACCTATGAACCATAGATTGAAGTGTTGGCCTGAGATAAATCATATCTGATGTATGCCATGCTTAGATATGCTTAGCCATGCTTAGTCGAATGCTTAAGTTGTCCGTTGAATATTTCCATGCTTGTGAAGTTGAATGGAATGTCGGACAGTGGTGGAGACTTGTGTTGATAATTAATTGCTAAGAAGGCTGGGATGAGTTGCCATCGGGGATGGTGTTTTGTCTCGTTCTGGCCCCTAGGTGCGAGTTCTTTACCTCTTGAACCAAGACTAGCGTGCTTCCAAAGGTGGGAGTATGGGCTCCTTACTAACCGAATAATTAGTGCGGGCGTATCCAAGGGTCCTCTAGTTTGCGCTTTCCATTTGCGAGTGTGTGGCCGAAGACGATGATGAAGATGATGATGATGGATGTGATAGGAGTGGCGATGGGGCAGGGTGTTGAAATAGGCGCTGAACTTGTCCTGTCGTCACGATGACCCTTGGATAGTCTCATGCTTTGTAAAGGTTTAACCGCGCCTGCCCTGCCGGCTTTCCCAGGAAGAGAGCTAATTGTACAGGCAAGGGGTCGGACGGTACCAATGGTAAAAACAGTACACCCCTGCAGGGTTTAATCTTTTCGAAAAGCCGTGTCCACGGTTATGGACAACTTGGGAATAGACGATAAGATCATAGATAACCTGAACCTTTAATCAAATGGCAGCTAGAGGTTGCATAATCAACGTGTGATAAAGGTTCATTTCCTCGAGGGTGATTCGAGGGAGTACCTTGGTGGAGATAGTTGGAGTTGCTGATTACATTGGGTTCCCCGTGAACCGAAGAGAAAAGTGTTACCTTCTTATCCCCTTATGAAAACCTTCTGATTAGACGATGCCATGAGTCCTAGTCTTCGGAAGGAAACAAAACTAGCTTTATGCAAAACAACCACTTAAATAGCTTTGCAGCCTCCGTCAGCATCGGGCCTATATCGCCCTACTAATTCTTGCGAGTACGTCGTACTCAGCCTTGCTTTGTTGATTATTGTTTGTTTCAGAGGAGGACGCCACCGAACTGGAAGGTGGGTTCTATGTTGACTTCGACGAGTAGTCTGGGGTTCCCAGGTGGCAGCTTGGGACGTCATGGAACAGGCTGGCACGGGATGTTTATCTGTAGGCCTCTTAGGCCATAATTTGGATCTTGTTGTTTAGACAACTATAATTTGCTTCCGCTGTTGTAATGATGGGTCAGTGACCTCTGATGTGTCATTTGCTATCTTTCTCAATTATATGAGTTGAACTATGATATCTTTGTGTCGTAGAGTCTGTGATGTGCCAGTTCGTTCCACAAGTCTCGGTCTCTTTACTATACATGGAAGCGATGTCTGAGCTTATGGCATGATTGAGGTGTTGTGTGCCGATGATCCATTCCGAGCACACCTGCCAAAGTGTATTGGCCTGGGATTGGTAAACCCAGTAACCCTCAATTGTGTAGCATGACCGGTTACAACGTTCCACTGTATAGTTCTGGGGTCGGGGCGCTACAAATTGGTATCAGAGCAGTACTGCCTGTAGGAAACCCGTTCTATTGGTCGAAGTTGAGTCTAGAGTGGTAAAATTATTATTTATGAAACAAAATGAATTGTGAAAACCATCTTAGGATTCTTTTTACTCCTTACCCAATTCACTCTGATCTCGGTGCCATCTTACCTCTATTTGATTTAATGATGCTTCTGCTCGTCTGCAAAATCCAAATCTTTAGGTTCATCGGGGTTGGTTCCTACCTTTAGTCTACTGGTTAGGTTGTTTCCGTCTTCAGAATCCGAAGTAAACTCCGTTGTTCTCACCCAATGAAAAAGGTGCAAGACATCCGAAGCCTTGAAAACATTTCGCACCTAATCGGGTATTCCTCTCTTTGAGTTATGGCCCATGGTCTTGAACCGAAGGTCCCGGATTGTACTGGAATTCTGGTGTATTGATTCATGAGGGTTGTCACCCTTGTGAGCACTATGCTATTGTGAGTCCCAGTGCATGAAGCTGATCTTTAACCCAAGACCCCTCCCGTTGAATCCTGATGTTAATTGTCAAACCCTACGTTAGGTTGGCCATGTTTGAAGTTAATCTTCAATTTGGTGGTTGTAGTCGTAATTGAAATGCGGCAACAAACCTCTTCTTTGTCATGAGCTATAGCTGGATATTCTGTCATGAAATCATCTGGATCACGACAAGACTGCTCTTAGTGAGTTTTTTTATCAAAGTTGTGTCTTCCTCCAATAACACTTGTTAGTAAAACCCTTTCAGCACTAGTTGTTGGAAGAGTGCTATCTTGTGCTTCTGTAACATCTTGGGATTCCTCCTAAAGCATGTTTCTTACTCCTAAGCTGTTGTCCGACCTCTATCTGTCAGTTGACAGTCAAGGGTTATCGTGCATTGGTGTGTTCCGAAGCATGTTACCCTTGTGGTCCGTCAATACATTCCACATCGGGATGTTAGGAGAAACAAACTCCGGTACCTTGTCCATTTCTCGGCCAGGTCAAAGTATTGTAATCCGCAGAATAAGATGCCTGTCTAGCTGTTGTTCTGTTCAACCTTAGAGTGTCCCCCTCTTTTATATCAAGATGGTCGTGCTTAGTTTCATGACGTACTCGATGAAGTGATGCTCTTACCCTCCCTTATCCATCTACCTCCGAGCTACTCGGGCTCGAGATTGTTGAGGATGCATATTGATGTGGTAATCGGATACTCTTAGCAATTGTTATTGCTTTGACGTCCAAGGACTTCGATGGCACTCTTCGCGTGTTTGGTAATCTGATCATCAAGCCGAGTTTGACTGTGCTGCCAAGTCCCTTGTTCAGGTGCTCAACTTCGGTCAACGAATTAGATTCGTGTCAAAACTCTAAAAATCACAGCGTTTCGCTTGGAAAAGCAATTTTCCTCTCGCAAACAAGCTAGTGTTCTGGAGCTTGACGCCGTAGTCACTTCTTGAAATCCTTACCTCTTGTTAACCATTGTAACTCCTCCCTTGGACATGTCAAGTCTGAAATATCCGCACGCCTAACCAAATCTGAATCTCAAGCAGAAATGATGGTTGGTGTTCCTTAAGAGTATGACATAGGCCTTGTGTAAATCCAGCAAGTTTGTGGTGGTGGTTGCCCTACTTAACTGGAAGGTCTATTGTGATATCCTCTTGCCTTTCGTAAAATCAAACCACTCTCCATGAGGATATTGTGCGACTTATTCTAGAGGTTGCCCTTATGGTCTCTTTGTAATCTTAAAGGTCCGACCTCCACTTGATGACCTATTGAAGGCTTTTTCAAAGCCTGATAGTGGTATCTAGAACATCGAGGAGAACATTAACGTGGTGTTGCTAAAAATGTCTCTCGGTCATTTCTCCTATCCTTTGCTCGACCTGTGTTTGGTCAAGTTGTTCCTAGTTTTCCCCAATGGCTTATGGTCTTGTGCAAATTTCATATTTCCAACCCTTGGAGATAACTTGTCTGTCCCCTTGAACTATCTTCGGTCTCTCGTCGGAGCGTCATGCTTGTTACCTTTTCTCTGCAACAAGGAAGATCATCATGGGATCAAGAAGATCGTAGAAGTTAAGGGTTGTCATGTTTCCCTCTTCCCTCTTCCTACTCTAGGAATCTCGGGGCGAGATTCTTGTAAGGGGGATAGAATTGTAACAGCCCAGATTTGGTACCCTAAAATATGGGCCAAATTTTCACTTTTTATTTTTCATTGCATCATGGCATACATTATTAAATTGCTAAATTTAATCAAAGCAACAAATGGAAAACATTAAAGGGAAGCAAAGCACTTCCAAAAATCCCAAACCAAATGCAATTGCTCAAATTGGCAAAACAAAATATTCTTGATTCTCATATTTGTCCAGGAAGTTCCAACAACTACCAATATGATTTTTGCCAAATTTAAATGTATTAGCGAAAGCAAATATTTAATTAAAGCCCTAAAATGCAAGAGGGCAAATTCTGAAATGTTACCACATAAAATATTTTTCAAATGGACTGCAAATTTTATCACAGGTTCCCCATAATATATAAATGCCCTGTGAATTTTTCCAGAATTTTTAAAAGTGATTAAGAGCCTCAATTAATTTCCTAAACTTTCCTGGAAAAATAAAAAGAAGGAAAAGATTAAAACACTGACAGGGGGCCCTCCCTGTCAGCATCTTCTTCCTGTGGCGACAGTGAAGACACTGCCGCCACGATCGCCGTCGCCGTGGCGCCTCTCCCCTCGACCTGGCCCCCCTGGTGGATAAAGGAGAAGCCCGCGCCGCTCTGCTCCCTTCCCCACTCTCTTCTCCGCCGCACGGAAACCCTAACCCTAACCCTAGCAAACGAGCTCCTGCCGCCGTCGCCATTGTCGCGCCTGCCGTCGATGCCGGCCGCCCCGAGGCAAGCCGTCGCCGCCCCGAGCTCCGCCCCGACGTACTGCACCTCCCCGCCGGTCGAATCGGGCCGGGGTGCCCAAAGTTGCCGTCGGCATCCTCGTCTTCCCCGCTCTGTCGCCGCCATCCCCGCATCCGGCCGCCACTGTCGTCGCGCCCGCCGGCGACTCCGGCTGCCCGGAGCCAAGCCGACGCCTCCATGAGCTCCGTCTCGAGCTCCTCTCCCTCCCCACGCAAGGAATCGGGCCGGGGAGGCCCGTAGCCGACGCGTGCGTCCGCGTCTTCCCGCGCCGGCCGCCGCGCGTCGAGCACCTCCGCGTCGCCGTCGTCCCTCCTCGTCCCTCTCCGTCGAGCTCTCTGTGCTCCTGGTGAGCATGCCGTCATCGTGGACACCCTCCTGCTCCCCCTCTCCCTCTCACTGCCGTTCCCCACGAATGCCGTCGTCCGCCGCCGCAGACATGGTCGCCGGCGAGCCTCCGGTGACCTTTAGGTCCAACCGCCGCCACCCCCCCGATTCCTCTCGGCCTCCTCTAGCTAGTGCCGCTAGTGCCCGCGTCCAATTTCGCTCCGAATCAACGAATTCGTGATCGACAGCGCCCCAGCCCCCTGATGATGTCACTGATGACGTCAGCAGTTCATCTGCTTTAAAATTCCAGAAAATTGTAGAAACTAGAAAATGCAATATCTTTTAATTGGTAGATCCAAAAATTGCAAACCAAGTATCAGAGAGTTTGTAATTTCATAACCTTTCCAAATATGTATCTCATCCATGCTAATGAATTTTAAAAACATGAATTTAAATGTGAAATGCAAAGCATCTGTTAGTTATTCAAATTTGTGGAATTTAATATCTAGAATTTCACATTTCAGAAAAATGCAAATAACATGTTAAAATTCTCAGCTAGATAAACTCTACTTGTTAGTGCCCTTATTTGAATTAATTGGTTAAATTAAATTGCCTTTAATTGTTAAATATAAAAAGGGCAGATTTAAATTGCTATTTGGGAAATTCATAATAATTTGAATATTGATCCAAAAATTGCAAATAAGATCTCTAAATGTTCAGAGAATTAATATCTACATGTTAGTTCTGTTTTACATGTTGAAATGAATTTTCTGAATTGCTGTTTAGTTGAAATAACTAAAATGGCAGATTTAAATCATTTATTGGGAATATCATAACTTGATGAATAATACTTCAAAAATTGCAAATGATATACCAAAATGACCAGAAAAGCAAATGCTATCTACCTATGTTAATATCACAGCATGCAAATAACTTTTACTTTGATGTCATTTTTCGAATTGGTTAAAATGATTTAAATTGCTTAACCGTTTAAATCACTATTTCTTCACCGTTAATCGGAAAAATGCAAACAAGGTACCAAAACGATCAGTGGGTTAATATCTATCAAATAATGCCATTATCATGCATTTAGGACCCATATTTTAGTACTGAACATTTCGGTAAATAACACAAATCACTAAGTTAAAGATGGAGTTTTAACCCGTTAATTGTGATATTTGATTTAGGGGTTCCATTTAACTTGTGGGACATGCCCAATATGTTTTCCATGCATAATTTGACCATTTCATCATGATTGTGCATTGCACTTGTATTCGTGTTATTTATTTCCTTTCTTGTGTTGTTTGTGTTTCGGTAGATTCTGGAGTCGAGGTTCCACCACAATACCTTGACAACCAGCGCGACCAGTACTACCAGCAAGGCAAGAGCTAACCTAACCTTCTTGGCATATCTCATATTACCCAAGTATTTTTACCCACCATACTATTATTGCATTCGATTCTGGTGACAAGTTTTGGTCAGTGTGTATAGGATCCTATAAATTGCATGTTCCCTGAACCATTATCTGTCTCCCCACCTATGAACCATAGATTGAAGTGTTGGCCTGAGATAAATCATATCTGATGTATGCCATGCTTAGATATGCTTAGCCATGCTTAGTCGAATGCTTAAGTTGTCCGTTGAATATTTCCATGCTTGTGAAGTTGAATGGAATGTCGGACAGTGGTGGAGACTTGTGTTGATAATTAATTGCTAAGAAGGCTGGGATGAGTTGCCATCGGGGATGGTGTTTTGTCTCGTTCTGGCCCCTAGGTGCGAGTTCTTTACCTCTTGAACCAAGACTAGCGTGCTTCCAAAGGTGGGAGTATGGGCTCCTTACTAACCGAATAATTAGTGCGGGCGTATCCAAGGGTCCTCTAGTTTGCGCTTTCCATTTGCGAGTGTGTGGCCGAAGACGATGATGAAGATGATGATGATGGATGTGATAGGAGTGGCGATGGGGCAGGGTGTTGAAATAGGCGCTGAACTTGTCCTGTCGTCACGATGACCCTTGGATAGTCTCATGCTTTGTAAAGGTTTAACCGCGCCTGCCCTGCCGGCTTTCCCAGGAAGAGAGCTAATTGTACAGGCAAGGGGTCGGACGGTACCAATGGTAAAAACAGTACACCCCTGCAGGGTTTAATCTTTTCGAAAAGCCGTGTCCACGGTTATGGACAACTTGGGAATAGACGATAAGATCATAGATAACCTGAACCTTTAATCAAATGGCAGCTAGAGGTTGCATAATCAACGTGTGATAAAGGTTCATTTCCTCGAGGGTGATTCGAGGGAGTACCTTGGTGGAGATAGTTGGAGTTGCTGATTACATTGGGTTCCCCGTGAACCGAAGAGAAAAGTGTTACCTTCTTATCCCCTTATGAAAACCTTCTGATTAGACGATGCCATGAGTCCTAGTCTTCGGAAGGAAACAAAACTAGCTTTATGCAAAACAACCACTTAAATAGCTTTGCAGCCTCCGTCAGCATCGGGCCTATATCGCCCTACTAATTCTTGCGAGTACGTCGTACTCAGCCTTGCTTTGTTGATTATTGTTTGTTTCAGAGGAGGACGCCACCGAACTGGAAGGTGGGTTCTATGTTGACTTCGACGAGTAGTCTGGGGTTCCCAGGTGGCAGCTTGGGACGTCATGGAACAGGCTGGCACGGGATGTTTATCTGTAGGCCTCTTAGGCCATAATTTGGATCTTGTTGTTTAGACAACTATAATTTGCTTCCGCTGTTGTAATGATGGGTCAGTGACCTCTGATGTGTCATTTGCTATCTTTCTCAATTATATGAGTTGAACTATGATATCTTTGTGTCGTAGAGTCTGTGATGTGCCAGTTCGTTCCACAAGTCTCGGTCTCTTTACTATACATGGAAGCGATGTCTGAGCTTATGGCATGATTGAGGTGTTGTGTGCCGATGATCCATTCCGAGCACACCTGCCAAAGTGTATTGGCCTGGGATTGGTAAACCCAGTAACCCTCAATTGTGTAGCATGACCGGTTACAACGTTCCACTGTATAGTTCTGGGGTCGGGGCGCTACATTTATGTCCTAATAACTCTTGTGCAGTCATTTACTTAGCCACATGATCCATCATAAGAGGTTTAGTTTATTCATTTAGCTATTCCTAATTATGGCTCCGTCCAAAGAAGATTAAAACTTGACAAAATGTTCACCTTGTTGTTCTAGAAATATTTATGCCATGAAGTCTAGTTAGCCCTTGGGAAATCTCTCCACCTATAAGAAACACACACTTGAGCTTGTCCTCTTGCGGCATAGAGGATTGGGCTTTCTCTCTTTGAGAGCTTTCACTTGTCATATTGAATTCTCAGCATTTTACCTTATTGCAAACTCTACACCAAAAACCCAAAAACACTTGCATCATTTAATCATTTTAGTTTGTCTAGTGCATAGATAATAAGGGAAGTGACACCCAATACTTATACCTTCTACTCCTCGTGGGATCGATACTATACTGACACATCGAAGACTTCAACGATCCCTATACTTGTGGGTATCAAGACGTTTTCTGGCGCCGTTGCCGGGGAGTGTAGCGCTTAAGTTTTTATTCTTGTTTGCACTAGATTTTTATTTTCAGGTTTGCATATACTCTAGTTTACTTTCATTTTTGCATTTATCAAAAACCCAAAAAAAAATTAAAAAATGGAAAATTGTTATAAAAATGCCATGATAGCTGCTGAATTTAGACAAACAAAAGAAGGGAAAAGATTAGGAGGCTACATAGAGCTTCTATATAAAATTGCTAGTGAGCTGCTTGATTATCATGAGGAAGAAATTTGTTGCTCTAAATACTTTAGACACTTTGAATTCCAATACCCTTCCAATAAAGATGAACCTGTTATTGCAACTTATCATACTTGCAATTATGCTCACTTAGGGTGGAAGAAGTAGAGCAATTTGTTGTTTTTATGGCAGCTTATGAATTAAAAACCTTCATTGATGAACATGAAACCTGCACTATAGCTTCTCAATTTAAAGATTTGATTGCCATTATCCTTAATATCTGCAGAAATGAATTTGATGAAAATATTTATGTTATTGACACAATGAAGAGAGCTACTGTCACATCCCAAAAATCCGTCCCTGATGTTAGTAATGTTTTTCTCCCGCCTGAAAAACTGTTTCTGTTTCCAAACTATTTTCACTCAACTTGTGGGTCTTTGAATTGACTTGGGTTTCTCTCACTTGGAAATTTCCCAATGATACTCGATCTTATCAACCCCCGCCATATCTCGATGCCACCATTTTCGTTGTCACCTATTGATGCCCCTCCATTATTCCAAAACCCTTCTGTCTACTCCACCAAAAGCCACCACCTCAAGTGCAACTTTAGATAAATTCTACCAAGCCACCAAATGGTTCCCTCATACATATACCTTCATCCTATGGAAAAATATTCCATAGTCCAATGCAATAATTTCGAGTTTATTCATATTTCCTATTATGCCATCTCCAATCCAATAATTATCCAGACAATTTCCACTCATCCAAAAATTCTGCAATTTTGTGCATAGGCCTAATTTCACCTCCTGAACATTTCACTCCATTGTACCAACCTCATTTGAGCCATGATTGGGGTACCTCCTTTGTAATGCCATTTCTATGCCTAATTGCAATTTCTAAACCAACCCCTAACTACAAAGATCACTTAGCATTGCCACTTTGCCAAAAGGGCAACCTCCCCTATACAACACCATATACACAATATCAGACCAAGACCATTTGAGGAAGTGCACTTATCATGCCCATGCCATTAGGGCACCTTTGAACAACAATTTATTTAACCCCCTTCCAGGTATCCAATTGAGCTCAAATTTCACAACCACACTCTATATACCTAAACTAGCTTACTGTGAATTTTGGGGATTTTTCTGATAGGTGCAAAGCCTTTTTTCATTTCATCGAACACTTGGGGTGCCCTCGGTTTCCTGAAATTTTTGTTCGGACCAAGTTGCAAACCAGCGGAAACCCATAACTAGGAGTTAGTAGGGTTTGAAATTTGGCGCAGAATGACGTGATCGGTGTTTCATTTGGATATCTAGGGTGGGAGAAACATGTGGATGCCGATGTTGGCATGGCTACTGGCATGGTCACCCTGGCACGGCCATGCCAGGCGGCGCCACCACTCCCTGGTCATCGCCGTTCCTGCCTCCCCGCATCCGAAACCTGCCCAGGAGGAGGCTGCTCTCTCCCTAGAGTCTCTCCCTCGGCCGCACATGCCACCCCCACAACCCTACCACGCCAAGCCGCTAGGCGACGCGCCGCCGAAACAGTCCGCCGTAGGTCCCCTCACCAGTGCCGTGACGACGCTCGATCTTATCCCCGGCCGCGTTTCTCGTCATCCAGCACACACCCTGCTACACCATCGACGCATTGCCCGTCGTCCCATCGCTACACCGGACAGCTCACCGCCACCTCGCCGTGGTTATCCTCGCGCTGTCCCCCCCCCCCCCCCCCCCCCCGAGCCCTATAAAGGAGCCCCGAGCCCTCTCCTCACGCACCCTCCTCTCCCTCCCTCCCCTGGACCTCCCTTCTCTGTTAGGTGCCGAGTGGAGCTCCACTTCGGCCGTGTTGGCCGGAATCGTGGCCGCGGGTCCTCGGATCACCGCGAGCCATTTCGAGCTTCATTCGTCAATTAAATGAGTGGGGAGACTCCTCCCGTTCTCCTGATTCCTCCAGTGCGAACGTTTCGCAATTTGGTGCATCGTGGCCTCGGCATCGTCTCCGCCGCCGGCGGCGAGCTCCCTGCTCCCGGACACCGTGGCGTGGTGCTGCGGCCGCCCCAGGGCTCGTGGCCTCCTTCCTCGGAGGCGGCTCGGCGCTGCGGCCCTACCCGTGGCCTCGGTGGCCGGCGGCACCCCACCAGAGCGGCGGCGGCCGTCCGGGGCTGAGCCGGCCGGAGCCGTGTCGGGCTCGTCCCGCGTCACTGCGTCGTGGGGAAGGCGACGACCAGCTGGCTGCCAGCGTGGCGTGCTGGTGAGGCCGACATGTGGGCCCCGGCCCCACTGTCAGATTAAGTGGATGCGCCCCGCGTCTCTCCGCCTCTCTGTGGTGAAGGCGTAATCCTCTGGAGCGCGCAACCAGCCCGGCCCAGCTTGATTCCAGCCCGCTTTGTTTTTTTTCAGAAATGAGCAGCAGATAGCTAAGCATCGCCGAGCTATATCTTTTGAACCGTAGCTCCGTTTGAGGTGATTCAAATTTGTAAATTCTTGGTTTTAAGAGCTCTATCCAGAGGTATAGGCTTTGTATTTTTGAAAAACATTTGTATGCTGAGCACCCTTATACATATGCATAGGTCCATCCCCGGTACCGGAAAATCGATACCCTAAATCGCGACGTGTCCGTGACCCTCACGCCAATTGGCGTCGATCTCCAAACGCAAGCTAACCACTTGCTATGAACACTCAAGCAGTGCTTTTTGTTACACGTTATCTTGCCACATATGCGCACGGTATTTTATGTTATTGCTAGTCGTTGCTGATGTTAGTTCCTATGATTTTATGTGTATACTTGCATGCCTTGTTTATTTCGAGCTTAGATAGCAACACCCTGTTTCATTTCAAGTACAGATAGTGATGCCATGTTTCACTCATCGTCCATGTGTGTATTAGAATGACGTGTGATTAATTTTGTGCGCCTCGCACTTGTGTGGCTTTGTCGAATGATCTAACTACATAACTATAAAACATGTATTCCCATGATTGTTTGCTTCTTCTCCTTCGCCGAGGTGAGGAGCGGACGAATGTCGTCTTATGATCCTCAGAGTTGGGGGTATTTGCCAAAGATTTATTTGCTTCTTCTCCCTCCGTCAAACTTGGTGGGCGTATGCCCGCTTTGACTGCGACGCTTGGGACGCTGGCTTTTCATTTTGGTCTTCTTGCCAAGATTGCTGACACCACGTCGGGATAATCCTCGAGTGGAATGGATGCTTTCCTTCTTATGATTGCTTTTCGGTTCATTTCGGAGACTACATGCCCACTAACTTTTGTAGTCGACCGGTGGCTGTCACTGGACGGAAGTATCACCGCCCTCGCCCGGTTGACGCTAACCAATGGTGCTATTTTATTTTATTTACTCAACCTGTGGCTGCTACTGGCCGGAGGCATCTCCGTCCTCGCCCAGTTGATTTTGTTATTTTATTTTATTTTCTTATTCAACCTGTGGCTGTCACTGGCCGGAGGCATCTCCGCCATCGCCCGGTTGATTGCTTTATTTTATTTTATTTACCCAACCTGTGGCTGTCACTGGTCGGAGGAATCCGCACCATCGCCCGGTTGAATTGTTCCTTTATTTTTTTCTTTATCAACCTAAGGTGGCATCACGTCGCCCGGTTGACTTTACTTTACCTTACTGAACTGCGATGTGATTATTTTATGCTCATGTATATCTTGTGGACTAACGTCTGTTGCTGTCTTGTGGTTGGAATTGTTGTTGAAAGAAACGGGATTAAATGAACCATCCCTCCAAACTTCGATAGGGTCAGTCCATAGTGCCACTAATCTGAACTTCGAAAGCACTACCACTGTCGCCCAAATGGGAGAGCCATAGCCTATGTAACCTATCATGCCTCCTTTGATGCTACCCACTTGGCAAGTCTAGTCGGATACTGCATAGTTGTGGTCGGGGCTAGTCTTGTGAAGGTTCCGGAGCTAGGCATTGCTCATGAGTTGGGAACATGCCGGATTCACTTCGTCATAAAGACATAAAGTTATGTCGGTAGCTATACAAGGAGTGTTTTGGTAGCGTGAACGGTTATGTAAGTGTATTTTGCTGAGTTGGACTTAAGGATGATGTCCTAAAGTGCCGGCTGAGTAAGGTGCATTTAGATGAGTGGTAACTTCAACCTCTCGAGAGTGTGTCAACTAGCAGCTAGCCTTGTTCCTAGGTTATGGGACAGTTCAGGGTCGGTCACACTATTGTCCTTTGTCGAGTCCGGAGGTTAAACTTAAGTTCGGTGTGAAAAAAAGACGAACAACCCGATTTCACTCAATAAGCTGATGCAGGGAATGTAACTTGAGCTATGGATGGTTACCCGCATATAGGGATGACGGTGTGACCGTTGGGAGCCTAAAGTTAGGCCTGAGCCAACATCAACCGTGCATGCCCAGAGTGGTAAGATAAGGCCAGTGGGCCTAGCAGTCTGACCTATGTGGTAAGGCCGTTGGGCCTAGTTGTGATGACAGGTGATGTTAAAATACTTGGTACCAATGGGTGCATCCGTTATTCGTCACAGGTAAGTTCTTTGTGTGATCTCTGGTACACGATCCAACCCCACCTAGCTTGGACACTGTGCTGGTGGTACTCCCGTTGTTTGCTTATGCCATGGTTTGTTATGCTGCCTTGTTGCTATCCACTTGGAATGTCGTGAGTAGACACTTGCCATGTTTAGATTATTATTATTATTGCTGGTTACTTGTTGCCTGATTGCTTGAATATTCATGTCTTGTGGTTATTTTCTTGCGAGTACGTCATTGTACTCAGACTGGCTTTTCATGTGGCCAGACGTTGAGAGGATTCATCTCCTACCATAGCAAAGTGATGGAGCAAGAGCGTGCTAGGATCAGTAGCCCAGCCAGATGCCTGTGGAATGGAGCCACTCCAAGCCGTTGCTTTAGTCGTCTTCTGCTGCCAGTTAAAAACTCTGTCACGTGCCATACTTGGCCATGATAATTTCTCGTGCCTTGATGGCCATATAAAACCATTTGTAGCCTTTGGGCCTGATTGTGTAATGATATTTCCGCTATGTTGCATTGTCGTAACGTGCGTCCGGATATCCTGGGCTGGCGCACGGGGCGACCGCCGCTCTGGCGATATGTGTCAGAGGGGGGGTGCCATAGAGCATGGTATCAGAGCCCCAGGCTGGCTGTAGACTACCCTAGCATGGAAACCCTTGCCTTACTTTTGCCCGACAATGACCCGATGGATTTAACCCATCTCCGCCTAACCGGCAAGGCCGGTGTTGGTCAATAGTGGGTACAGTAGGGCTTGTCCCAATTTCTGTCCCCAGCAAGACGAGTCGGTTTCTTTCATGTGAAGCAGCCGACCGGACCCAGAAAACTCGAGACCCTGTCCTAGTTGCTTTATAACCCACCCTCGCCAGCCCTCCCCGGCAACCCAACTCTTTTGAAGCAGAAACCCATAGAGGAACCTCGCATCCTTATCCCCTCCCCAAAATCTAGAACCCCAAGAAATCCGATGGAGACCCCAAATGCCATCTTGGAAACCACCGCCGAGGAGCATTCGAGCTTTCGATTGATTCTTTGGAGGGTCGTCAACTATATCCTTGGTAGCTCCGTTCACCCCGTGTATGTGGTGTTCCAGAGCTCACTCACGTCCGCCGGGGATGAATTCCGGGCCGATGTGAGGATCAGCCCCTGTCCTCGAGGCACGAATCGTCCCTACCTAATTCAGGGCGGCCGCATGCCTACTCTGGCGCTAGCCATCCAGGTAGCAGCATGGGAATGCCTCATCCGTCTTCGGTCCTCCGAACCCCTACTGGCTGAAACTCTGGATTTCTACTACATTCCGGCTAGACCCCAGCGCCGAGGAGAGATGGTCCAAGCTGACGTCTCGAAAGAGCCCGACCCAGCACTGATCAACCAAGTTGCCTACGCCGTCGCCATGACAAACCTCAACAACTTCTTGATGGAGGAGCTCGTGGCTACAAGGAGGAACCTCAGCCACGCCCGCCTACACCAATACCTAGTGGAAAGCACACCTACACTCTCCCGTAGGCAAGCACGACATAGTGGACTTCCAGATCCCGGCCCATCCCGAGGAGTCCCAGAGCAGGTTCCGATCCTCGAGGGTGTTCCTATGTCCTCCGACCTTGTGGAAGAAGGGGACGTGGACACCACTCTCCGGCTCGGCCGCACTCCACCATCTGTGTAGGGCCGTCAAGCGGAGTGAGATCTGGTTAGTTTAGCTTGGTTGGCGCTCGCAAGTTGTTAGATGAGGGCTTGTGGGTTTGTTTGTAGTTCCCGTGTTTACTTGAACGCATGTTTGCATTGTTCGCCTTTCTGCTTGATGTGAGCCAACCTTGTATAAAACCTGGTGTTCTTAACCTCTAGTCAATCTCTTGGTTAACGCTTGAGGGAACGTCATGTGGTTTCGTTTAGATTAAAATGTTTTGTCGAATGTTTAGTAGCCGTTGCATGCTTGCTAACCAGTAATATTGAAATGATTATGCCATGTTGCTGCAAAAAATTTGGGGCCATAAGGTGCAGTGATATTTTCTAAAATGATATTTTCCCCGAGTAGCAATTTCTGCTATCTGTATGATAGCACCTCTGCAATTACTTCTGCTGCAAGAACAGGTCTGTGACAGCTAAGAAAAAATATCAGGATGCAAGTCTGGATCTAAATCAACAGTGGAGCAAAATACAGTGCATCAACAAAGTTCAGTACATAGGGGAAATTCCAGAAACAGAGGGATACAAGTTCCACTCCAACGTACAACACCACCACTACCTCAGTGCTAATACAAAAGAACATCCCCATAAATCCTACTCCCTCTCGCACTCAGTGGCATCACCCGGAGGAGAACCAGGCTCACCCGAAGCCGAGTCGCGAGCTGGGCGATGACGACGACGGACCGCTCGAGCTCCCAGCTCATCCCCCACCAGAGGAGCAGCCGCTGCAGCCACCGGGGACGCCCGCCAATCTCTCACAGGAGCCACAAGAAACTCGTCCACCGCCGCCGCAGCACCCCCGACAACGCCATACCACCAATCGTGCAGGTGACAGGCTAACCAGACCACCACCGTGAGCAGAATCACCAGCAGCCCTCCGATGGTCAACCCGAGCCACAACACACAGAACAGGTGCTCGAGGAAGCCAACTCGCTCGGGACCATGAGTGAAATCACAAAGAAATTGGGAGAAGAAGCTCATGCTTGCGATGAGGAGAGAATCACCGAGGCCTCAACTTATAGCCCCAGCTCAGCCCCACGCGGGAAAAGAGAGAAATCGCGCGCGCAATGCTCGGCCAATTTGGCGCGAGATCGTCGAGGCAACCAAAGCCGTGATGGCCGCTGCGTAGATGGACCGCACGCGCAGCAGTGCCGCAATGGAGTGCTTCGCGCACTCAGAGCCAGCCAGGTAGGGAGTGGGATGTAGCGAGGAAGAAGAAGAGAGAAAGGAGGAAGGGGGCTGACAGGTGGACCCCGGACCCGCATGTCAGCGAGCAAGAGGATAACCCCATGTGTGCTTCTATCCTTTTTCCCGGAATTCAGCCCCTCGCCTCTTCAGTGTTTCGTAGGGAAAAATTTTACCAAAATGATTTTGGGATGACCCTACCCCACTGTATCTATAAGCCCATTTTTGGAAAAACATATGCTTTCTTTTAAAAGAAACCCTATTTTCTTTTCCAAACCTGTATGTACTTGGAAAAGTATATACAACTTTTCAAAAAATAAAATCTAGACAAGGGACATGTTTAGCATATCCCAAACCTCTTGTTTTACAAAATTGGGTGATGATCTGGGTGTAGGTCTTGTTTGATTTTGCCATGTTGTGTTGGATGAACCAAAAACCTTAGATTTAATTTTCCTTATGTAACCCTAGAAGAAGATCCCATGTTGCGTGATTGCGTGAGCCACTGCCATGCCATCCTTAGACTGCATTGAGTGTGGTAAAAATGTCATGCTTGATAATACTAATTCTAGTAAAAGGTTCTGCTGAGTGTTGGTGCTTTTGAGTGTTAAACCCTAGTATTGGGAAGAAAAAGTTTTGAAACATTTTTAATATAGGAGTATACTAAACCCTACAAGAATATATTTTGTATAACCCCGGGAATCTCTATTAGTATCCGAATCTCGGGACGAGATTCTTTTTAAGGGGGGAAGGTTTGTCACACCCCAAAAAAATTTGCCCCTGATGTTAGTAATGTTCTTCTCCCGCCTGAGAAACTTTTTCTGTTTCCAAACTATTTTCTCTCAACTTGTGGGTCTTTGAATTGACTTGGGTTTCTCTTACTTGGAAATTTCCCAATGATCCTCGATCTTATCAACCCCCGCCATATCTCGATGCCACCATTTTCGTTGTCACCTATTGATGCCCCTCCATTATTCCAAAACCCTTCTGTCTACTCCACCAAAAGCCACCACCTCAAGTGCAACTTTAGATCAATTCTACCAAGCCACCAAATGGTTCCCTCATACATATACCTTCATCCTATGGAAAAATATTCCATAGTCCAATGCAATAATTTCGAGTTTATTCATATTTCCTATTATGCCATCTCCAATCCAATAATTATCCAGACAGCTTCCACTCATCCAAAAATTCTGCAATTTTGTGCATAGGCCTAATTTCACCTCCTGAACATTTCACTCCATTGTACCAACCTCATTTGAGCCATATTTGGGCTACCTCCTTTGCAATGCCATTTCTATGCCTAATTGCAATTTCTAAACCAACCCCTAGCTACAAAGATCACATAGCATTGCCACTTTGCCAAAAGGGCAACCTCCCCTATACAACACCATATACACAATATCAGACCAAGACCATTTGAGGAAGTGCACTTATCATGCCCATGCCATTAGGGCACCTTTGAACAACAATTTATTTAACCCTCTTCCAGGTATCCAGTTGAGCTCAAATTTCACAAACATACTCTATACACCTAAACTAGCTTACTGTGAATTTTGGGGAATTTTCTGATAGGTGCAGAGCCTTTTTCATTTCATCGAACACTTGGGGTGCCCTCGGTTTCCTAAAATTTTTGTTCGGACCAAGTTGCAAACCAGCGGAAGCCCATAACTAGGAGTTAGAAGAGTTTGAAATTTGGCGCAGAATGACGCAATCGGTGTTTCATTTGGATATCTGGGGTGGGAGAAACATGTGGATGCCGATGTCGGCATGGCTACTGGCATGGTCACCCTGGCACGGCCATGCCAGGCGGCGCCACCACTCCCTGGTCATCGCCGTTCCTGCCTCCCCGCATCTGAAACCTACCCAGGAGGAGGCTGCTCTCTCCCTAGACTCTCTCCCTCGGCCGCACATGCCACCCCCACAACCCTCCCGCGCCAAGCCGCTAGGCGACGCGCTGCCGAAACAGTCTGCCGTGGGTCCCCTCACCAATGCCGTGACGACGCTCGATCTTATCCCCGGCCGCGTTTCTTGTCGTCCAGCACACACCCTGCTACACCGTTGACGCATTGCCCGTTGTCCCGTCGCTACACCGGACAGCTCACCGCCACCTCGCCGTGCTTATCCTCGCGTTGCCCCTCCCCCCGAGCCCTATAAAGGAGCCCCGAGCCCTCTCCACGCGCACCCTCCTCTCCCTCCCTCCCCTGGACCTCCCTGCTCCGTTAGGTGCCGAGTGGAGCTCCACTTCGGCCGTGTTGGCCGGAATCGTGGCCGCGGGTCCTCGGATCACCGCGAGCCATTTCGAGCTTCATTCGTCAATTAAATGAGTGGGGAGACTCCTCCCGTTCTCCTGATTCCTCCAGTGCGAACGTTTCGCAATTTGGTGCATCGTGGCCTCGGCATCGTCTCCGCCGCCGGCGGCGAGCTCCCTGCTCCCGGACACTGTGGCGTGGTGCTGCGGCCGCCCCAGGGCTCGTGGCCTCCTTCCTCGGAGGCGGCTCGGCGCTGCGGCCCTACCCGTGGCCTCGGTGGCCGGCGGCACCCCACCGGAGCGACGGCGGCCGTCCGGGGCTGAGCCGGCCGGAGCCGTGTCGGGCTCGTCCCGCGTCACCGCGACGTGAGGGAAGCGACGGCCAGCTGGCTGCCAGCGTGGCGTGCTGGTGAGGCCGGCATGTGGGCCCCGGCCCCACTGTCAGATTAAGTGGATGCGCCCCGCGTCTCTCCGCCTCTCTGTGGTGAAGGCGTAATCCTCTGGAGCGCGCAACCAGCCCGGCCCAGCTTGATTCCAGCCCGCTTTGTTTTTTTTTTCAGAAATGAGCAGCAGATAGTTAAACATCACCGAGCTATAACTTTTGATTCGTAGCTCCGTTTGAGGTGATTCAAATTTGTAAATTCTTGGTTTTAAGAGCTCTATCCAGAGGTATAGGCTTTGTATTTTTGAAAAACATTTGTATGCTGAGCACCCTTATACATATGCATAGGTCCATCCCCGGTACCGGAAAATCGATACCCTAAATCGCGACGTGTCCGTGACCCTCACGCCAATTGGCGTCGATCTCCAAACGCAAGCTAACCACTTGCTATGAACACTCAAGCAGTGCTTTTTGTTACACGTTATCTTGCCACATATGCGCACGGTATTTTATGTTATTGCTAGTCGTTGCTGATGTTGGTTCCTGTGATTGTATGTGTATACTTGCATGCCTTGTTTATTTCGAGCTTAGATAGCAATGCCCTGTTTCATTTCAAGTACAGATAGTGATGCCATGTTTCACTCATCGTCCATGTGTGTATTAGAATGACGTGTGATTAATTTTGTGCGCCTCGCACTTGTGTGGCTTTGTCGAATGATCTAACTAGATAACTAGAAAACATGTATTCCCATGATTGTTTGCTTCTTCTCCTTCGCCGAGGTGAGGAGCGGACGAATGTCGTCTTATGATCCTCGGAGTTGGGGGTATTTGCCAAAGAGTTATTTGCTTCTTCTCCCTCAATCAAACTTGGTGGGTGTATGCCCGCTTTGACTGCGACGCTTGGGACGCTGGCTTTTCATTTGGGTCTTCTTGCCAAGATTGCTGACACCACGTCGGGATAATCCTCGAGTGGAATGGATACTTTCCTTCTTATGATTGCTTTTCGGTTCATTTCGGAGACTACATGCCCACTAACTTTTGTAGTCGACCAGTGGCTGTCACTGGACGGAAGTATCACCGCCCTCGCCCGGTTGACGCTAACCAATGGTGCTATTTTATTTTATTTACTCAACCTATGGCTGCTACTGGCCGGAGGCATCTCCGTCCTCGCCCGGTTGATTTTTTTATTTTATTTTATTTTCTTATTCAACCTGTGGTTGTCACTGGCCGGAGGCATCTCAGCCATCGCCCGGTTGATTGCTTTATTTTATTTTATTTACCCAACCTGTGGGTGTCACTGGTCGGAGGAATCCACACCATCGCCCGGTTGAATTGTTCCTTTATTTTTTTTCTTTATCAACCTGAGGTGGCATCACGTCGCCCGGTTGACTTTACTTTACCTTACTGAACTGCAATGTGATTATTTTATGCTCATGTATATCTTGTGGACTAACGTCTGTTGCTGTCTTGTGGTTGGAATTGTTGTTGAAAGAAACAGGATTAAATGAACCATCCCTCCAAACTTCGATAGGGTTAGTCCATAGTGCCACTAATTTGAACATCGAAAGCACTACCACTGTCGCCCAAATGGGAGAGCCATAGCCTATGTAACCTATCATGCCTCCTTTGATGCTACCCACTTGGCAAGTCTAGTCGGATACTGCATAGTTGTGGTCGGGGCTAGTCTTGTGAAGGTTCCGGAGCTAGGCGTTGCTCATGAGTTGGGGACGTGCCGGATTCACTTCGTCATAAGACATAAAGTTATGTCGGTAGCTATACAGGGAGTGTCTTGGTAGCGTGAACGGCTATGTAAGTGTATTTTGCTGAGTTGGACTTAAGGATGATGTCCTAAAGTGCCGGCTGAGTAAGGTGCATTTAGATGAGTGGTAACTGCAAGCTCTCGAGAGTGTGTCAACTAGCAGCTAGCCTTGTTCCTAGGTTATGGAACGGTTCAGGGTCGGTCACACTATTGTCCTTTGTCGAGTCCGGAGGTTAAACTTAAGTTCGGTGTGAAAAAAGACGAACAACCCGATTTCACTAAAAGGACAATAAGCTGATGCAGTGAATGTAACTTGAGCTATGGATGGTTACCCGCATACAGAGATGACGGTGTGACCGTTGGGAGCCTAAAGTTAGGCCTGAGCCAACATCAACCGTGCATGCCCAAAGTGGTAAGATAAGGCCAGTGGGCCTAGCAGTCTGACCTATGTGGTAAGGCCGTTGGCCCTAGTTGTGATGACAGGTGATGTTAAAATACTTGGTACCAATGGGTACATCCATTATTCGTCACAGGTAAGTTCTTTGTGTGATCTCCGGTACACGATCCAACCCCACCTGGCTTGGACTCTCTACTGGTGATACTCCCGTTGTTTGCTTATGCCATGGTTTGTTATGCTGCCTTGTTGCTATCCACTTGGAATGTCGTGAGTAGACACTTGCCATGTTTAGATTATTATTATTATTGCTGGTTACTTGTTGCCTGATTGCTTGACTGTTCATGTCTTGTGGTTATTTTCTTGCGAGTACGTCATTGTACTCAGACTGGCTTTTCATGTGGCCAGACGTTGAGATGATTCATCTCCTACCATAGCAAGGACATGGAGCAAGAGCGTGCTAGGATCAGTAGCCCAGCCAGATGCCTGTGGAATGGAGCCACACCAAGCCGTTGCTTTAGTCGTCTTCTGCTGCCAGTTAAAAACTCTGTCCTGTGCCATACTTGGCCATGATAATTTCTCATGCCTTGATGGCCATGTAAAACCATTTGTAGCCCTTTGGGCCTGATTGTGTAATGATATTTCCGCTATGTTGCATTGTCGTAATGTGCGTCCGGATATCCTGGGCTGGCGCATGGGGCGACCGCCTCTCTGGCGATATGTGTCAGAGGGGGGGTGCCACAGCTGCCCAAGAAAGATCTAATGTTTTGAAGGAAGAAGATGATGAAAACATAAGCTTGGAAGAAGAAATATGTGAAGAAGAGGATAAAGACCTAAGCTTGGGGATGCCCATGCAGCCCCAAGAGGAGGACAATGAAGAGCAAAATGATGAACAACTAGAGAATGAAGAGAGGAAACATCCACCTTCACTACCTATGGATGAGGGTAACACTCAAAATTTGGTTGATGGTAAACTTTGCTTTTATGATTCTGATGATGAGGAAGAATATGAACCTATGCCTAATGAGAACATTATTGATAATGATTTTAAAAATGATGAAGAATATGGTTTAGACATGCTATATGATAATGCTTTAGATGATGGTCCTATGCTTATTGATAATCCTCCATGTTTAGTTGTTACTACCTTATGTGAGGATAAAAATGATATACTTGCTGCTTGAGATAATAATCTCACTCATGAGAGTCCTACTTTATTACTGAACTCTCCTATTCACACCATAGGGGAGGAAATTTGCTTTGATGATACTATGCCTCCTATATATGATGATTATTATGATGAATGTGATATTTTCAGTCCACCTACTATTGAGGAAAAAGTTTATTATGATCATGATATGCCTCCTATTTATGATGATTACAATGATGGCTATGGTATTTTTACTCCCACTATTACTAATGAGAAGGATTTTACTTATGTNAAATAATAAAGATTTTGCTTATGTGGAGAGTAATAATAATACTTTTATGCATGTGAATCATGAGAAAAATGCTTTATGTGATGGTTATGTTATTGAGTTTTCTTTTGATTCTACTGAAAGTTATTATGACAGAGGGAAGAGTGGTTATATAAATTTCATCTTATGAAGTTTCCCCTCTTTATGTTGAAGGTTTTAATGTTGCATTTGCTTTGCCTTCCTATGCTATTAGCTTTATACTTCAATGATTTATTTTCTTACAAGATTCCTATGCATAGGAAGTGGGTTAGACTTAAAAGTGTTTGATATTTTCTTCTTGATGCTCTCTTTTGTGTTTCAATTCCTATTCTTATGAGAGCATCATTAAAATTATCATGCCTAGCTAAAAGGCTATAAAGAAAAGCGCTTGTTGGGAGGCAATCCATGTTTTCTTTACTTTCAGTTTTCTTTTTACTTTTCTTGAGTCTTGAATTTGTTGCCTTTGTAGCAATTTCATTGTATCTTTTTCTTTTGGTTTTTTTGTGCCAAGTTTAGCCTCTAATGCATTGAAAGTGTGAGGTATTGTGTTGCTGTCCAAAAATAGATTCTGTGCGCCTGTTGCACGAAAATCCTAAAATCTCCAGAATTTTATCTTTTTCTGATAATTTTTGAAAGCAAGCCTAATGCTTTTATCTATCTTTCGTTAGTTTTAAGTTTTTTGATTTGAGCTGCAGAAGTGCCTCGAAAAATTCGATCTTTACATACTATCAGGTTTTGACAGATTCTGCTCTTATTTTGCATTTGTCTCTTTACCATCGTCATATGTGATACTCTAGGGGTAGAGTGCCATATTGAGGCTTAGTAAACAGTAGCTAATGCCCAATGAAGTTGTTTGCAATTTGTCATGAGTTGAACACATGTGCATTTTAATTTATGAGCACTAACCCTCTAATCAAATTACGAGAAGTTTTGTGTGAAGTGAGTTTTTAAGTTCCAAAAGATAGGATAATGAAGAAATTGAAGATGGATCAAAGATCAATCTTGGGGATGCCCCCATGGCACCCCTCTGAATATCGAGAACCATCAAGCGTCTAAGCTTGGCATCCCCTCCTCTTCATCTACTATCATAAGGTCGTCTTCGTTGAACTAAGTTTTTATCACTTTACATATTATGTGCTATGCTTGGAGCGTCTTTTACGTTCAGTTTTGTTTGTTTGTTTGCTGGTCATATGCTTGTTGGATCCTTGCTTTGTTTGTGTGGGAGAGAGACACACTCCGTTTTTCATTTGAATACTCCTGCGCTTCGCTTATATCTTGTTGAGTATTCTTAGCTACTGTTTGTTTGCTACTAAGCTCTCGCTTTTAGCTTTTATCTTGTTTAGAGCTGCTAGTAGTTGATATTAAACTCAGTTGTTCTTCACTTATATTAGTTAGAGAGTTGTTTTGGTTGCTTGGTTGATTTGTTAGAATGATAAAATGCTATGCATGTGGTAGTGGTATGAAATAGAAAAACCTGCATAGTCTTGTAGATCACTATGTGGATAATTTGGTACTCTTCAATTGTTTTGAGGCATTAAAATAACTAATGGTTAAAATTTGTTGGTTAATGGTGTTAGAACTGATTAGTGGAGATGTGTTAGTGAAGCGTTGGGCCGTACTTCTCTGAACTAAACAACCTAAATCAACAATGCTAATGTGTCATGAATTCTGCTAAGTTGAAAATAAGTTCCTAGTGGGTAGTTACTGCAACGGTCGGGGAAGCCAACAGGGCACTTGTGTCGCCGCCATGATCCCTCTCGGGGTGTCTCTAACCATTTGTGGAACATTGAAACTGCTAGTTGTTTGCAATATACGAAATGCATTGTGAGTTTTTGGTTTTTGGCACTTCCACTTGCATATTTTGCTAGCCTCTTCGGTGCTGCGCAATGCCCTCTCTCACATTGAGATTGGTGCATACTTCGCGAGTACATCCAACTCCGTGGGAGAACTTCATCTCGTTCTCCTACATATAAGCCAACTATCTTCCTCAAAACAGCCACCATACCTACCTATCACGGCATTTTCATAGCCGTTCCGAGATACATTGCCATGCAACATCCATCATTACATTACATGACTTGATGTCGTTCTTCATTACCATATAGTTTGCTTGATCATTGAGCTAGTGTGCAGCGTGGCTTGCCACATGTTCTACATTTTTTTCCACACTACGCTCGATCATGCATACCTTCTTTTATACATCATGTATTAGTCTTATGAGTTATGAGTACCAAAAAGTGTGATGATCCATTTGTAATATAGAGTGTTGCTCCTACAGTGTGGTATAAAATAAAATAAAGAATAAAAGAGCCCAAAGGAGGCCAAATGAGATAGCATTTAAAAGAGCCAAGGAGGCCACCCAAAATCCAAAAAAATAGTAAAAGAGAGAGGGAGCAACACTACTATCCTTTTTACCACACTTGTGCTAGTAGCACCTACATTTCATTATAGAGAGTTCTCATGTTGTTTAGTAGTATAGAACTTGGCTTGCATATTCCAAGGATGAGCCTCCTCAAGTGAGATCTAGGTCTTCATGAGCAAGCAAGTTGGATGAACCCCCACTAGTTCCATTGGAGGGCTTTCATACACTTATAGCTCTATGTGCATCCGTTGCATGGCAATCACTACTCCTCATACAGTGTCAACTACGGGACTTCCTTCTGTCTTGTGGTTACCTTCTCCACTGTTTGAGCCTTTCTTTTTGACCTTCCAACCTCCATCATTGTTCTCTTTGCCATAACATCATGGTGCCAAGGCCACTTCTTACTTGACTAGTTGAGTAGACTTCGAAACAGTTGATTTGTGAAGTAGATGGATTAGGACACTTGACTTGAGCTTGGCTATTTTCATGAATGACTAATTATATGCTTTCAAGAATGATTGATACTATACATTGGAGACATAATTTGCAATTCTTCTTTCTAAACCTTATGTATGGTTCCATATCTCCAACGCACTTATTCGTGAAAAGTTTCTAGCATTTGTTAGCTAGCGTTTGTTAATCATTGTTTGCTTAATGTCAACTATAGGCAATTGTTTTGGATCACCTTATTCACATCATGTGATTTGCATTACTATCTTGATCAAGATTATGTTGGTTGCATGTCTCATCAAAAATTATTTTGTTATCACTTACCTACTCGAGGACGAGTAGGAGTTAAGCTTGGGGATGCTGATACGTCTCAAATGTATCTATAATTTTTGAGTGATCCATGCTTGTTTTATGTCATTGTCACATGTTTTTGCCATCTTGTTATATCATTTTAAGGAATTTTATTGGACTAACCTATTGACAAGATGCCCAGTGCCAGTTCCCTGTTTTTGTGCTGATTTTGTTGCAGAAAGTTACTTCTGGAAGTATTCTCGGAATTGGACGAAAATTTACGAAGATTTTTTATTGGGGAAATAAGGACCTAGGGAGCTAGAAGGGCGACCCCGGGAGGGACCCATAGGCCAGGGGCGGGTCCCACCCGCGGGCCAGGGGAGGCCGCGGCCACAGGTCGCCCCTGCCCTGTGGGGCACCCCTCGGCCACCTCCGACGCCTATAAAATCACATCCGTCGCAAAAACTCTAACCCCCGAAGGATTTTCCCAAATACGCAACAGAGCTCCGCCATCATTACCGACAAGTTTTGGGGGTTCAGAAGGTCCTGTTCCGGCACCCTGCCGGGAAGGGGATCGACCATCGGAGCCATCTCCATCAACACCGTTGCTTCCCGCGATGAGGAGGGAGTAGTCCCTCACTGGGGCTGAGGCTTATACATGTAGCTATGTGGTTATCTCTCTCTCCCATGATGTTATCTTCGTTGGGATCATGAGCTTTGTTAGTATAGTTGAATACATGATGTTTCCCTATGTGTAATGGATATGATTTTTCTCAAGTGATGTTATTTAGTACAATTTCCGGAGCCATCGTTGTGATCATGGTACTTCGGTGACAGGATGGCACTACCAGGAAAAGGGCTATTAGTGGCGCACCAAAAAAGCATTATGTGGCGCACCCACAAGAAATGCCCATGCGCCACAGAATCCTCGCCACTAAAATATATTTCTGTGGCGCATGCTAGCGGTGCGCCACAGAAATGCTAAGATTCTGTGGTGCACGCAGAACCGTGCGCCACAGAAATATTTTAGTGGCGCACCCACCACCATGCGCCACAGAATTTTTTTTATTTCAAAAAAAAGGCGGCCAGATCTAGATCTAGATCTAGCCGCCGGAATTTCACCGGAATTTTTTCGGTGCTCGTCGGAGGTCGTGTTGCCGTGGGTGGAGGAGGAGGGGGTAGCCGGAGGTGGGTGGAGGATGGGAGTCGTCGAAGATGGTGGAGTAGGTCGTCGGAGGTCGCCGGGGTGGATGAGGAGGTCGTCGAAGGTCACCGGAGGTGGAGGAGGAGTCCGTCGGGGTGGTGGAGGAGGTCGCCGGAGGTGGAGGAGGAGGTCGCCAGGGTGGTGGAGGAGATCGCCGGAGGTGGAGGTGGAGAGGAGGAGGTCACCGTGGTGGTGGAGGAGGTCGCCGGAGGTGGAGGTCGCCGGGGTGGTGGAGGAGGTCACCGGAGGTGGAGGTGGAGGTGGAGGAAGAGGAGGATACAAGATGTGGAGGAGAGGAGAGGAGAGGAGAGGAGAAGGAGGAGGAAGGAGAAGGGGAGAGGAGAAGTGGAGGAGAAGGGAGAGGAGAAGTGGAGGGAGAAGTGGAGGAGAGAAGTGGAGGAGAGAAGGGGTGCCGGCGGGATTCAAAATTTGGAATCCCGCCCAACAATTCTGTGGCGCATGGGCTAGACATGCGCCACAGAATTGTATTTATTTTTATTTTTATTTATTTTTATTTTGCTGGAAAATTTCTTCTTTTCGCCATAACTTTTTTTTCGTTTGGAATTTTGAGAATCCGAGAAATGTCACTTTCTGTGGCGCATGTGGACCCATGCGCCACAGAATTGTGCAGCCCCTAATCATTGGTGCCGGGCCCACCATATTTCTGTGGCGCATGTGGCCAGATGCGCCACAGAAATGTACATTTCTGTGGCGCACCTTGCTCCATGCGGCACAGAAAAGGCGGCGTAGGATGCAAGCCAGCCATTGGTTGTGGGGCCCACAAAATTTCTGTGGCGCATGGAGGAAGGTGCGCCACAGAATGTCTTATTTTAGTGGCGCATGTCTTCCAGATGCGCCACAGAATTTCTTCTTTTAGTGGCGCATGGAAACTGGTGCGCCACAAAAAAAATTTAGTGGCGCATGAAATATTGGTGCGCCACAAAATAGCATTCCACCTATAGCTAGTTTCCTAGTAGTATGGGTGCCGTGTGTGACTCTATGGATAATAGATTGGAAGGATCTTCATCATGAGTTTGTTTTTTATTTCTTGGATTGAATAGATCATGAGGTTTCTTGATGCTTGTGTTATTGAAGAAAGAGACTATTCAAGAAATAGGTTGTGGTGTTTGTTAGTACTATCTTTGGATGCGGATAGTGACAGCATGAAGTGTCCATAGATGTGGAATACGAACTTTAAGGTGTGCTTTTCGTAGCCCTATGCAATTCTCATCCTATTTGATCCACAAAAGAATTATCTCCGAGTAACATCTACCATGCATGTATTTTTGTGGGAACTATCATGTGTTTAATTATGTTAATGATGTTGAGAGTAGTCACTAGTGAAAGTATGAAGCCTAGGCCTTGTTTTCAAGCATTGATACACCGTTTTTAGTCACTTTTGTCACTTGTTTGCTTGCTGCCATTTTTATTACAGAATTACAAAACCTTGTTTTACCATCCATATCACTTGCATTTTACCATCTCTTCGCCGAACTAGTGCACCTATACAACTGACAATTGTATTAGGTGTGTTGGGGACACAAGAGACTTCTTGTATCTTAATTGCAGTGTTGCTTGAGAGGGATATCTTTGACCTCTACCTCCCGTGGATTCGATAAACCTTGGGTTACTCACTTAAGGGAAAATTGTCGCTGTCCTACAAACCTTAGCGCTTGGAGGCCCAACAAGTCTACAAGAATAGAAGCGTGTAGTAGACATCACACCACCATCACATGGGATCGCATCGATCACCCGGATAGAGTCCCTTCAACGCGCACCTACGCTTTGGTCGTCAGCCCTATAGTCGACAAATACAAGTTGACAAAGGTGCTCATGGACGGAGGAAGAAGCATTAACATACTCTACGCCGCAACATTGAAAAGGATGCATCTCTCCGAGTCACAACTCAGCCACAGCAATGTGAAGTTTCATGGGATTGTGCCGGGACGACAAGCCTCCTCAATAGGAAGGATCACACTGAAGGTCACCTTTGGTGGCACGGATAATTTCCGGACGGAGGACGTTTCTTTTGAGGTGGTTCCTTTCAGAAGTGCATATCATGCAATCTTTGGACGTCTGACTTTCGCCAAATTCATGGCTCGGCCCTGCTACATCTATAGCAAGCTTAAAATGTCGGGACCCAATGGGATCATCACAGTCAAGGGAGACTTCAACAAAGCAAAGGAGTGTGAAGCTGCCAATGCCGTCCATGCTGAAGAAGCAATCTCCAGGGAAGAATTGGAGGATCACAAGAAGACAATGAGTCCTAATGAGATGCCGGCAACTGAAAAGCCGTCCTCTAAGGTCGATTCAAGCTTCAAGCCAAAGGATGACACCAAGAAAATCAAGCTTTCAAAGGATGATCCGACAAAGGAGGCCATCATCGGTGCCGGTCTCGACGACAAATAGGAAGGCGAGCTCGTCAAGTTTCTCCGTGAGAATCGGGATATCTTCGCTTGGTCACCATCTGACATGCCAGGTGTCCTGAGGAAACTTGCCGAGCACTCCTTAAAAGTCAACAAGGACGCTAAGTCGGTCAAACAAGGCCTCCGACGGCTCGGAACAGAGAAGCGCAAGGCGGTTGGAAAGGAGATCCTAAGGCTCACCGCCGCCAAGTTCATCCGTGAAGTTATCCACACTGATTGGTTGGCAAATCCCGTGCTTGTCCCTAAGAAAAACACGTCCGAGCTACATATGTGCATTGATTTCACTGGCTTGAACAAAGCCTGTCCTAAAGATCCATTCGCCTTACCGCGTATCGATCAGGTCATTGATTCAACTGCCGGCTTCGAGATGCTATGTTTTCTGGACGCTTATTCGGGTTACCATCAAATCAAGACGTCTTTCACCATGCCATATGGCAATTACTGCTATGTCACAATGCCTTTCGGCTTAAAGAATGTCGGGGCTACTTAACAAAGGTGTATGCAGCGGTGTTTAGATAAGCAAATTGGCCGCAATGTTCACGTCTATGTTGACGACATTGTAGTCATGTCGAAGAAACATGGCGATCTCATCGCCGATCTGTCGGAAACCTTTGCAAATCTGAGGGAGTACCAGATGAAGCTTAATCCGGCAAAATGCATCTTCGGAGTTCCCGCGGGCAAGCTTCTGGGCTTCATTGTTTCTCAAAGAGGAATTGAAGTTAACCCGGAAAAGATAAAGGCGATTCAGAACATCGAGAGGCCGACTTGTCTGAAGTTAACCCGGAAAAGATAAAGGCAATTCAGAACGGGTTCCGCTGCGGCTGTTAGCCGATTCATTAGCCGGCTTGGTGACAAAGCATTGCCCTTGTACAAACTCCTCAAAAAGTCGGACAATTTTGTTTGAACAGAGGAAATAGAGGCAGCTTTGGCACAGCTGAAGTATACATTGACACATGCTCCAATCCTCGCAGCTCCGAGGGAAAGAGAGCCGCTTCTGCTCTACATGTCGGCCACCAATTTCGTGATAAGTGCCGTCATTGTAGTGGAGCGCCAGGAGGAAGGGAAGCAATGGCCGGATCAACGTCCTGTCTATTTCATTAGCGAAGTGTTCTCAGATTCGAAGCAGCGCTACCCTCACTACCAGAAGTTAGCTTACGACGTATTCTTCGCCGCCAGAAAGCTACGGCATTGCTTCCATGATTAGACAATCACAGTGGTCAGCAAGGCTCAATTTAAGGATATCATCAACAATGCCGACGCAACAGGCCGAGTCGCCAAATGGGGCATTGAGTTAGCAGCTTTTGACATCCAGTACAAACCGAGAACCTCCATCAAATCTCAAGTTCTAGCCGACTTTGTTGCAGACTGGACAGAAGCAATGGAGAACACACCTTTGCTAGATTCTCAGTACTGGATAATGCATTTTGATGGCTCAAAGATGAAGGAAGGCTCGGGGGCTGGAGTAGTGCTAAAGTCACCTAAGGGTGATAAGCTCAATTATGTCCTCCGAATCCACTTCAACGCTACCAACAACGTAGCAGAGTATGAGGCTCTCCTCCATGGCCTTCATATGGCTAAGGAGTTGGGGGTGAAACGCATCCTCTGTTATGGCGACTCAGATCTTGTTGTACAGCAACTTGATGGGTGCTGGGACACAAAAAGTCCCACGATGGCGGAATATAGAAGAACAATCGACGAATTCGGCAGATGCTTTGCCGGATTAGAGGTCCGACATATCTCTAGTGATGACAATGAAGCTGTTGACGCTTTGGCCAGGATAGGCTCTAGGCAGAAGGAGGTGCCTCCAGATGTATTTCTCCATCATCTGCATAAGCCGTCCATCAAAGGTGGCGACGAACACTACCCCTGGTCGGCAGAGTCAGTTCATGTATGCCTGGTAACCCCAGATTGGACCACGCCATACATTGATTTCCTGATTAATAAAGAACTGCCGAAGGACGATGAAGTGCAGAGCCGTCAAATTGAACGTTGAGTAAAGGCGTACATGATTATTGATGGACAACTTTACAAACGGAGCACGTCCGACATCTTCCAAAGATGCGTCTCTCCAGAAGAAGGGCGGCAAATCCTTGAGGAAATCCACTCCGGCGAATGTGGGCATCACGTGGCGGCAAAGGCGTTGGTCGCCAAGGCGTTTCGGCACGGTTTTCTTCTGGCTGACGGCTAAGGAGGATGCTATCAACATCGTCAAAACTTGCGAAGGATGTTAGCGCTACGCAAAGCAGGCTCACTTGCTAGCTCAGGAGCTCAGGACAATCCCTATAACTTGGCCGTTCGCGGTCTGGGGGCTCAACATGGTGGGACCTTTCAAGACGGAAAGAGGAGGCTTAACTCACCTGCTGGTGGCTGTCAACAAATTCACAAAGTGGGTGGAGGCAAAACCCATCAAGAAACTCGACGGAGCTACAACTACAAAGTTTATCGTCGAGATAACAACTCGATTCGGCATACCGCATAGCATTATCACTGACTAATGGCACAAACTTTGCCGTCGGTGAGCTATCGAAGTTTTGCAACCGATCAAAAATTCGGCTCGACGTGGCATCGGTGACACATCCGCAATCCAATGGACAGGTAGAGCGCACTAACGGCATTATTCTGTAGGGTATTAAGCCGAGGCTTGAAACCCCATTGCATCGAGCAGCCGGCGCTTGGGTTGATGAATTGCCGGCAGTCTTATGGGGTATTCGTACTACCACAAATAGATCGACCGGCTTCACCCCTTTCTTCCTTGTTTACGGTGCAGAAGCGGTGCTGCCAACCGACATGATCCATGATTCGCCTCGAGTCGCAGCCTACGTCGAAGAAGACGCAGAAGAAGCACGTCAAGACGGCTTAGACACCCTCGAAGAAGAAAGAGAGCTAGCTCTCCAACGATCCGCCATCTATCAGCAAGATCTACGTCGCTATCAGAGCCGTAGAGTGCGGAATCGATCTTTTCGAGAAGGCGACTTAGTGCTTCGGCTTGTGCAAAGCCGGCAGCACAAGTTATCCCCTCCATGGGAAGGACCTTTCGTTATCAACAAAGCTCTAAAAAACGGGTCATACTATCTCCTCGACTTAAGGGATTCAAAGAAAGATCCCAGGAAGAAAGGTCGCAAGAGGAAAAGGCATGTAGATGACGACTTAGATGAGACGAAATGTCCGTGGAACATCGCTCAGCTACGTCCCTTTTACACTTAGTAAATTCTATTGTAACCATGTGTGGCACCCCGATCCGGAGATCGAGACATCCCATATATCAGTCCCAGGAGCACTGAATATATGACAACTTGATAACAGAACATAACCACTTTATTAAAGGGGTCGGGGACCGACGATAGATTACAATGGTATCGTTACAAGGCTGCGCCCTAGCGCACACAACAGTTTGTACATTATTTATGAGAGGGCGTCAGCGGGATGGCGGAAGCGTGCGATGACGGAATTGATGAGAGTGTTTCTCCCTCAACTACGCCAACAAGCACTCTTGATACCTTGAAAGAAAAATAATATATGGGATAGGTTGAGCCTCCAAGTGCAGAGTATGTAGAAGTGGAAGTTTTTTCCCCACGAGGATGACTCGAGGGTTTAATATCGAGCTCTCGGGGAATCAGTAGTGGGGATTTTATCTCCTTGTCCTTCTCTAGATTTCCTGCAAACAAAGTAGATTGCTTTGTGCCCTCAA
This sequence comes from Puccinellia tenuiflora, assembly GCA_012064385.1. Taxonomy (NCBI): domain Eukaryota; kingdom Viridiplantae; phylum Streptophyta; class Magnoliopsida; order Poales; family Poaceae; genus Puccinellia; species Puccinellia tenuiflora. The sequence goes on along the minus strand of QRDG01000231.1, from coordinate 142,212 downwards.
CCTCACCGAGTGGTTGTCAAGCACAAGGTGTGAGAATGATATTAAGATAATAATGAATGCAAAACAGTAAATAAATATGCAATGGTGGTAAGTGGTAATGCAAAGATGATAGTAATGATGATGGATGATATTTTTGGGGTTTTTATATATGTATGCAATGAATAAAAGTGTTTTTGTATTTTCTGATTTTAAAATGGCTGAATGTAGAAAATGCTTAAAAGTGGTTGGAAAGTTGTTTCTTATGATTAAAAATGGACCGGGGTTCATGGTTTCACACATGCACTCTCTCTTTAATATAATGTGGCAAATAAGTAGACATATGTTTAACATATGAGATTGCAAACAAGTTTAATGACATGTTAGTAATTATATGGGCATCACGTCCTAACATAGAGACCTTTTAATTATTAGTCTCACTTATACTCCACCAAGATGCGAACTAAATCATAACACCTCAGTAATTAAGATGACTCAGAGTATAGCCTTAAGATTAATGACATGAAGTGAAAATAAGAACATGCTGGATCTAGTCATAGGTAGAGGCTTGTCACTCCTCATACCTTGCAACATGGTATTTTGGTTTATCCCTAGTGAGGTAACAAAGTAAGGTAAACACCCAATGGATCGCGATATTAAGTTGTCAGCTTATCACATCACCACCCCCGTTACTCCAACTAATGCACATGTTCCCCCTCACACGCTCTCATAAACATGCTTGATCAAAACAAGGATACAAGAACGGGGTACATAATATGCATCTACTTTCATAACTGAAATAAACATTGCAATCTCAACATATATTAACTCATAAAAAGATCCACCACAAAGGTAATACAACGATGACCGTAATCATGTTCAGCAGCTCATACGGTGCTAATTAGTGAAGCTCAAGAGAGAGAGAGAGAGAGAGAGAGATACATATGCTACTGCCACAAACCCATAGTCCAGAGGTGGACTACTCCCTCTTCATCATGGAGACAGTGGAGATGTCGATGGAGAAGAAGGAGACCTCTCCGGCAGGGCTCCGCCGGAGTTTTCCCCCTCCAATCTGCAGCCTCCTGTTTTCTGTTTCTTGTTTCTCTTGTGTGGCGGCTCTCCCCTCAAAGAACGTCGGGGGCTCTTTATATAGGTGTTTTTAGGTCACGAGGATGCTTCAGGGCGAAGGATCGACGCAAACGGGGCCACGAGGGCTGAAATAGGTGGGCCCACGCGGCCTGGTACTGTAGCCGCGTGGGGCACCCCCTTTTTCCCCTCCGGCCTCCGTTCGTCTGCTTCTTTCGCTCCTAGGTCTTCCTCCTTCCAAAATAATGATCCCCGTAAATTTATAGCTCATTATGACGTCGTTAAGGCCCTGAAACAAATAAGGAAAGAAATAGGGGTTTTCTGCCTGCGCAGGATTAATTTCATAAAAAGGGGAAATTATCATTAATTACCAAAAATCATTAAATAACAGTAATATACCCCTTATATGATGCAAATATGAATGGAAAACAAGTGTTATAGTGCAAAGTTCATGTATGCATTTTACATGCATCAGCGTGCGACAAAGAGGGCCTAACTCCACGGGGCTCTCCCTGGATACCGGATCTAGTTCTCGTACAAGGGGTACTCGGCGACAGGGGTAGGAGGATCTGGCCACATGAAAAGCCAGGTGAGTACATGGAATGTACTCGCAAGACATCAATCCACAATCAACCGTAACCAACGATCCTATATGGCATGGCATGGGTGCAGTAGGGTAAGGTGCGAGTCCAAGCTTAACGGTTGGACTTAACTTACCTACTTACCTGTGACGAAAACCGTGGATTATGAGAACGAGTCTCATTCCCACACAACAATATTCTCAACACTTAGGTTCTCAAGCTTGACCAACTTTGGTCCACTTATCAGCTCATTCAACTTTAGCCAACTCTGACCACTTAGTGAGTTTGGTTCTCCGTGTTCGACTGGACTGACTCTAGTGTGACTGGACCCAACACCGTTCCTTAGGTAGGAACAATACTAGATTCTAGATTTGACACTCTCGAGAGGTTGCAACTTTTATCCACACGTTGGGGTCTAAGCTTGTACCGCCGGTACCTGCAGCACAAACCTATTCCCCCGTAGCCGTCCGCTCTACCAAGAGTTTATCGTATTACAGGAAATAAATAACAATAGAAGTTCACATGAAATAATAGGCATGAATATGGCATGTGAGATGCAACTATCGCGCAAGCGGGCAACAAATATTGCAAACAAGGCATCGACAACTTGGAAACAGATGGTTGGGGCTGATGGCTTGCCTTCTGTTGTGGGATCAACTTCTCCTTCAATAGGATAGTTGGAATCTATTTAAAAAGATTTAAAACATGGGTCAAAACTCTTCTCAAGATATCCAAAGGTTCAGCAAGAAAATGATCTTCAAAATATTTGAAACTAGTGGCATTAGATAGAGAATTTCAAAATAAAGCCAATGCAAAAAGATTCATATTTTTCTGATTATTTTTGAGAAAGTTATACCCTTTCAAAAATAACCCTAGAATCTGCCCTTTTCAAAAACAGAGAAAATAAAACAGAAATCGTTTCAGAAATGTTTAAAAATCTGACTGGTGGGGCCCAACGGTCAGCGGCTCACCACCCGAACCGGTACGCGTGCCAGAAAGAAAAGAAAAACAGACAGAGGGGAGGACGGGGTCGCCGGCACGGCGAACTTACCGGCGGCGTTCCCGGCGGCTGCGGTGACAGGGAGGCGAGGGAGTGGGAGCAGGGCGGATCAGGGAGGGGAGGCGCAGGTCGTCGGAGTGGTTGTGGGTGCCGGGGAGGTCGGGAGCAGTGGCGGTGTCGTCGACCGCGGCGGCCGTGCGGTGGTCGAGGATGAAGACGACGTTGCCGGCCACCAATCACTCAGGCGAGGGCGGCATCGGCTTCATGGTGGATTTTGGGGGCTCTGGGTGGAAGGAATCGAGGGAAGGGGGTGGCTTGGCGAGGAATTTGACCGGAGGCCGAGCAGCGGGAGCGAGCTCGTCGCGGGCGCTCGGGCGCTCCCTAGGGGCTGATACCGGAGGAGGAGAGGGCTGAGAGGGAGTGTGTGGTGGGGTGCTGCTCGAAGGAGGCCGGGGGCTCCTTTTATAGGGTCTCGAGGGGTCGGTCACCATGGAGGGCACGGTGAGGTGGCGGGGTGGGGTGTCCGCTGGCGGCAGCGACAAGACGACGGTCGCGGCGTCGTCGGTGTAGCTGCAGGGCGGAGCTGGACGACGGGTTTTGCGGTCGGGCGGATAGGATCGACGACACGGGCGCACAGGGGTGGCTACAGGCGAGCGGGGGTCCCGCGGCGGCACTGTGGGTGCGGCGCGTCGGCTTGCGGCCGACGGCGCACAGGAGGGAGGAGGCGGCGCGTGGCTCAGGGGGGGTCCAGGCAGAGGAGGGTAACGGGTTGGCGAAGAACGGGACGGGAAGGGGCAGAACGGCGTCGACCACAAAGTGGCGGCGCCGCCTGGCATGAACATGCCCGTGGCGACCACGCCACAGAGCATGCCAAGATCGGCATGAGGATGCCATTTGCGACACAGGGCTCAAAACAGAAAACCAACCATGTCACTTGGTGCAGAATTGAAAACCCTACAAAACTCTAGTTATGTGTTTCTGCTGGTTTGCAACTCGGGTGAAGAAAAAAATCCATCGAACACCTTCGGCTGAAAAGAGAAGAAGGGTTTTGGGCATTTAAAATAAAAGATATTTGGCCAGGAAAATTCACAGAGGTAGATATAGGTCCAGAGCATCTACCTTGTGGTTTTTGGTATTTTTGGAAAATGTTTAGTAGGGTTTCCAAAAATAACAAGGTTTAGGGCAGAAGGTAAAGTAGAGAAAATCTCCAAAATTTCTTTAGCAAAGTATGGGATATTTTTGTATATTTGGGTCACATATTGGTCAGGGGTTCTCCCTGAATTTTTGGAGAATTTTTGAAGATGGTCTTGACATACTTCCTTTGGAGAGCTAGGGTTTTGGGATTTTTTTTGGCAGGAAACAAATCATGAAAAAGTCAAATATTTTCTTAACAAGTCACCAAATATTTTTGCATAAATGGTTTCTACCCTAGCTGGGGATCACTCTGGAATTTTTGGGGAATTTTTGAAGTCACCCTTGGCACACTTCCTTTGGAAGGCTAAGGTTTAGGCCTTTTTGCATTTAAAGAAAAGATGGGTGTTTTGAGAATCTTGGGGGTTTTGGAAATGTAGGATAAAATAGAGGTGCCAAGATCAGAAGATCCAAATTCAAATCCAAATTTTGGTTTTGACAAGGAAATTTTTATAAGGCCAAAATTCGGGATGTGACACCATGTCAAATGATCATGAAATAAAAATTGGTTTCTCTCATGTGAAATTCGAGAATCTGTATCATCCTTTATTTCCCAATGATCTTTTTGTTATCATCTGTTTACGCGAAATTGCCTGTGTTGCTTGTTGGTAAACTGTATTTCATGTTGAATCCACCTTAAGGTGATGAAAAAACAACGTTTTGCCAAATTAATGTTTGTCTGATAGCTTTTTGCGTTGGGTTGCTTCAAAGCGTTTCGGCACTTGTTCTGGGTCTAAACAGATTGGTCACTATGTACCCTGTTACTCAGCAAGTTTTCTTCGCAATAGGTTTGCCGACGCTTAAAGGCTAAGGTGTCAAGGCCAGAATAAACTGAGGCGTAAAACTTGCAAATTTCCAAATAAATAAAAAAGCTGACTTAATACAGCAAAAGATTAAGTTGTTTATACAGACATGTATAATGTTTGGATGGCTTTACATCAAATGATTGCTTTTTCAGGGATGGCCGGCTCAAGGAGCAAGTTCGGCTCATGCAGATTTGTTCGACTCTTCACCGTCATCATCAGATTGGACGGGAGTCGGCGTGCATGGCACCTCCTTGAAGATTGTGGTGAGGGAGACCATCTTGGCGATCTTGATGGCATAGCCGGAGACGGAGTGCATGATTGTCTTCCGGTCCTTATCGTCCAACGGAGTGCCGTCCTCTTTTTCAAGAGGAAAGCCGGACGCGACACGCCAAGCCTCTGCCTCCAGATAGTGTGCCATCATCAGGCCCAGGGCTGTCTTCGCGCCTCCTCGTGCACTGGAGCGAAGCCGTTCATCGAAGGACGAAATTGCTTCATCAAGTTCAGCCGGCAGGCATGCAAGATCCGTCAATGGCTCGGGGTTGCCGGGAAAGAATTTCTCAACAAGCTTCTTTCCCGAAGAAAGAATCTTCGGGAGGAGTTCCCCTACCTCCAGAATCTGGTCAAGCCTGTTTTCCGCTGACAGTTCATGGCCATAACCCGTCGGAGCTGGAAAAGCGAAGTTCAATTATAAAATGGCTAAGATAGAAAGCAACGAGTATGGGTTTTTAAACGAAACCTACTCAAAAGCTGGTTGTCGATAGCCAATGACTCATTGAGGCGTTTGTCAAGCCGATCCTGGACTTCACGGAGCGCGTCTTTGTGCTTCTGCCTCTCCGTCTCCAGGGTTTGTTCGGCTTGGACGAGGCTCTTCTTGACCGTTTCCAGCTCCGCCGTCATTGACCGGTTAAGCTTATTCAGCTCAACATTTTCGTTGCGGAGCCGGTCGAGGCTGCCCACGTTCTCGGCAAACTCCTTGGCTTTGTTGATGGCGTCTGCATTTGACACATTGTCAACAGTATAAAAATAAGCCTGATACAAAAAATCAAGGTTTCGGCATTCATACCTTGGTACGCGATGCGATCTGCCTCAAAGCTGGCGATGATGGCGTCCTTGTTCGCTAGCTCAGTTTTTAGCCGACGCATCTCTTGATTTCGCACACCCAAAAAGTTGATGGTTTCAGCACCAATTTTGCGATGGATCTATATAAGGAGGTGCTAAAAGCCTAAAGCTATATTGATGAGCAAGACTGGCTACATGATGACATTTCATCGCTTGGGGGCTAAGCATATGCATACGCATTAACTCGGACCACTATGTCGGCTACTTTGTAAAACTTAACCCTGCATAGTGCTCGGGGGCTACTGGGAAGTTATTTACCTGGTAGTGCTCATGGAGAAGAGTCATGCCGGCCTCAAAGCTTTCAGCAAAGTAATTCTGCTTATCTTCAAGGATTTCTATGACATCAAAGGTGTCATAGGCCTTGGTCTGGTCCGGCTCGTCGTCCCGGACAGTTGTTCCTTTCTTCCGGGGCAGCCGAGGAGCACGCATGAACCGGCTCATGAACTCCGGCTTGATGCGTCCCTCATCATCGAAGGCCTTCGCCTTAATCGGAGGAAAGGTCGGGGCATCATTAGCCGGAGCTTCAGCCCTTGGGGGAGAGGAAGGTTCTGTCACCTTCCCCGTCATCTCCGTCCATTGAGTGGGAGGTGTAATCCTCTCTTCCGAGAGTCGGACCTGCCGCCATGGCACGGGTGGATATCTCCTCCACTAGTGTTGGCTTCAAAGCCAAAGGAGTTGGGGGAGGAACAGCGGGAGAAGCTGTCTTCCGTGTGGCACACACCTTTTGTTTCAAAGGTGCGCCCTTCTTTATCCTGTAAAGACAAGGGGGTAAGAATAGAAGATCCGGCAATACTGCAAAGCAAAGAAGAGATGTTTTAGCCGACTTACTTCTTGCTAGGAATGTTGAGCCCAGCGAGAGCGTCATCATCTTCGGATGACTTGGCGCCAATTGTAATGGATTGGCTCTTCCTCTTCCGGCTCTCTGCAGTAGCCGAAGAAAAGGAGATGGGCCGCTTGGTCGCCTTGCTGGACGAGGACATGCCAGCGGGACGAGCGGTGGAGACTTCGGGAATCTGGCATATCACATGTTAGTTCGTTAAGGACAAAGCCGAATCCTTTGAAGAATTGAACTTTGATCTGACAAAGTACCTTTGGGGGAGGGTTGGCCGCCGTAAACATTGGAAGCGATTCTTCATATTGCCGGCCTTCGTTAGGCCGGGCTTTGATAAGCTTGTTGAAGCGAGCCTCAAAGAGGCCATGCTCCCATCCTTCTCGCTGATCCGCATGGGATCAGAGTTGTCCGTGTACTCGCACAAAAGGCGAGCGCGATGTTGGAGGGGCCGGATCCGTCTCTTCATCTAGCATATTATGGTGTCCTCCCTAGTTAGGGGAGGAGATCCGAAGGTCAACTCCGTGATCCTTGCCTTAATGGCAGCAAGGTCAGCCGGCATCTTCATTGCCGGCTTCTTCTTCCACGAGGGCAGGGGAGTGCCGGCCCTATCTTCAAAAGGGGCGAGCCCCATCAGCCTGTTTGGTGGTGCCACGTCCTTGCAGTAGAAGAAGGTGGACGCCCACCCCTTAGCCGAATCAACAATTGGCACCTGAGGGTACCAATCTATATCCCGGCGGCTGTTGAAGCTGATGGAGCCGGCAACCAGTAGTTTCTTTTGAACTGTTTGCCTCTTGACTCCGAAGCAATACTGGAAGAAATCTAACCTAGGAGCTAATCCTAGATAGCCTTCGAATAGTGCTACAAAGCCGGATATGTAGAGGAGGCTATTGGGGGTGATGTTATGAAGCTGGAGACCATAATGGTCCAATACCTCGATCAAGAAACCGAGGGCGGCAAAGAGAACCCTCTGGCAATATGAGAAGAAAGCTGTACCCGTTCATCCTTGATGGGAGTTGGAGACGGGTCACCAAAGGTGGATCGCCAAGACGGTGACGACTCAGAAGACGGAGGGATGGCTCCATCTGCCGCCATTCCCATCAGTTCGTCATCATCCACACCTGAGCAAGCCCAGTTGTGGGTAGGATTGCTGGGGGCGCCCTCGTTATCACCGGCTTCCTCTTATTCTTCCTCTTCCATGGCCCGAGCCTCCTCGGCCACGTCGGCAGCGGTTGCAGAAGCTGATGCTTCTACGGTTGCGGCTTCGGCTGCGGCTTGGGCCAAGGCGATTTCATCGCGGTTGGTTGCAGCCGAGGAGATCACCGGAGTGGACGAAGGAGAAGCACTGGGAGCGGCAGATGGCGCGGAGCCGGCGGCGGCGGCCATCGAAGCAGCACCTCCCATCGGCGGCGCCGAGTCAAGAGGCGTCGTGTCGATGATGGGGGAGCTAGGAGCGCTGGATGCCATGAACGGAGGAGAGAAGAACTCGAGCTCGGTGGAGATGAGATCTGGAGGATCTGTGCACTAGGGTTACGAATGGGCCGGTGAACGCGACGAAGGCAAGGCGACCTGCTTTTATAGCGAAAGTGCCGAGATTCGTGCAACGGTCCAGGAAGAGATTTCCGCCATGCGTCACAGGATCGAGCCGTTGTGAGAAGATCCTTCCCTCCGACGCCTCGGTTCTAGCGCGGGAAAAACGAAAACTAGTCCCGCATTCAAAGATGGCGCTCCACTCACCCTACCGGGTCTTACAAATCCATCAAATCGACGGACGCGTGTCAAAGTGTACTCAAGTGCTTTTCCGACATGATAAGCCGGCACGCAGGAGTCAACAAAGCTGTTCGGCATGGCTATAAAGTTTCTAGGAATGCTCCAAGACTGACGACGGATGAAGAATTCCCGGACAACACATTGTCGGAAGATTGAAGCCAACCGCTGAAGTACTTGAAGCTTTCCGGGGACTACTGTTGGGGTTATGCCGAACAGGTACCCTCACGAAGGTGACTAAAGCCAGCATACCAGGGTGGCCCATAGTGGTGGTAAGCCGAAATCCGGCTTACCGGGCGGCCCAGTACGATGAAGCGCAGGAGGCCCATCCGGCTAAGGGAAGGTTCCAGAAGCCGGCCCGCATTGAGGATGGCTTAGCACTCAAGGCAAGGCCCAAGCCGGGTTAGAGTAGAACTCTGTAACTTAGTCGGTTAGGTTGCTTCCTGTAAGCCCTAGGTCCGGACGCCTTTATAAGCCGGCCTATGGGACGCCTTAGGGTAGAACATTGTTATCGGCTCAGATTGCCTTATAGTGATTTATAGCAGTACGTAGGATCATGCCACCATCATGTGATCCGAAGTTGGGTAAACTCGTGCTCATCCCGTCACCGGAATCTCCCGCATCTCCTATACCCACCTCTCTACCTAGCTTGATAGCACCCCTATCGCGGCTAGATTCTACAATACCACGACAAGCAGTTAGCCGTGATGCACCAGTTTTCGGTGCGCCGCGAGTATTTTTAGTTAGCCGTGTGAAAGTGCATGGTTGTGCCCATGTGTGGTTTTGTTAATTAATGACAATCTCTATGGACTAATGTGTGTATTGAGCTATACTTGTAGGTTGTGTCCATAAGCATTGCTTGATCTCCATATGTTGGAGTCAAGGCTAAGGGAAGACGATTATATGTTGATCAAGGCTAAGTGCAAGTTGATCAACACACGAGGCTAGTGATGTACCATGAGGGATCATTTGATCTCGTGGTATGGTAAGTAATTTTGAATATAGCCTTGTGAACTAACCCATGATCTATGTGCTTGTATCTCTATGTGGGGTTAGGTATTTCTCCATGAGTATGCGTCAAAACAAAGATTCTATGTAGCTCATGAAGGATGATGTCGTGTGGTGATCGTCATCAATATAATGGCCTAGTGAAGACATGTCGAAGATTGTCTCTCCCATGTTGGTGTACGGGAGAGCAATATATGTGTCTTCACCAAACGAAGCACAATCAAGAAAGATGGTCCAACTTGAGAAGGCTAAGATTATCATAATCTTGCTCAAGTGGAATGTTCAAGGCAAATGTATGATCTTGATAGATTTTCTATTTTACCGGTCTCGTGCTTTTGAGGAGACCGGGTTATAGGATAGATGTCGTACTATCAAGAGGGGCTCTTGAGTGAGTAACTTGATCGCATCTTTATGGAGAGCTCAAACCTTTGCATACTTGGCATATCATCTTTCTTGGTTGTTATTTGGCTTTTATCCATGTGAGAATTTAGAGCTTGTGTTCATCTCCATACCAAGCTCTAGTTCATCAAAAACGGATTTCATATGCATATCTTGTTGCGTTTTTTATGTTGGAGGTTTTACCGGCTTATCCTTTCTACAGAGGTCAAACTCTCTCCTTGTGGTTTCCTCCTCACATGATGGACTATGATGTGTATATGCATGATCTTGTAGGGCTTGTGATTATCTTCGAAACAAGCCCAAGATCATAGAAAACGGAGTCTTGATGAAAAACTTGTTGGTTTTTATGTTGGAGGATTTACCGGTTGTTCTTTTTAGAGAAGGTTTACCTTTCATCATTTGGTTTTATCCTCCCTTGTTGAACAATTATGTTTCTCTGCATAATCTTGTTAAGCTCGTTGTGGTGATTTCAACAAGCCCAAGAACATCGAAAACAGAGTTCGTATGCGAAAGTTTTGTCCGTTTTGGTGTCGTTGATTTCTAAAAATTCTGGAGGCCGGCCTCAGGCTTCAAGGCCGGCCCTCTCTGGTCGTTGGCCAGCCTTGCCGGGCCAAGGCCGGACCAAGGCTGGGCTCAAGGCTGGGAGGCTCGGGCTCCCTTCCAGCCTCCGTCGGCGGCCCAAGGTTGGGCCGAGGCTGGCCTCCCTGCGCCTGCTGCCAGCCCAAGATTCCTGGCCAGCCTTGCCGGGCCAAGGCCGAGCTCTCGGGGCAGGCCACTTTTCCTCTCCAATGTCTCTATTTTTGGAGCCCCTTTTAAGGGGTCTTCTTCCCCAAATGAATAAGAACTTTTGGCCAACTCTTGAGCTCTTTTTCCCCCATTGTTGACACCTTCTTGAGATCTTCTCCTCTCAATCCCTCCATGATTCTTGCCTCCATTTAAAGGGAAAAGAGAGAGGAGATCTAGATCTATATTTCCACCAATCCATCTCTCCTCTAAGTGAGGGGGAATCTTTAGATCTAGATCTTGGAGTTTTTTTTGTGATTCTCCTCTTTGTTCTTCCTCTCTTATTCCCCCATAAGCATTTGTTACTTTGTTGGAATTTTGGAGTGAAGGACTTGACCACTTAGTGTGTTCTTGCCATTTGCATAGGTTGCCTTGGTTTGTGCTCTCCACGAGGATTCGTGGTAGTGAAAGTTTGTGAGGTTGTTACTCTTGGGTCTTTAGATCCTAGACGACGTTGTGGTGATTCTTGGGAGCCTGCAATTTGGTTGTGGATGCATGCCCCAAGCTTAGTGTTGTAAAGGCTCCGGATTCCGCCTAGAAGGAGTCCGATAGTGGAAGGTGAACCTCACATTTGTGGTGCGGTTTATCGGAGAATAGGGTGAGGCATTTGTGGCGTTGAGTAGGCCCTGTGGTGGCGAGCTCACACCCCTCCAACGAGACGTACTCCCTTACATGGAGGAACTCGGGAATACATCCTCATCTCCATGTGCCTCGGTTATTGATGGGGGGATACTTTATTGTCAGCCAAGGTTTGGATGCGCAACTTGCCTCCTAGATCAATCAACTCTTGGGAGCAATTAAAGGCAGCTTTTATTCAGAACTTCCAGGGCACATGCAAGAAACTCAGCACCATCGAGGACCTAGAGCGGTGTGTCCAGAGGAAGGGCGAGTCAGCAAGGCACTGGATGAAGCGAGTCTCAGAGATCATTAACTCCTCACAAGGACTCCCACCAGTTTCAGTGTTAATGGCGATGGAGAGAAATTGCAGTTACAATCCCTTGAGTTGGAAGCTAGGTCGTATGAAGGAGAGCCTGAATCAAGGTATTCCCCTTACGATTGGTGAGATCATGGCAGGTGCTAATAAGCACGCTGCCACAGACAAAACAAAGGATCAGGAGGAAGGAACTAAAGGACAAGGTGGCAATGGTCAGAATCAGAACCAGAATCAGAACCAGAATCAAGGTGGTGGCAAGAGGCCATATGGAGACAACTCTGACCTAGTGGCCAACACAAACACTGGAGTCAGACGCAAGGACAATAATTCTGGTGGATACCAAGGCCGCACTCCAAGCACGGAGGAGGTCTTGAGGATTCCCTGCCCTAAACATGCTAAGAACGGTAGATGCGGTCATACCCTGGGACAGTGTGTAGATTTGCAGCGCGCCAGGTTCCAAGGGCCAGGAGGAGGTAACAACAATGGTGGATATAGAGGAAACAATGGAGCCGGAGGACCCGGCAATAACGGTGGAGGAGCCGGCAATAACCCAAACCAACCTCAAGGAGGAGGTCACCAGCAGGGCGGGTTCCAGCAGAACCCGAAGCAGCTCAATGATGGCAATGGTCAGTATTATGTCACAACTCGGCAGCACAACCCGAGTCGTGGCAGCTACCATGTCTTCACAACTAGTACGTCCAAGCGTTCCAAGAAGTTGAAAGTCAGAGCAGTTAATGCAGTAGAGCCGGCCCTTCCACAGTGGCTCAGGTGGTCAGAGCAAACCATCACATGGAGTCGGGCAGATCATCCTCCAAGAGTCGACGAGCCAGGGCAGCTAGCCTTGGTAGTAGCACCTCAAGTTGGGGGCTATACATTAAACAAAGTGCTTATGGATGGTGGAAGCAGTATCAACATCTTATATTATGACACATTCAAGAGGATGCAGCTGCAAGATAGACAGCTAATTCCAACAGAGACAGTGTTCCATGGGATAGTACCAGGGAAGTCGGCCAAGCCCATTGGTAAGATTTATCTTGAGGTTGCTTTTGGCACAGTGGAGAATTTTCGTTCAGAGATTATGCCTTTGAGGTAGTGGATCTTAAGAGCCCATATCATGCTCTTTTTGGTCGACCTGCATATTTTAAGTTTATGGCCAGGCCATGTTATGTGTACTTGAAGCTCAAGATGCCAGGTCCAGCAGGAGTCATTACAGTTAATGGCAGCAGACAGATGGCATTGGAGTGTGAGTTAGGTGATGCAGCTATGGCTGAGACAGCTTGTGCTCAAGAGGAGCTAAAGTTTTACAAGGCAAACGTGGACCCGGAGGACAACTCGGTCCTTAAGAAGCCGGCCACAGAGGAGAAGATGAAATTCAAGTCAGCTCAGGACACAAAGCAAGTCGACTTTACCCCTGGTGACTCTTCCAAGCAGTTCACCATTGGGGCACACCTCTCTGATAAATAGGAAAGCGCGCTCGTCGAGTTCATCCGTGAGAACCGGGACGTCTTTGCATGGAAGCCATCTGACATGCCAGGAGTCCCGAGAGAACTCGCCGAGCACAGCTTACATGTTAATCCTAATGCAAGACCGGTCAAGCAGGGTCTGCGCAAGTTTCATGATGACAGGAGGAAAGCTATAGGAGAAGAGGTGGCTCGGCTCCTCGCAGCCGAGTTCATCAAGGAGGTCTTTCACCCAGAGTGGGTGGCCAATCCAGTGTTAGTACCAAAGAAGACAGGAGAGTTGCGGATGTGCATCGACTTCACGGGCCTGAACAAGCATTGCCCTAAGGACCCGTTTGCACTACCTCGCATAGACCAGATCATTGACTCCACAGCGGGGTCAGAGTTGCTTTGTTTCTTGGATGCATATTCAGGGTACCATCAGATCAGACTCAACATAGAGGATGAGCTGAAGACGTCCTTCATCACGCCCTTTGGAGCATTTTGTTACACAACAATGCCCTTTGGACTCAAGAATGCAGGAGCTACATATCAGAGATGTATCCAGAACTGTTTCAAAAAACAGATTGGAAGGAATATTCATGCTTATGTGGATGATGTAGTTGTCAAGTCTCAGAAAGCCGACTCTCTGATAGCAGACCTGACAGAAACGTTTGAGAACCTACGCAAGTATAAGATGAAGCTCAACCCGACCAAGTGTGTTTTTGGAGTCCCTGCTGGCAAACTCCTAGGCTTCATCGTTTCAGAGAGAGGCATTGAGGCAAATCCAGAGAAAATCAAGGCTATCCATAACTTGCAGAAGCCGACTTGTCTGAAGGACGTTCAAAAGCTCACTGGATGTGTGGCAGCTCTAAGCAGGTTTATTTCAAGACTCGGGGAGAAGGCGGGTCCTCTCTACCGACTCCTGAAGAAGTCAGATAAATTCCTATGGGATGAAGAAGCTGACCGTGCTTTTGAGGAGTTGAAGAAAACTTTGTCAACAGCACCAGTGCTTGCAGCTCCTACAGATAAGGAGCCCATGTTATTATATGTAGCTGCCAACGAGAGAGTTGTCAGTGCAGTAGTAGTTGTGGAACGCGCAGAGGAAGGAAAGGAGTACCCAGTGCAGAGACCTGTCTACTACATCAGTGAAGTCCTCACAGAGTCAAAGCAAAGGTACCCACAGTGGCAGAAGTTGGTCTATGGAGTTTTTCTTGCAAGTAGAAAGCTCAAGCATTATTTCCAAGAGCATCCAATTAAGGTGGTGAGTTCAGCACCGCTGGCAGATATTATACGCAACAGAGAAGCAACAGGGCGAGTCGCCAAGTGGGCAATTGAGTTGGGTCCCTATCATATCACATATGAGCCAAGGACAGCGATCAAATCTCAAGCTTTGGTTGATTTTGTCAATGATTGGACAGATTTTACATCTTCACCAAGCACCCCTTGCACCAAGTATTGGACAATGCACTTTGATGGGTCCAGACAGTTAGAAGGCTCAGGAGCCGGCGTGGTGTTAACATCACCTAAAGGAGATAAGTTAGCATATGTCCTTCAGTTACACTTTGATTGTACCAACAACATGGCAGAGTATGAGGCTTTGCTGCATGGCCTGCGTTTGGCCAAGGAGATGAACATCAAGCGTATCAGGTGCTTTGGAGACTCGGATCTCGTAGCTCAGCAAGTGTCTGGAACCTGGGACTCGAAGGATGCAAACATGGCAGCTTATAGAAGAGCAGTCGAACAGATAGCCGGGTTCTTTTCTGGTTATCAAGTGGAGCATATTGACAGGCGCAAGAACGAGGCTGCTGATGCGTTATCACGACTCGGCTCTCGTCGAGAGAAAGTACCACCAAATGTGTTCTTGGATGAACTCCATCACCCTTCAGTCAAGTTGCCCACAGAGGAGGAGTTAGCTTTTCCAGACCCAGAGTCGGCACTTGTTGCAGCAGTACGAACAATCCCAACGTGGACAGAGCCCTACCTAGCGTATCTCCTGCGGGGTGAACTCCCAAAGGATGAAGTCAAGCAAAAGCAACTCATCAGGCGATGCAAGTCCTACACAGTCATTGACGGCGAGTTGTATAGAAGGAGTGTTACTGGAGTCTACCAGAGATGTGTGTCTCCAGAGGAGGGCAAGCAAATATTGCAAGAGATCCATGCAGGAGATTGTGGTCATCATGCATCCACTAGATCCTTGGTGTCAAAAGCTTTCAGACACGGGTTCTTTTGGTTGACAGCACATTTGGATGCAGAGAGGATAGTTCGAGTCTGTGATGGATGTCAAAGGTACGCAAGGCAAGACCACGTGCCAGCTCAAGAACTCAGAACCATCCCTATCACTTGGCCATTTGCAGTTTGGGGACTCGACATGGTGGGCCCTTTCTCAAAGTCGCCTTGTCAGAAGACCCATCTGCTAGTAGCAGTTGACAAGTTCACCAAGTGGGTGGAAGTGGAACCCGTCAGCAGAGTCGACGGTGCATCAGCTGTGAGATTCTTCAAGAAAATAGCAACACGATTTGGATACCCTCATAGCATCATTACAGACAATGGTACCAACTTATCAGTTGGGGAGATGGCCAAGTTTTGTGGTGAGAACAACATCAGACTCGACCTAGCCTCAGTGGCACATCCACAGTCCAATGGACAAGCAGAGAGGGCAAATCAGGAGTTGTTGAAGGGAATTAAGCCTCGGCTCCGAGTCCCTTTGCTAAGAGCCGCCGGGTCTTGGGTTGAGGAGTTACCAGCAGTACTTTGGAGCATCAGGACGACTCCTAACAGATCCACTGGCTTCACACCTTTCTTCATGGTGTATGGAGCTGAAGCTGTCTTGCCAAGCGACTTGTTGCATGACTCGCCACGAGTCGCCAATTACGTTGAGACAGAAAACGAACTCGCCCGCCAGGACTCGGTCGATGCACTTGAGGAAGCAAGGGAGTTAGCCCTAGAGAGATCAGCAGTTTATCAGCAGGACTTGCGGCGGTATCACGCACGCAGAGTCAAGACCCGGACTTTCCAGGAAGGAGACTTAGTGCTTCGCCTTGTCCAGAATAAGGAAGGGATGCACAAGTTATCTCCACCATGGGAAGGACCGTTCATCATAAGCAAGAATCTGAACAACGGATCGTACTATCTAATGGATGTGCGAGAGCCGGCAAGTGTAGGCAAAGGAGCTGATACAGCTCATACTCTAGATCCTTATGCAGAGGCAAAGAGGCCTTGGAACATAGCTCAGTTACGTCCTTATTATACTTAAGTTGTAACAGATTCATGAGTTGAAAGGCAATGAGCCCAGTGAGCCATGCCTAGATGTAATCGAATTATTATGATCAAATGAAATAAAGCCGGCTTTTGTGAACATGAGTCCTTTAGTCGAGTCACCCAGTGAGTGCGCTTTGTTCTTTAAATTTTGATCATCAGGTTCTTGGGGGCTTGCTTTTCAGTGAAAAAAGTTAAGCTTAAACTCTTGGACCCGGCACAGTAGCCAAACTTTTCCTAGTCTTTCTCGCTGGTAAGTCAGATGCATCCTGCACAATATGATCTATCTACAGGCATGACTTGTTTCTCTCTCTTATGGATCCTAAGGAACATATGAGTTAAGAACCTGTCAGCACAAACTGTAAGAGAAGTCATGCAGGGCCTACTTATTCATCAGTGAAAAACTAGACGGGTTATAAGAACCAAGCCGATTGGCACAAATTCAAAATAGCTAACAAGCTAAATAGTTTAAGGCACCAGTAGTGCATCATTACAACCCAAAGTAGCTAACAAGCTACATAGTTTAAAATCATCAGAAGTACATCATTACAAACTAGAGTCATCTAGAGAGTTTTCCTTAACAGGAGCTGAGTCCTTGACTGGAGCTGTGGAGTCCTTAGCTGGAGACTTGTCTTTCGCCTGTGCAGCAGATGTGGAAGTCGACTTCGCAGGGGATTTCGTGGCAACTTTCTTCATCTGATAGCCAGTTCCCCTCGGGTTCTTCATGTGCTTGCTCAACTCCTCTTGAATTTGGGAGCCGCCAGTTGCGACTCTTGAGGGAGTGGGCGCAGCAGGAGTCTTTAGCGTGGGCTCTGCACCAGTCGAGTCGCCAGTCCCAGGAGCTGCTGGAGTGGAAGAGCTTGGCACAGTTGATGGGGCACCAGCCATGTCCTGTGAGGGACGCCCAAAGTTTACGATTGGAGGAACTCCTGGATTAACCCTCTTGTTTTCCAAGTCATAATGATGAACCCATACCTCCGGGTCCATCTTATTGGCGATCTCGCAAGCGTAAGGCCTCACTAGCTTCTCCTCAGCCTTGAAATCATCTTGGGTGAAGGGTTTGCCATCTTCATGCTGCTCTGGCTTCCCCATAGTGAGCATTGCTGGCTCCAGGACAGTTGGGTAGTAGCTGTGTGCCAGTGCAAGTATCCTTATGGCAGATCTCCTCATGGCAGATTGTTTCCACAAGTGCATATATCCTGGAGCTCTGGACAACTCATCAACCAACCGTTCAGGCTCCTTCGGGTACTTGCCCTTGGAGTTAAGATATTTTACCACAGAGCGAGCACCCTCCTGCAGCCCATGGCAGTGGTCTAGCATGGCATGGAGTTGTTGGCTAGTGGGCAGCTTGAGTTTTGGGGAGTCAGCCCCTGCAAAGTAAGAGAAGTCAAAAGTCATAAGTAGCTGAGTTCTTTGTATCAAGCTAAAAGAAGGCAAGTGCAGTAACTTACCAAAGATATGATGGCACATAGCCTTAATTCCCTTTTGGCATACGTCCAAGACGGCTCTCAGATCAGTGTGTGCCTTTTGGGCGGCCTTCTTTGCTTCAGCCGACTCCTTTTTCACCTTTGCTAGCTCAGCAGCTAGGACTTGTAAGTCTTTCTCCAGTTGGAGGGAATGCTGTTTCTCAGATTCAGCAGATTTGGCACTGGAAGCCGCTTCGTCTTCCAATTTTTTCATGTCTCTCTTCATCTTGGAGACAACAGTCTGAAAAAGCAGAAGTCAGGAAAATCAGAAGTCAGCAATGTACAAGTCGACAATCAACAAGTCAGAAAAGTGCAAGTCAGATTTTTATAAGTCAAATTCTATAACTCATGAGCTCCAAGTCGTCATAAGTTAACAACTTGGCGCTTGGGGGCTACTCAGGAGTCAATTCTTTCATACACATCAAGCAGGCATGAGTCCTAGTTGGCAAGTCATAAGCTCCAAGTCGCCACAAGTTAGCAACTTGGCGCTTGGGGGCTACTCGCAGAACAGAAATTTTTCTCCAAGTAAGGTATCAGTAAGCAACATATATTGATAGCTCCAAGTCGTCGCAGGCTGACAACTCGGCGCTTGGGGGCTACTCATGCAAAAGTTTTTGGTCTAAGGACCCGACAGACAGTAAATCAGCAGCCCCGAGTCCTAGTAGAGCTAAGGACTCAGGTCTTGGGGGCTACAGTATGCAAGTTTTTTCTACCTAGCAAGTGATTTGAGTTCAGGTTGAATCACCTATCTTAGCTCCAAGTCACCAAAGATAAGGTGCTTGGGGGCTACTGTAATAGGAGACTAATGGAGAGAGCATAAAGAGCACAAGTTAGAATACTCACGTTATGAATCATTTCAAGGGCTCTGAGGGCTACTTGCTCCTCATCCTTTAGCTTAGAGGCTTGATCATTCAGCTCTACGGCTTCAATATAGGCCTCGTTGAAAGATTTATTGTCAGATATCCTGAGCCGGCTGTAATCAGTTGAGGACTTTGCTGGCTCGGTGTTCAGCTGAGAGGTGGGAGCCGCTTTTTTCTGACTTGGAGGCATCTGAACCGCAGTAGTTGGAGTCCCACCCCCAGAGGAGGATGGGATCACCACAGGAGTCTCCAACCGAGTCTTTGGAGTGGACTCGGGAACAGGGGGAGTCCTAGTGGTTGTTGCACCAGCAGATGCGGGAGTCGTAGGAGCGGTCTTTGTACTCGTCGTCTGAGAAGTCGACGGCGGTACAACTCCTCGGCTGGAAGTCACATCGTCCATGCCTGGTAGCTTGGAGACCTTGGCGCAGGGCCGGGCTCTGAGACAGGACAGATTAAAAGTCAGATATTGATTAAAGGTAAATACAGATGTCATGCTAGTAAAAATAGAGGAGAAAAGTCATACCCAACATTTGTCTCAAGATCCAAAGAGGCTTGAGAGTCAGAAGAGAAGATTGACATTCCTGACACATAGGAGTCAGCTTTCTCAGGAGGAGAGATCGACTTCCTCTGGTGTGATACAGGTAGAGGCGG
Organism: Puccinellia tenuiflora; assembly: GCA_012064385.1. Lineage (NCBI taxonomy): Eukaryota > Viridiplantae > Streptophyta > Magnoliopsida > Poales > Poaceae > Puccinellia > Puccinellia tenuiflora. Next base: position 123,059 of record QRDG01000231.1, on the reverse strand, counting down.
AGGAGTCTCTGCAGGGCCGCTTGAGCGCAGTTTCCTTTTCTTGGCAGCAAGGACTTGCGCAGGAATTTCTTCAGGCTCGCTGGAGGAGCTGCTAGATTTTCGGACTCGTGAGGCGGGTACCTTAGGCACAGCAGCCCGAGACCCATTTTTCGGAACTGGAGGAGTCGGGGAGCGACTCTTGGCATCTGATGACTCCTCAGATGGAATTGGTTGGGCTCCTGCAGGACTCGATTCGGTATGCTCCTTGTCAGCATACTGTGCTTCAGAAGAGGACTCCTCCTCAATGACATTGACAGTGGGAGCCTCAGGTGAGGACTCCTCATCTTCATTCTCATCACCAGCAGCAGTAGCCTCTTTAGAGGACTCCTCGCTGGCTTCTTCTTCCTCAACAATCTCTGCAGCAGCAGAGGTGCTCCCTTTGCCCTTGTCAGTTTCAAGGGTCGACTTCCAGAAGGAGTCGGTAAGCTGCAGAGAGGAAACAGAAAGTGTGAGTTAGTAAATTGAGACAATACAAGCAAGTAAGAAGGAAAGGCAGTTAAAGTACTTACAGCTGGAGCTGGGCAAGTGGAGCAGAAAGGCTGGAGCCCAAAGTGGGCCTGGTCCTTCACCATCTTTCCGGTCAGTTTCTTGATCAATCGACCAAGTTCAGGACCGTCGGACAACTTATCTGTCACCCTGAGATCATCAGTGACACACCTGGTATACGAGCAGATGAGCCGAGTCCTGGGACTCAACGGTTGAATTCTCCAGGTGGTCCAGCAGCGGACGAGATCCATGTTTTCCAGGTCATGAGAGAGGAGAGCCCGGATTCTAAGGATCAATGACTCGACTTTGGGCCGGGCAGCCTCTGAGCACCTGGCTTTCATAGCAGGAGTCACCTCCAGTCGGCTCTCAGAGAATTGAGGGAGCTTAGGTTCATCCTCAGGAGAGGTGTCCTTGCAATAAAAGAAGGTTTTTTGCCAGTCTTTGATGCGGTTTGGGAAAACTGGCTTAGGGAAGACAGAATTTAGGCGACGCTGGAGAGCTACAGCGCCGCACTGTAAGAGAGGGCCCCCGGAGGTTTCAGGTTGGGGGTTGCAGTAGAACAACTCGAGCCATAGATCTAGGTCTGGCTCAATCTGGAGGTAATCCTCACAGAGAACAACGAAGTTGGATAGGGTAAGAATGGAATTGGGCGCAAGATCATGAATCCGCAGCTTATAGAACTCGAGGAGCTGGCGGAAGAACAAATTACCAGGGGGCGTGAAACCGCGGAAAAGGTGCTCCGCAAAGATGACGACCTCGCCCTTCGCCGGAGAAGGCACCGATTCATCCCCAGGAGCTCGTGCCTTGACGCTTGAAGGAAGGAGGCCTGCTAGGCGATGTGCTTTCAGTTGCTCCGCCGTGATGGTTGAACCGCCCCAATCGGCGGAGATAGATCTCTTCGAGGCAGGAGCGGCGGCGGCGGCCTCGGTAGCAATGTCGATGATCCTGCTTGCAGAAGGGGCCTTGGCCTTAGAGGTGCTCTTGGTCGGGCGCTTGGGGGCCATGGCGTGCGTGCGGTGCAAGAGGGAGCGCTGCGCGGGAAAGGAACAAGTGCAGGAGAGATAGAAAGTTTGGGGAATGAGGGGGCAGTAGAGGTTTATGTTCTCACCCTTTGACATTTATAAGAGGGTAAAAACCCTAGAGGTATACAGTGGTGGCCCGCGGTAAAATCATGGATAACGATTCGACAGTTAAAGGATAAGGCTACAGAGATGGAAGAAGAGTTGGCTTGTTCCAGGAAGCCGAGTCCCATGACTTAAAGAGTTGAAAATTGACAGAGTGGTGTACAGGAATAGCCACAGACTCGGCCAAGTGCTATAAAGAGCTAGAGCGGTGGACTTGTACGAAAGGACAGGACGGATTCATTTTACGTGTGTTATGTTTAAATTGCAGGAATTCATCTTGGAGCTGGCAGCTAGCGACTTCTGAGCTTATGACTCGGAGTGAAGGAGTCGACAGAAGGAGTCGACAGAAGGAGTCGACCCCAAGAGTCGAATCAGGAATAAAATCAAGAAGATAAAGGAAGCCGACAAAGCTGCACCCAAGATAAATTCGGGGGCTACTGATGGGGGGATACTTTATAGGTAGGCCCATGGACCCGGAAAGTAGACCCGCCAAGACCAAGAAGGCCAAAGCCGAGTCACGTGTCAAGTCGCATGGGCTGGGCTGGAGACAAGCCGACTAAGGCCCATGATGAAGAAAGGACGCGTCCAAAGATGGAGTCCAAGTACAACCCGGAGTTCTAGTTTGGAAGGACAAAGCCAAGAGTAGGACTCCGTGTATGAGTAGAACTCGACACAGATTGTAAGTCCAGGGACCCGCCACCTTTATAAGGGGGGTCCTGGATCGTAGTAAGCTAAGCTTCAACCAGTAGAGAGAAACCCTAGCCACCAGAGAGAAGTCGCCGGCTCCTAAGTTGTGGAGCCGGGTCCTTGTAATCGAGATACAATCAAGAGCAATAACATAGAAGCAGGAAGTAGGTCTTTACCTCGAATCAGAGGGGCCGAACCTGGGTAAATCCTTGTTCCTTGACGAGATTAACCGTTCCTACGTACTTCAGTCATCAATGGCCCCAGAACTCATCTTCCCGGAGGAAGAACTTGCCGTGACAACCCCACGACAGTTATGTCTATACCCGAGCTCTTTACTTATGTATTTTACATTGTGATAGCCTTCGTGCTTGACATACTATATCTTCCTATCACCTTGTTGTTATCTTTCTTAGCATAATTTGTTGGTGCACATAGGTGAACCCTAGTATATTAGGTTTTGGTGTTTGATAAATTAAACGCTAGTTTTATTCCGCATTTACCAAGCCTTTATCATAAAAAAATTAAATCGCCTATTCACCCCCCTCTAGGCGACATCCTTGTCCTTTCACCTTGGCGCACCAATATTCGGTACGCCACTACTATCGAATTTCTGATTTAAAAAAAATACAGTCGTCGCGGCCAGGCCGGGAGGAACTCCGGCGGCGGAAGGTGTGGCATGGCTGGGAGGAGCTCCGATCGTTGCAGTGCGCCGCTGCCGTCGCGGTCGTCGCTCACCGCTCAACATTGTGCGTCGCTGCCGTGGTCGTCGCTCGTCGCCGTTGTGAGATCTCGTTGGAGGAGGAGATGGATGGCGGCGGCGCAGCGGCCGTCGTGGGCGTCCTCGCCGGAGAGAAGGACGGGGGCGTGGAGGACTTGGTGGAAGAGGAGCGTCAGCGGTGAGAGAGAAGGGAGAGGGGAAGGAAGAAAGGATGAAGGAGAAGGGAGAGGAGAAGGGATGCAGGAGGAAGGAGAGAAGGAAAGAGGGTTGAAGAGAGGCACATGAGAGGGCCCCCTCTCGACCAATCAGGGACAAGCACAGACAAGCACACGGCTTGTTTAACACGCTGAGTGCCCATCAGGTTACCCGTGGCGCATGTCTCAGTGGTGCGCCACGAGTATTTCAATTACCCGTGGCGCACCACTCTTCCGATGCGCCACGTGTAAGTGAGGCCCTTTTAAAAAATTTGCCCAGAAATCTTAAACATCCGAAAATTAAATGTTCCCTTACGATTTGGATGTAGCTTTTTCTCTAGTATTTTTTTGTATATTAAACGTCTAAATCAGAGTTCATATGCGAAAGTTATCGCCGTTTTACCGAGCATAATGTTTTATTCAAAAATATGTTGAAATTCATGTTTATTTTTTTTGTAACAACCAGGTCACATAACATAACTACAACTCGAAGGATTTTTTTTTTCGAAAACTGAAAATACGATGGGGGTGGTGGTGTGTGTGCGTTAGAGCACAAAATGCAGAAACTACTAGTGGCGCACCGAAGAATGGTGCGCCACTTGTATTTTGGCTCAAAATATCGTAAATTTGGCATCCCAGGCTACACATACTCGTGACGCATCGAATATTGGTGCGCCACGAGTATGTGTGCACCTGGCTGCCCACGTCCACACTTACCCGTGGCGCATGGAGTTGTCTGGTGTGTCACTGTTAAGGGCTTACTAGTGGCCCACCGCTTTTTGATGCGCCACGGCTAATAGGCGTGGCGCACAAAAAATGCCGTGCGTCATGGGTATTTTATCCACCTATAAGTCTTTTTCTTCTTAGTGGATAAAAGTGATGATGGCGCAGCTGCATATGAGTTGAATCTGAATCTGTTAGCTACCGGGGCATGTTTTTGGTGCTCATGGTCATGGAAGAAGGCTACTCCATGAGATGGCTAAGATTTAGACTTCAGTTCATGTATGAGTTTGCTTAATACTCCGAAAGAAATAAATCCGTCACTTCGTGGAAAGAAAAGACGCAGAAATCTTGCTGTCCGCCGTAAAAAGGACAGTAAAATCTGGTTGTCCATAGACAATGAACATTTTTTTTAAGATGGACAATGAACATTAATTATTATGTATGCAAAATAACTTGATCCATTATTGCCGCTACAAATCATAGCCATGCAACATCACGTGAAGTACACAAGGTCCTCATCAAATCGTCTCTACATCTGAGCAAATAGATGATCAATTAAGGCTCCTTTTCCTGTTGCAGCTCTGCACACAGTTCGCCACGTCAGCAGCATCTGCAAGAAACAGAAGAAATCATCAGCTCAAAACATGAAATGATTCATCTTCCGATTGCGTCAAAGGAAGATATATGGAAACAGAATGCACGTACCGGTCGGGGGGGTCGACAGGCCGCAGATCTTGACGGCGTTGCAGGCCGCCCAGCACGGGCCGCCGCTGCCGCCGCCGTCGGCATCGTCGTCGGCGGTGCTGGCCGCCTGCCTGGGGCTGCACTTGTTGGCGCAGAACGGGACGCACAGAAACCGCACCACGTGGTTCCTGCACGCGGGGTAGCACTCCTCGTAGCACGCGCAGAACTTGGACATGGCGGCCGCCCGCTGCACCTGCCCGGACATCAGCACGAGGAGCACGCAGAGGGCGGCAATGGCGGCCGGTCTCTTCGTCATCTCCATTCCCTTTACCAACGATCGATCAAAAAGATAGAAGTGCTGTGTGGTGAGAGAGATCAGAGATGAAATGTTTCGCGGTGAGGTTCCAGGTAGGGATTCTCACGTATTTATACTGGCAGCAGCAGCACCTAGAAACTATGGTAAGAGATCAATCACCATTCACCAGCAGCTGGCTAGCTAATTGGTCTCTGCAGATGCGGTAACAGATCAATCACCGATAGGTAGCTGATCTCTGAAAATCCGGTAGTTAATTTCCTGGCTACACGAGATGTGTGTCGGGTAATTTGCTGTCACCGGTAGCCCGTAAAGGTAACAGACCATTTCTTGACATAATATGGGATGTGGCTCGCTCGACTCCTTGCTGTCAATGGCCCCTAATGGCGCATCACTCATGGCGAAATGGGATGTGGCTGGCTCGACTCCTTGCTGTCACTGGTAAATATTTTTTTGTAGGCTTTCATAAGTATCTAGCTGGATTAGGGGGATAAGTTGGCTCCTTGATATTTGATAATGGATCAGTGGCTGTCCTCGGTTGCGTTTGTACATGGTTCAAATATTTGCCTTTGGTTGTCTTCATATATGGTTTTATTGAGCGTAAGTGGACTCAGGGGAGTACTGAAGTTTGATGCATGAAACATATACTGATTTATAACAAAATATGATCAAATATTCGTATTTGAACAAAAAACATCACACAGTATATTCAAACTCTTAATCATTGGCGTAAACATACATCAGTGACACACAATCCACATGTCCCATGCACGCAACTCATGACATCAATGAACATCGAAATAAACAACAGAAGCAACCACCTCACTCCTTCATCCTTGTTGGCGCCCACGATATCGTACGTGTCATACCATCTTAATAACTTATTACTTATATATTACCAATCATACGTAACACTCGTAGAGTTTAATGTCCATCTTCAGGCGGAAGTAGAGGACGCCCTCGGTGGCGTCGGTGCTCACCGTGGTGATGCCGCGCGCCATGAAGAAGTCGCCGGTGCCCCCGACGACGGCGAGGTCGCGCTTCTCCTCGGCCATGAGGTCGGCGCCCACGAGGCTGAGGGTTCCCTTGTACGCCGTGGAGTTGAACACGAGGGAGAAGCCGAACCACGCGTTGTACGACTCCTTCTTGTCGTACAGGTAGAACCCCTGCGCGCGCGCCGCCGGCTCCTCGCCCGCCACGGGCAGCGCCTTCCCCTCCGTCACGGGGTCGTCGAACACCAGCACCGTGCCGAAGAAGGTGCCGTTCTTCCAGTGCGTCGTGCTCAGCGCCGTCGGCTTCGTCGCCGCCGCCGCCGTCGCGTTGGCGGAGTTGTTGACGCCGTTGTAGAGGATGTCGTGGAGGTAGAGCGTCATCTCCTTGCACGGCTCGTCGGAGCTGCTCGACACGACCCTCCTGCGGCCGTGGGCGGCGGCGCCCGCCACGCTGAGCAGGAACACGACGAGCACGGTCCTGGATGATTGCATTTGCGATTAATATGGATCACGGCAGCTCCCACTGAGCTTAATTGAGCACGGCTAGCTGAAGAGCAGCACCGTCGATCAAGTGTGCAGCTCGTGAGTGACCGCGTACTAATTGTTGTCGTTGTTGTGTTCAGAGCTCCACATGAGCATGCTATTTATAGGGCAGAGAAGAACGCCCTGGAATAATTGGTTTCGTGACATGGATGCAAAAGTGAAGGTAGCGCAAGGAAGGCGTGTGCGTGGATATGGATGGTCGGTATGATATGACGGCGTAGCATTAGGTATCCCTGTGGTTCCAGCCTAATCGACCATAATATTATGGGTTGGTATGATCTTATTGTCTCTTTCAACCTGCATGCAATTTAATATCTGCTCAAATGTCGACCTCCCGAAAAGTAGGAATCGTGCATTTCTTGGGAGCATTGTATTATACTCCACCTTAATTCTAGAGATTCTAGAGGATGGAAAATATTATCCTTCTAGTTACTACTCCCTCCGGTTCCTTATTGTAAGGTGTATTAGTTTTTTTTAGTTAAACTTGTCAAGATTTTAGAAAACAATATCAACATTTGAAATAATAAGAAAATAAATATATTTTATGATGAATCTAATAATAGTGATTTGATATAGTAATTTTTAATAATAATTTCTTAAAAATGTCAAATATTATCCCGTTTGAATTTCCAAATAACTAATACATCTTAGAAAAAGGGGCATAGGGAGTATTACTTAGAGTATCTACATCGGTGCTCACAATAGCCGGTTTGGCAACGGAGCTAGATGAGCTCTATTGGGAGTGCCGGATGTCAGTGTATGGGACCGGCTACCCCCAGCTGCCACCCCCAATAGACCCTCCCAATATATTTTTGCTCGTTCTTGCCAAGTACGACCATATTCCTGCCTAAACGCAATCACATTGCATTGTTCTAAGCACATATAATTAGCTTCACAATAATTGAAACATAGGAATAAATTAGTCCATATAACAATTCAAATAAATTGAAATCCGAGAAGTTCAACTATATCAAGACTAATTCTTCGCTTGCTTTTGGAGTTGGCAATGAGAAACCTCGTCATAATTTTCCACATGCATCGAGAGGAAATCAGCAAAATCGGTCGACGCCTAATTATCAACATTGGCAAAAGGACCTTGCTGGTCATACGGCACAAGAGCAACACACTCATTCTCAATTATCATGTTATGCATGATAAATTGATAATAAATCATTCATGACCTTCCGTATCTAATCTTCTTACCAGGTAAGAGCAGGGTACCGGACAATAGCAAAACGAGGTTGGAGCACACCAAATGCCCGCTCGACATCCTTTATACAACTGATTTTACACGAAGCTAACCATGATTTTTGCTAACCTAAAGGGTTTGAAATTGTATTCCCCATTTGGGTAGATGCCAACGGCTATGTAGTACCTCTTGGTGTATTGGTGGCCACTGATCTCATAGTTTTACTCCGGAGCATAGTTTTCAACAAGTCTTGCAAATACCGAAGAACATTGCAGCATGTTGATATTATTGTGAGATCCCGTCATGCCAAAAAAAGTGTGCCATATCTACAGGCCCTAATGTGCCACAAAATCAAGTACGAGGGTGCACTCTCCAATATGGCCTTTGCACAATCCATGTTAAGCGAATGGATAATTCTTTCAGGCCCAATGCATGTAATCGATGCTTCCAAACATCCCACAAAATAATGTCGCTGCATTTTATGCCAGGATCCTAGTAATGTCTACTTCATTTCGTGATATCAAATAGATTGGTCCAAACACTGTCATCACCGCCCTAAAAAACTTGCACATGATCTCATTGTATGTGGACTCGTCCATGCGTGGGTACTCGTCTTATGTATATGCAGAAACTCCATATGCAAGACACCACAAAACAATAGAGCATTTCTGAAAGATGAGAAACCAACCATTCTACTACGGTCTTTCCTGCACATGGAGTAGTCATCATATATACTTCCTCACACCATACGCAAAATGCATGGACAACTACTTCTTAATCTATAGCCCCGCTGAAAATTTCTCCACCCATGTGTTGGGTAGTCGGCAAAATAGTCAGCGAGTAGCATCAAACGACCCTCCATCCTAAGACGGTCCTCCTAATCTTCAAAACTTTACGTCGGGGAGGGGAATTTATTTGCGCTAGGAAACATAGAAGAAAGAGATGATCGTCAAGTACTCGTCATCCCCGACATAGGCGTTGGCTTCCTCTTGTATCAATTCAGCGACCGTCAACCGACCGTCACTATTCATATTCTATGAATCAAACCTCGAAGCAATCAAACGACATCGAGAGCGGCAGCCAAAACCATTAAATCTAGAAGAAACATACCTTGGAAAATGGTCGAACGCCTTATATCTGAGGCGGGAGCGAGGAGGTCTCGGTTGGAGCAACAACGACTTCCAAATGTCAGCAAGAGTGACAGGCAAAACAGATGAGGGCTACCCGCCATTGTTGGGTAGGCGACGTCGAACTGTCGGCATCGAAACGGGATGATAGTGGCGATTTGGCTAGGGTTAGAGAGGAGGCGAGCACGAGAGATGAGGTGGGCGGTGGAGAATGTTTGGGTCGCTACCGTGCATGTAATCTCTTTGACCGATGCTATATGTCGCTAACCAGGATGGCTCCCCTTCAAAATCCAACATGCCGTCGTTTGCCGGTGTCCGGCACTTCCAGATCGCTCCTTATGGACCAGGGCCATCATGGGAGTGCCGGACAATTTATTTGGCAGCGTTGGAAAATTTGCCGCTATTGGGACCACGCCAGGACGGGATTTTGTGTTAGTCAACCGAATAACCCTATTAGGAGGGCCATTAGGAGCTCTGTTGGAGATGCTCTGAAGGTTCGATTTGTGATGGTTGGTGGTATGTCGCCTGCTAGGATCAAATTTTTTGTACTTTTTTTGGTGGGTGCCTCATGCAGCTTTTCAAAACCTTTGAGGATTCATTCATGATAATCTTGAAAGAATGGTACAAATTCAATGTACATAAGGCGTTTTCATTCGTGTTTGTCATAGTTTCTACGGTCTGGTTTTGTGTCGTCGCTCATGCAATAAAGTCGAGTCATTCTCTAAATAAGAACTAAGATATGTAAAGAATTTGGCAATATATTTGGTTCGGTGGATGTGTGAAATTGTATGCAAGCTGTAATATTTTAGGGAGGTCTATTTGGATTGAAGGATCTTCAAAAGAGTTTTTACACTCAAATGAATGACACCGCCAATATCTCTTATGGATTGCATTCCTACTCATCAATTCTATAGGTATCTCAACACACACTCCCAATCTCAACCTAGCTTTTACACTCATCGCGTGCAGGAGCATTACATCATTTCTTTGTTTTCCCTGTTTCCAGTTGAAATGGCTGTTCCTACCATTTCTCAATGTGTTACAATACTCTTTGTTGCACTTGCATCGCTGTTAACGCCACCACCACATTTCCACGTTTGTCTATCTTACACTCCAAAAGAAGACCTTAGCGGAGTTATTACTTGAAGTAAAAATTAACATGCAATCTTTTGAAGTGGACTGTAACTAGTCGTTGTACAAATCTCTCGCAAAAGAGAAACTGGTGGCCTTTTTTAATTTTTAGTCCGAAAAAAACTTGTAACAATGTATTTTGTAGAGGACCTCTAACAGTGCATCTAGTTTTTGGAATAGTTTTGGCAATGCATTTTTCTAGAGCACTTGTAGCAAATGCTTTCTTTAGAACACTTGGAACATTTTTTTCAGAACCTAGAACACTTTTTTATTGAGGAAACCAAGAACACTTGTAACAATGCATATTAATCTGTCAATATGGTTGTACAAAGTGGGCTTTGTCTTTACCTTAGTTATCATTGTGGGCTTCTTGTTTCGAAAATAAGAATTACTTTTGGGCTCCAATGTCAGTTCTACTCCATCGCATCCGCATGAGCTCCCAGGAGGGCGAGATGACCGGCCCCCGCTGCCGCCCCAGTTCGCCGGCGATGGCGCCGCTGGAGGACGACGACCTCCTCTCCGAGTTCCTCCTCCGCCTCCCTTCCCTCTGCTTCCCTCGTCTGCCAGCGCGGCCTCGTCATCTATGATGAATCAGTAGATAAAACTATGGTAACTTCCAGGTTTGCAAAAAAGGGAATCGCCATGACAGAAAGCATTTAACCCTAGAAAAATAAGCACCTACGAAAGCAGTTAACCCTAAGAAAATAATCCTAAATGACTCGCCGCAATTGATGTGTAAAAGGTTCTGGATCTGTGATTCACAACTTACGGGCGGTAGAGATCTGGATGTGCAATTGCAGACTACGGGGATCAAAGGCAAGAACAAAAATACATCCCAAATCTCCTCCCCCACTCCCGCAACCACACGCCCAGTAGATTGAACACCGCAGACACAAGAAAAACTCTATCAGCGTGACCCCCACCGCCCTCTACCTACCCCGACCACCTCCAACCCCTCCCCTCTACGAATTCGACACGAACAATGGCGCAGATCGCAACAGCGGAGATGGCGACGAGGAGATGGCGGACGATGCTCACTCAAAAACAAAAAAAAGGTAGAGGAACATCGACGGCATGAATTGATCCGATAAGGATGGAGCAACGCCGACTCACTGGAGATGCCGCCGGGGAGGATGCGTATATGCACCTACGAATATAGTAGTACTCCATAATATAATATGTTTTAGATGTTTCACATGTTGTCTAGATTCGGACTAAAAAAATGGAAAGTGGTTGAACACATACACTAAAACATGTCTAGATACATGTGGTAGAAAATGTGAATGTAGAAAAGGCCTAAAACATCTTATATTATGGAAAGGAGGGAGTAGTTGTGTACGGTAGTGGGCTTATTTTGCTTTAGCTATCTGGGCTTTCGCTCGCTCAAATAGGATGTCATGGGCTTCAATCTCACTCGCCCGCATCCGCATGAGCTCTCAGGAGGGTGAGATGACCAGCCCCCGCCGCCGCCCCAGCTCGCCGGCGGCGGAGCCGCTGGAGGACGACGACCTGCTCTCCGAGATCCTCCTTCGCCTCCCCCCGCTGCCCTCATCCCTCCCCCGTGCCTCTCTCGTCTGCAAGCGCTGGCGCGGCCACGTCTCCGACCCTCGATTCCTCCGTCGCTTCCTCCGCCTCCACCACCGCCGTAATCACCCCCTCCTTGGGTTGCTCCACGAACTTTCCCACCAAATCTTGTTCATACCTACCATGGATCCCCCCAATCGTGTCTCGCACGACCCATTCTCCTTGCAGCTTGACGACGGCGGCAAGGCCCGTTTCATGCTCCTCGGATGCCGTCATGGCCTCGTGCTCATCTTCCACGTGTCGCGGGACCGGCTCCTAGTGTGGGACACTGTCACAGGCGACCAGCACGACCTCTCCGTTCCCAAGGCTTCGACTGGCCGAACACACCGATCCACGGGGCGGTGGTTCGGGCTGCCGGTGACGCAAAACACTTCCAGGTGGTCATAGTAGGCACAGTACAACAAAAAGAACAGGCACCAGCGCGAGCGAGCGCCCGGGTTTACTCGTCGGAGACTGCCATATGGGGTAGTCTCATCTCAATACCGCTTCCACCCAAGGCATCTGGTTCTGTGATCCTACGTCCTGACATGGTCGATACGGTAGTTCCTGGTGTCTTAGTTGGGGATTCCCTTTACTGGTTGCTTGGGAGTTGGAACATTCTCGAGTTTGATTCGGATAGGCGGAGACTAGCTGTGATACCTGTGCCAGTGGACATGTATGCTGATCACAATTGTCACTTCTCGGTTATGCGGGCAGATGATGGTGGGCTTGGTTGCTTCTTTCTGTCAAAATTAAGTGCCCATTTATGGAAGAGGAAGACTGATTGTGATGGTGTTGCCTCGTGGGTGTCGGGAAGAACTGTTGACCTGGACAAGCTACTTTCCTGAATTCAGCGGCGGAGAGAGCGAGCCTTAAGATACTAGGGTTCGCTGAGGACAACAATGTGGTGTTCCTGTGGACAGTTGTCGGCATCTTCACGGTCCAGCTTCAGTCATTACAGTTCAAGAAACTTTTCCAAACTAACATAATCTCTCCGTGTAGCTACCTTCCGTTTGAAAGTGTTTATACTGCAGGTAATATCATGTCTTTGGATTGTCGATATTTCAAAACAACATTTATTTTCAATAATGGATGACGAAATGCCGTTCACTCCTTTCATATTAAGCTAACAATTTTAAGTAGTGTCAATCACTTATTTCTTTTGCTGCTTGATGATCTTTTCAACATATAACGATCTTGTGTTCTTTCTGAAGTTTGTGTGGTGGCGTCCTATGTGATACTTATTTATGATTTGGAAAAGCACCTGTTAGTAGTAGCCGTCTAGTTCTACTGTTATGGTGAGGTGATTCTACTGCATCGTGATTTTGAGTTCTACTGTTCTAGAAAGACAAAACTTTGTGATGATGTTTGTTTTGCCTATTCTCATACTATTATTATGGAATTGTGGTAATGGACATTCTGGAATAAAACAATGAACAAAAAGATTGGCAATTATCTGTATAATAACTGAGGTAACTTTTATTATTGTCTGCCGATTGACATATTCATGAATTGTATAATGGTAGTATTAGTGCATAAAGTAGTGCACATGTTTCTCAACATGAGATACATGACGATTGGAAATCGAAGACAACTACATGAAGATAAACTAGCTTGAACCAAGTGAAATGTCAAGTGCTTAGCTCAAATGCAACTCTTTCATTCAATATTGTCGTCATTGGTGGCATGTAACAAATCAGTTGTCCAGTTTAACACTTTTAGAAGAGTCCTGCTGCCAGTGGGAAGTTCGTTTGTGTAAGATAAAAATAATTAATCGAGTTTATCTTTTGGCTGAATTTGTTCAAGGTATGAATAGTCATGATCAATTTTATTACAAGTACTTATTAGCATGGGATATTTGATTTTATCTGATATGGCAGAATGAGCCTAAGAATAATTATAGGTAATTTTCTCTTTCTGAGTTCGGATCCTCTAAAAGTCTTGAGTGTGCATATTTTTCATTTGTATGACACTAGTGAGTGTATACAGTTTTGAGAGTATTCTCTTTATTTGGTAGTAGATGGGCCATGGGGGTTTATTTATTTACTCCTAATGTTGTATTAAACCTGATTTGTTTTTTTCTTTGTTACATATGCGAGTTTACCAAAATATCTCGTTGATGCCTCTCGTATCTATTTGACTTTTTGTTGGAATTCCTTTGGTTCCCTGACTTCAGATGCTTGTAGGCGCATGCGCTAGTGGACATGATGGAGCTGAACTTTTGCACAATACATAAGGTGTTTGGTCAGATAGATATGCTATCATGGTGTAAATTGGGTAGGTAAGCTTATCTTGAAGTAGTAACAGAATGAAATATTTCTCATTCCTTTGATTTGTCGATATATTTCTGTTTTAATTTTACTTGTTGCTACATTGCATTTTATTTTTTGCGGATATGGATCTATTAAGTCTGACTGCTGTTTGTTTGATGCAAGTAATTGATTAAACAGTACCTGATCATGTGGCTTATAATTCCCTTTGTTAACACATGCTTATATCATTTGCCATTTTGTATCGCTGTTCATTCGAGCTCATTATAAGGCCTAGTGCTTGCTTGCAGATATTAAAAAAGGACAGCCCCAATGCACGAGGCTCCCACACAAGGTGGGGTCTGGGGAGGGATTATAGGAACCTAGTCTTACCCCTGCAAAGTACAGTGCAGAGAGGCTGGTTCGAACCCAGGATCTCTTGGCACAAGTGGGGAGGACCTCACCACTGCACCAAGGCCTGCCCTCTGCTTGCAGATATTGTACTGTACAAATATGCTAGCCTTGTGTGGGAGCCCCAGTGCACTGGGTCTGTCCTTTTTACAAACATATGCTAGCCTTGGGCAGTTTGCTTAAATATTTTCTCAGCGTATATTTCTTTGTCAGTTTAATAGGTTTCACTATCTGAGCCTCCCCTACAGTTTCTGTCAAAAAGTAAAAAGATGAAATATCATTTTATTTATCAATATGATACACACACATTGAAGTTAAATGAAAGAAGCAAGACTTTTATACATAGCAAGATGTAGTCTTCTATACATGAGAGTCATCAGTGGAGTGAATCTTGATACATTAAGAAATAGCAACATGAAATAAATTATTTCTTTTTGGATGAAGTCACTAAAACATGCTATACTTGGAACACCCAGTTTTCCCTTGTCAATGGACTGCTGAGATTAAATACTCCTCGTACCTCCTAAGAGGTAAAGCTCGAGCATCCTAAAAGAGCTCTAGCCTTTGATATTGCTTGTCTGGTCAAAACCGCATGTGGTTATGGTTTCTGTGCTGTCTAATTTCTTCGATTTTGGTCACTATATATGCTCAATAATATATATAGTTTATATTGAGCACATGATAAAAAGGACATGACTAGATTCATCATAAAAGCTGCTTTCATCATGAGGAATTAAAGACTCGAAGAATTGTTTTGATGTTCTGCAGAGCAAAAGAATATTTTGGACTGAATGAAATATCGTTAGTTGATGTATGATCTGTTGTTTGAGGCTTTGTACTGCATGATTTTTGTGTATTTCGATTTGCTACTGACTATCTAGATCGTACATTTCTAAAAACTATGCCTATTAGGTAGAAACTAGATGGATCTGTTCTATTCTACATGAGCTCTTCATATGTTCGTGGTAGCAAGAATTATTTTAAATGATTCGAAAGCTAGAGAGTTCAGCATTTCTGTCTCATGGGGGCATTTGAGCAACTGTTCTTTTAGCTTCTGCTGAGATCAGATGTAGCCAAATACTTGAGAATATGTCAACAGTAGATTAAAGGTTTCCGGTATAAAATAGAAGTTGGAGTGTGCTACTTCAAATTAATTGTTGTGTTTAGTTTTAACCAATAGCCGCGATGATTCAACTTTGAGCTTTTGATCCAGTTTTCAAACTGGTGAAGCTAATGTCCTGTCAAGCCGTACACCGATTGATAGAGATAACTTACTTTTTCTGAATGAATAGTACAAACTGGTTTGACTGATGGCACTTGATATTTTTGCAGGCATCTATCTAGTCTAGAGTTGCATTCTGGTGGCTGAGATGTGGAAATGGCTTGTTGGGTGCAGGTTCTTCCATTCCGTATGCTCCACGTGGCAATCGACCTCCATGTAGCATGCACCAGTGAACTGTGGACTCCCTTCTCCTCCGTGTCATCCAATTTCGTAGACAGTTAGTCAACTGGCATGATAACGATCAGTTTAGAACCTAGTGGTTCGTTTGCTTTATGCTTGCACGTTGAGGCAAAGCCGACCTGTCAGTTGGTCTTCTCACCGCTTTTCGTTTGATTATGCTCCATGTTGTATCAGGTTGGAAGATTATGTCGAATTCCTACGTACTGTATGTCCCATTTTCTGCGTGTGTTTTTGTTGAACTTTCATTTGATTTTGTCTAATGAATGCTGAACGTTCAACTGCACCTGTCTGCCTGTTGCTATACTCCCTCCTTGAGTCCTTGTCTAATGAATGGGAGTACTTGATAGTGCTAGGATGGGTTGGCTACTTGAAAATGTATTTTTGCTTCTTTGAGACTCGGTGGCTGAAGGATTGAACGAGTTGGTTAACTTCTGAAGCAATTCATGAGTTAGCTTCCGATCTGAAGAAATAATATGCCTTGACTTCTTCCTCGTGCGTGGTGCGTCGTCTCACGCCTAGACTTATGAGTTAGGGTGTAGTGTCCCTAACAATAAACACATGCATTTGCATCTGTTTTAGGTTCTGACGTCGGCGGCTCATACGACTGTTCAAAACTATCGAGGTTACTCCCTCCGGTACAGTTTGCTAGGCGCACTTTAAAAATCATGTAATTCCAAAACTTCTCCTCACATTTTAGTCGTATTAGTATTAAATGTTGTTTTTGAACCAATCAAAAAGAATGGAGAGAGTTGATTACGTGATGGAGAGCCAATGAAATATCACCTAGGTCCTAGAGAATTCTCATGCGTGCCTTCCAAACCGTACCGGAGGGAGTACTAGTTTAGGTCGTGTTAAATTGGCTTGTGCGGTTTCCAAGGTAAGAGTGGGAGGTATATTTGAGGTGCAAAAGACGAAGAGAGATCCTTGGCATATTAGAGACTTTTGTCTTCGCGCCTTCCTGTTCTTTAGCTCGTGGTCACATGGCGTTCAGTAAAATCCATTAGAATCACTCAACTTGAGGCCATTACTTGCCGTTGTCACCATACATCGCTTTACGGAAGTTACGGTCATCGAATACACGTGAGTGTGTCGTACACGGTCATGGAGCCAGTAGTGTGTCGTATTTGCTGAAGTGGCATCACATTGACCATTCTCCAGCAGTGAACTTTTAAAAAAAGCCCCCTCTCAATCCTTCTTTTCAATTCAATCTCTAGAGACACACAGGTTGACTGCCTAGTAGGGCCCATTTGTAAGTGTCACCGACCCATCTTCTTCCTCGTCCTATGTCATCCTCACTTGACTCCACCGCTGCCCAAATTCGGCGTCCTCATCACCAGGCGTGCATGCCTCCACTGCGTGTCGCAGAAGCAGGCTCAGCTCGACGCTGTTCTGGACGTAAGAGGTGTCGTGGAGCCTGACGAAGCAATGCAGTTGGTCTGAATTTCGACCATGATCAGTGGTGTCGGGCGAGACCCGCAACAAGAGGACTCTTTCTGCTGGCCCTGGTCCAACTCTGGTGAGTACTCAACGAGTTCAACCTATGAGATGTTGTGCCAGGGACACAGGAGAGCTCTGAACTAGAGATTGCATCTAGGGATGTCGGGCACCTCGGACAGGAGATCACGCCACGGGCTATAGCTGCAAGCTGATCCATGTCATCTTTGTCTGCAGGGCGTGGATGAAGTTGATCATATCCTGATCCAGTGTCTGGAACAAATACAATACTAAACGGATCGTGCTGTGCTGGCATGCGGGTCTGGCCTCGAGGCCTAGGCACGGCACCAGGCCTCGAGGCCTAGGCACGGCCTCAGGCGTGCCGCGGGTTAGGCACAACCATTTAGCCACGTGCTGGGCCAGGCCCCTGACGGGTCGGACACACATGCTAACGGGCCGTCCCGCGAGCACGGGCCCAGGTGGCCAGCTCTGCGCGCCCAACACCCCTTATCTCTCCCTCCGTGAGCTATCTTTTTTCTTCCTCAAGCCAACCACGGACCTAAGGAATACATCAACATGGTGAGATGAGTTGGAGAAGAGGCCACCTCGTCCGAGCCGGTGACGGCGCGCCTGGATCTCACTAGAAGAGGCGCATGACACGGGAGTGGTGACGCCAGTGGAGGTGAGGAAAATTTTTAATGATGAGCGGTACGGGTCGCTGGGTCTGGAGGTGAACATAGCGAAGGAAACGAAGCTTAGAGGGATGGCTGGGGAGGCAGCGGACCAGCGAAGGGAGAGATTGGGGCAGGGTGGGACGGGGAGTCGCTGTGGCAATGCACCGGCCGCGGGTGGGGAGGTTGGTTGAGGTGGCGATGCTTCTCCCCCTACTCTCCGACGGACAGCGTCGGTGCTTCTTCCCCTCCTCTCGGGTCAATAAAGTCGTATAGCTCTCTATAGGCCATAAGGAATGAAAATAACCCAATTTCTGAAATAGGAATGAACACAAATGCATCACCATTGATTCTCTTATTAGTTCTTTCAATATTTAAAGCTAGCTTCCCTAAAATGCAAAATTTTAGGTGAGTTGTAAATATGGAGTCCATTTTTTTTATATCCGTAGTAAATACTACATTCGAATATGCATATACGGTCAGCTTGCAAAAAATAAATAAATCTAGGTATACGATTTGTGAGTAGTGGGCTTTCCTTAATTTCGCTACCGTGGGCTCTCCCTCACGAAAAGGAAAAGGAGTTTTGGGCTTCAGTCTCACTCGCAGCCAAACCTGGCCAAAGGGGCCCGTGCTCGCGGGCCGGCCTGGTAGCACGCGTGCCCGGCCCGTTATGGGCCTGACACGGCACGCGGCTTAACGGGCCGTGCCTGGCCCGCGGCACGCCCGGTGCCGTGCCTGGGCCTCAAGGTCAGGCACGCGGGCCGGCACGGCACGGCCCGTTTAACTTTTACTTATTTATTTTATTAAAAGTTTCGGAAAAAATAAGCTTAGCAGTCCAAAATCGGCCCAAAAATAGGCTGAAAACGGCCCGTTTATATTTTTTTTGTTTTTTATAGAAAAAAAGAAGGCCGGCTGGCTTAACGGGCCGGCCCGTTTATTAAAGGGGCCGTGCCTGGGCCTGATGTTGAGGCCCGAAGGCCGGCACGGCACGGCCCGTTTATAAACGTGCCGCCGCGTGCCGTGCCTGGGCCGGCCCGTTTATCTCCGCGGCGGGCCGTGCCGTGCCGGGCCGGCCCGTTGGCCAGGTCTGCTCGCAGCGCAACTGTTGTCACCCCACCATCGTGTACTGCTGCTTTGCTTCGACTCCCCACAATCCCCCACCACATCCAGAGATGAGCCGCCGCCAACGCTCGCCGGCGGCGGCGCCGCCGCTGGAGGTGGACGACCTGCTCTCCGAGATACTCCTCCGCCTTCCCCCGCAGCCCTCCTCCCTCCCCCGCGCCTCCGCCGTCTCCAAGCGATGGCGCAGCCTCGTCTCCGACCCCCGCTTCGTCCGCCGCTTCCGCCTCCACCACCGCCGTAACCCTCCTCTTCTCGGTTTCTTTAAGCAATTCCAGTTCGTACCTACCATGGATCCCCCCAATCGTGTCCCGGAAGGCCGCATTTCCTTCCAGGTCGAGCACTACGACGGCTACGGCGACTTCGTAACCCTCGGATGCCGCCATGGCCTCGTTCTCATCTTGCACCTATCGGGCAACAAGGTCCTGGTGTGGGACCCCGTCAACCGCAAAAAGCACTGCCTAGCTGTTCCCCCGTGGTTCGATGCGAACAACCCGATCAACGGGGCGGTGTTTCGCGCTGCCGGAGACATTCAACACTTCCAGGTGGTCTTGGTATGCATACCAACAAACGAACACCAACATACACGAGCGATTGCCCATGTTTACTCGTCGGAGACTGGTGTATGGGGAGATTGCATCTCAAGAACCTTTCCACCCAAGGCTTCTATGGATCAACATAACACCTGGATTGATACGACTATCCCCAGTGTCCTAGTTGGGAATTCCCTGTATTGGTTGCTTACTGACAGTCCGCTGCTTTGCGACAGCCCACCTGCCATCCTCGAGTTTGATTTGGATAGGGAGAGCCTAAATTTGATACCTTTGCCAGTGGACATATATGCTGATAGCAATCACCAGTTCTCGGTTATGCGGGCAGATGGTGGTGGGCTGGGTTTTGTCTTCATGTCGGAGTCAGATTCCGTCGCCCAATTATGGAAGAGAAAAACCAATTGTGATGGTGGCGCTTCATGGGTGCTGGGAAGAACTATTGAACTGGACAAGCTACTTTCCCTGAATTTAGAGAAGGAGATAGGGACCCTTACGATACTACGGTATGCCGAAGACAATAATATGGTGCTCCTGCAGACAGTTATCGGTCTCTTCACAGTCCATCTCGAGTCATTGCAGTTCAAGAAACTTATCGAAATCGGTGACTTGCATCAGAGTTGTCCATTCGAAACTGTCTATACTGCAGGTAATGCTCTAATAGCATGCCTTTACATTCTGGGCATAACAAAACCACCTTGTTTTTGGTTAAATGGTTGATGAAATTCACATCCTTTCGATTTAATCTGACAATTTAAGTACTGTCACGTCACTTGTTTCCTTTGCTGCTTGGTGATCTCTTAAACATATAGTGATGCTATACTTTAGTGCTTTCTTTTCTGATGTTTTTGCGGTGGCGTTCCATGTGATGGTCATGATCTTGAAAATATGTTAGTGGTAGGCTAATTTTGCTTCTTTAGAGAGGTGATTTTACTGTATCGTGATTTTGGGCTCCTTTAATTGAAGCCGGTGGGTGTGGATCTTTGTTGAAAAATAAAACAAACTTCGTGATGCTATTTTTAATAATCGCATATTTTTGTTATTGTTATTACTTTGTAATTATGTTATCCGAGTCAGAGGTGGCAAGCTCTTTATGTGTTTACTTTGTGGACATCCTAGAATAAAGTAATGAGAACACAAAGATTGGTAGGGAATTTGGCGATGTTTGTATACTAATTGAACTAATTTTTATTGTTGCCCATCTATGGACGTAATCAAGAATTATACTCCCTCCGATCCATAAAAAGTGTTGCCCACTTACTACAAAGTTTGTACTAACTTAGTACAAAATGAGCGACACTTTTTATGGATCGGAGGGAGTAGTATAATGGTAGTATTAGTGCATAGCTGCACTTTTGATTTGTTTTCTGAAAATCAGAATATAACGAACTACATGGAGAAAACCTAGTTTGAACTAAATGAAATTTCAAATAGGTAGTAGCTCGAATTGGCACATTCTGAAGTTTAAATCTAGTTCTATTTCTTTCATTTAATATTCTCATCGGTGATTCGCTAGTTATCTTAAGTCCATAATAATGAGTTAATGACTTGGTTTGATATTTACCTTGTAGTTCCCTTTTTATCACTTTTAATATTAGAAGTGTCCTGCTGTAAGTGGCAACTTAGTTTGTTCCGTAGTAAATTAATAAGTCAAGTATATTTGATCTTTTCTAGGTAAAATTATTTTAAAAATTAATTATCAGGATCACTTTTATTTCTAGAACTTATTGGTATGGTATATTTTAATTTTATCCAATAGAGCATGTAATTTTAGATAACTTCTCCCTTCCATTCAGCTAACAGTCTGACTATGCATATTCTTCATTTTATGACACTACTGATTGTACTGTTTTGAAAGTATTCTCTTTATTTGATAGTAGATGGAGTTTTGTTTATCTACTTATAGTGAGAACTAGGCAATAGCCTGGTGGCAAGTGTCGCAGTGGCACATCACTGCGCACAGGGTCGGATTCTTCTATAAAAAAATGTCCTGGGTGCTAGTGCCCACAGATCTCGTATTTTTTTATCTACTCCTAGTGTTGTGTCAAACTTGAGTTGTTTTCCTCAAGATACAGTTGTGAGTTTATCTAAATCTCATAGATGCCCCCTTGTATCTACTTGACTTTTCTTTACATTGGATTGTCATTGGTTCCTTGACTTTGCTTGTAGGCATGGGCATTGATGATGGAAAGCATCGAGCTGAACTTTTGCACAATACATAAGATGATTGGTCAGATATATATGCTATCATGATGTACTGATTGAGCAGGTATGATTTTCTTTACGTAGTGGCTGAATGAAACATTTTCCCTTTTCCTTGCTTCATTGACATTTTTCCGTTTTACTTATACTGGTTGCTACATTGCATTTGATATTTTGTGGCTATGGACCTACCGAGAGCGAGTGAGATTCGTATACAAGTAAATGATAATTGGCATCTGGCTTCAAACTTTCTTCATAGAAATTGTTATTTCACATCGATTTTCATTTAGGATTTTGTAATACATAGTGCTTGCTTGTGAGGGCAGGCCTTGGTGCAGTGGTGAGGTCCTCTCCACTTGTGCCAAGAGGTCCTGGGTTCGAACCAGCCTCCCTGCACTGCACTTTGCAGGGGTAAGACTAGGTTCCTATAATCCCTCCCCAGACCCCACCTTGTGTGGGAGCCTCTATGCACTGGGTCTGTCCTATAGTGCTTGCTTGTGCTTATTGTACAAACATACTAGTCTAAGCCTCTTGGTAGAGTTGCTTATATATTTTCTCAATATATCTTCGTTTGTTACTCTTAACTGAGATGTATAATCAGATCTTAGCCTTTAGAATTTTTTATGACTCTCCCATATAGTTATGGATACTCTACATAATCCAGGAGTTCACATTCATCTAGTTCATCCATAACCATTAAGGGGCTAGTAAATAAGGAAGTAGACAATACCATGTTATGTTTCATATATTTTCATAAAAGCATGACCATGAAGGGGCTAGTGAACTATGATAATCTTCTCAAGGAAATAGACCATAGTAATCTTACTTGCTATATTTAATGAATTTCATTCTCTATAATTTATCTCGGACACACTCACTAAAAATTTGAGTTTCAGAACATAATAGATAAGAGAATCTTATAAGTGCAATTTTGAAATTTGCTAAGCTTGTGATATTCACGTTGCAGTTCTTGTCACCCTCAATTATTGCGTGAATCTTTACTTACACTATTTCAAGGTTTTATCTTTTCATTTTTCACTAAATAAAAAATTAATTCAAAATACTATTACATATTTTCTAACACCATCGGTAAACCTCGGCTGCTCAGACCAATCTTCCGTAACACCAATGGTAAACCTCTTTCTAGATTTACCTGAGATCACATCCCTGTCCATTCAGAGTAAAGCAAAGATCGTCCGCTTCGGAAACTTTTGGGTGGAGTAGCTAGTCTTAATAGAGGTGGTTCAACAAGCTTGGAACCTCATGCAAAAACAGAGTAGGCACCTGCACATCTCTTCTAAACTCAAGTGCACGAGAATCTGTAGCAGAAATCTTTCCGCTCCTCGTTGCTGATGCTGAATTGGGACTTAGTCCTCCCACCCACCTTCTTATTTGTTATTGCAGCCGATCTGATCCAATGCATAATCAGCTTCCCTTCTATCTTCTCATCGTGCAAGTTTCTTCCGAACGATTGCTTTGTCCAAAGGGCTACTTGAAACGTTTGGCTAATCCACAGATCCGAGGGTGAAACATCGCAAGTCATGTATTTTCCGACCAATGTTCAGTACGACCGCAAGGAGTCACTTGCTGGTCTCTTTTCTTATAAGGTGGATCCTTTCACATTACCTATCTTTCCCTCAAATTTATGGCTAATCACCATTGATGAACCACATAGGGAAACCACTTGCAAATTTTACCTTCAGCTCCAGGTTTTCAGATTGAAGGAGAGTCCAAGACCTTGTTCCCTGCATGGCTTAATGCACTTGGCTAATACACGTTTTTACCCTTTGTACCATTTTATCCCGGTTATTTGTAAATATATGTACTTTTCTACGACACGAGTGTTTTTCTAGTCTAACTTCTTGCTCTGCTTCTTTGTACAGTTCCTGTTTTTGCCTCTGGCCCACAGTTTACTGTCAAAAATAAAAACATGAAATATCATTGTGTACATTAATTAAAAGAAAGAGGCATGTTGTCGACTCTTTGTCATATGCAATATGCTATACATGAGTCATCTGGAGTAAATCTTGATACCTTAAGGAGTAATTACATGATTACATAAGATGTTTTCCTTCGAACTAAGTCAATAAAACTTACTTAAGTGGAAGCGCAATTTACTGGTGTCAATGTACGGCTAAGATTAAATACCAGCTTACCTCCTAAGAGCATCTCTACCAGATCCCCTATAATCCCCTCGACCTGGAAAAGTCCAGCCGATATGAAGCCATTTTATGGCCCAATCCAGATACTGTATGTCAGGCCGGCCCGGATTTTTTTTATTCGGGCCACTGGATAAGCGGTGGGTCGGGCGCTATATATGCCGGCCGGAGGGCCGGATAGGGCACCAAAACCGGAACTCTCTGCCGCTTTTCCTCCCCATCCGCCGCTCCGCTATAAAGACTCTGGTGAGCGATTCCTCTCCCTCCGCCGCGCATCTCCCCCTCCCGACCACAGATCCATGGCGGGATCTTCTATGCGCGGCCCCGGCGGGTCCGGCGGAGGCTCCGGAGCTCGCGCGCCACCAGAGTTGGAGGAGCAGGCCGCCCGCGTCCGCTCCAACGCGTGCCTGCGGGGCTCCTACAAGGGCCGCCGCTAGGTCGGACTCGCCTCTCCGAGGCCGCCTCGTGATGAGGCCGAGAGTTCCGGAGGATGCCGCCGGAGGAGGAGGTCGCCGGAGCCGGAGGAGGAGGTCGCCGGAGCCGGAGGAGGAGGATGGCTACCGCCTGCCGGACATTCTGCCAGTCCCACCAGGCGGGGCCGTCGTCACCCTTTGTCAGCGCGGTTCCGGCGTCTGCAGTCATGCCGTCCTCACGGACGTGCTGATGCCGGCGTGGAAGCGCAATGAAGATTCCGCCGACGAGCTCAAGGCCGCGACGGTGGCATTCGAGGCCGGCGATTCAGGTGCCGCGGAGCGCCTGCAAGCGGCGGTGGACGAGCACGAGGTCGCGTGGACGGCGTGCTGCATCATCGAGGAGGAGGAACTCGGCATCGGGAGGGAGGACCGCCGCCGCCACTAGTTTAGATTTCTGTTTCATGTTCGTAGTTCTACTTTGGTATGTAAATTAACGCGCGAAGAACAATTTCCCTTCCGTTTGAATATCCAGTTCGTTTTTCGCGGATCTGATCTGGCATAGCTATCCCGCGGATAAATGTTATCCGGTTCAACTTATTCGGGATCTGCTAGAGATGCTCTAAGCGGTAAGTTTGGGGGTCCTAGCTTATAATATATTTATTCTGGTCAAACTACATGTTACTGGTCAAATACTCAAAAGTACCTTTTTATGCTTTGCGTAGTAAAAATAATAGACGTCTATTAGGGAATGAAGAAAGTATCAATTAGTTATATGGTGCATGATCCTTTGCTTGAGGCTTGTATGCATGAATTTTATTATCTTCCATCTTCTACCGACTATCTAGGTCGCTTGTTTGTAGAAAGTATGCCTATTATGTACAAACTAGAACCATAGCCGCTCGTATGTCCATGATCACAATGAATACTGTAAATGATGTGATAAGCTGGACAGTTCAGCATGTCCCTCTAATGATGGTATTTGAAAAACTGGTCTTTTAGCTTCTCTGAGATCAGATGTCTCCAATGACTTGAGAATATGTCATGAGTAGAAGCTGAAGGCTTCTGGTAAAATAGAGCTGAAGGTGTGCCACTAGAATTTAACCCTTTTTGTCCAGTGCCTGAGATTATTCAACTTTGAGCATTTGGTCCAGCTTCCACAATGGTGAAGCTAATGTTTACTGTAGGAGTCAGTACAAAAATCGTGAGATATAACTTAATTTTTTCTGAATGAATAGTACAAACTGGTTTGACCGGTGACATTGATTCTCTGCAGGTATCTAGAGTTACAATGCTGGTGGCTGAGACCCAGACCAAGAAATGGCTTGTTGGGTGCAGGTTCTTCTGCTTTGGGTGCACCACTCCTCAGTTGACCTCCTATATATGTAGCTGGTGAACTGTGAAGTGGACTTTGTCGGAGTTTATCGCTTAATTAGCTTTCTCCCGTCTATTATCTAATTTCTGTACACAATTAGCCAACTGGCATGGCATGAAGGCGCATTGACTAGCTTCGATTAGTTAGTACCTTGTGGGTCATGTGGTTGACGCTTTATGCTTGAACGTTGAGGCAAGCCCACCTGTCGGTTTACTGTGTGTTCATCTTCTCACTGCTTGTCGTTTAAGCATGCTCCATGTTGTATCAAGTTGGGGGATTTAGTAAAATTACTGCTCTTGTCCCATTTTCTATCTTTTGTTGAATATTCAATTAAATTCCGGATTCAGGTCACCTGAAACTGCAATGTCTTTTGGCTTGCATCTTTTTCTTAGATGTGGTGACCAAAGGATTCGATGAGTTAGCTACTGTTTGGAACGTCGGAAAGCATTATATGAGTTAGTGAAGAAACACAATGTCTAACTTCCTCACACAAATGACAACTTGTTTGGGAACGTGGACGAACGTTTATTGTGTACATTAGGCATTTTTGTATGTTTGCATGTCTCCGTTACATGGTAATTGTCACCTGACTCCTTTCTTGTCATGGCGTGGTCGATGTCCGGCTAGTGTTTTTCTCTCGTCGATCTGGTGGATGGTTTTTCAGACGTTCTGGTCTTTGGTGGCAAGGCTGGTGTTGGTAATGTCGAGTTTGTTGTGGGTTTTGGTTCTTGTGCGTGCTCTTGGGGTAATTTTCTCGAGGACGAGGCGACGGTTGGACGACCGGCCTTGCAAGGGGTGAGATGTCTTTGTAGTGTGTTTATAATGGTTTTATGTTCTCACTCTTTGAGAGGTGGACTACCTTTGAGATTAGTGTACCCTGTATAGATTTTGGTTTTGTGTGATTTCTTCATGGTAAGCTTAGAAGTATGTCGTGGTGCAGAAGACCAAACTAGATATGCGGACATCAGAAGCAATTTCTTGTTCGTGCCAGCAAGTCTTTGACTATTCAATAAAGTGAGAGGAAAGGGAATCTAGCACAAATGAATATTATTTTTTGAAATCTAGCACAAACGATGTAAAACTGGCAGCAAGTTATGCTGTATTTTTTTTCTAGACTCGTATTTTTTTTTACTGGTAGACTTTTCTTAGGGAAAACTTTTGTACTGGTAGTCGCCGTTGCAGACCTAATGTGGGCTTCCTCTTTACTTCCCCCACGGTGGGCTTTCCCTTCAAAAAGGGCCTTTTGGGCTTAATTCTCACTTGTGGACGCTGCGTGATTGTTCCTCTTCTCGTGTCAATCCGCTGCACATCGTGGCTGGCTGGCGGCTGCATCGACTCGAAAAATAAATAAATCCGGCATGAGCTGCGACCGGGGCGACATGTCGCTGCCGGCGGCCCCCCAACCGCGTCCCGCACGGCCGCTTCTCCTTGCAGCTGGACGACGGCCTCCACGCCCGCCTCCTTGGATGCCGCCACGGGCTCGTACTCATTCTCCTCTCATCTGCACCGCGGTACCAATTCCTAGTGTGGGACCCCGTCACCGGCGACCAGCACCGCGTTGCGTTTCCCCCGCGGCTGGATGCGGAGATGCATACTGTCACCGTCAACGGGGCCGTGCTTTGCGTCGCCGGAGAAGTCCACTTCCAGGTGGTCTTGGTAGTGGCTGACAACAGGGACAGACAAATTACACGAATGATTGCCTGCGTTTACTCGTCAGAGACCGGCGCATGGGGCGATCTCATCTCAACACTGCTTCCACCCAAGGTCAGTGGCGGAGCTTCAAAGAAAATGTTGAGCGGGCCTACGTGAAGCAAAGCACGCAAAAAATGCAGATTCTGGCCTCGAGCTCGACGTGGGCGGCCGCGGGAGGAGCAGGGCGTCCCGGCCTCGAGCTCGACGTGGGCGGCCGCGGGAGGAGCAGGGCGGCCTGGCCTCGAGCTCGACGTGGGCGGCAGCGGGAGGAGCAGGGCGGCCCGGCCTCGAGCTCGACGGGCGGCCGCGACGGAGTTGCTCCTGGCGGCGGCGCCAGAGCAGTCCTTGAGCTGCTGCCGCACTCGAGGTCACCTCCAGCCGGGGCTGGGAGAGGTGCTTCGGGCGGGTCGGGGACGACAAGATGCGGGGCGGCGGGCGGCTTGGGGTCAGACGCGGCGAGGACGGCGGGCGGCGGGCGGCGGCGGCGGGCGAGCGGCCGAGGAACCCTAGCTAGCTCCACTGCTCGTTCCGCTCGGGAGGAGAAGAAATGAGGAGACAGAGAAAAAGAAAAGAGAAAATGTTCGGTCGGGAGGAGACGAAAGAAAAGAAATGACCGAGCGGTGGCACTTTGCTGTAAATACGCTGTCCAACAGGGGCAAATCAAAAAAACGATTCGTTTTACTAGTGGAAGCCGCGGGCGGTTGCGGGAAGGAGGGGTATCCCAGCTTTTTTCGACTGTGAAGGATTCGTTGAAGCCGGCTGTCCTAGGAAGCGCCTAAAATTCCAGTTCTTTTGGGCTTCAGCTTTTTTTCACCTACAAGCTGTTGAGAAACTCCAAAAGAACTGGGCCTAAACCATATTCATCAGCTTATAATTCTGGAGATGGGGTTGCATAGCGCCTAACAATAAATATGGAAAGAGGCCAAACCAACTATACTGGAAGCGCCGCTGATGCCCTTCTTCACTCGAAAGCTTATAATTCTGGAGATGGGGTTGCATAGCACCTAACAATAAATATGCTCTCCTCACGGTATCTCTTTGCTCCGGTG
This sequence comes from Puccinellia tenuiflora, assembly GCA_012064385.1. NCBI lineage: Eukaryota > Viridiplantae > Streptophyta > Magnoliopsida > Poales > Poaceae > Puccinellia > Puccinellia tenuiflora. The sequence goes on along the minus strand of QRDG01000231.1, from coordinate 94,765 downwards.
GATATTGCCAAATTTGGGGGCGCAAACCAGGGTCACGCTGCAAGAACTCATTACCTTGAAAAGTAACCGGTTCATTTGTCTGAAGTCCTTCGTCCTGGCTGCTGTTGTTGTTCCATTTCAAGCAAGGGCAAAGGATTATTTGCTGGTGGTAAAGAATCTTCTTCAGTTTCGCTTATTTGATCCCTTTTTCTTTTCAAGACCAAATCGATTCTTCTCTGAGTGGCCTTCCCCATGGCTGTTGCAATTGTAAAATTGAAAACAAATTCGGTGAACAATCTAGTCGACCAATCCATTCATTTAAATTGACAAAGGCTAACTAGAAATTGGGGAAAAGAAGGAGAAGTACCTGGATAGGGAAATTGGGGAAGACACTGGCTTGATTCAGTAGCCTGTCGCTGCTAGACCTCTGGGCGGAAGATGCCCCATGCCGGCCCGTGTGCTGTGTGCAGTCGGCGACCCCCTTGGCCCTTGCTTTTGGCGGCAGCGAGTCGGGCAGTCGGCGACCCCCTGGTGGTGGGCGGCGGCGCGGCGCTGCTGTCTACTGTGCTGCTCTGCTCCGCCTCTGCTGGTACTCCAGTTCGTCCCTAATTTGCTAAACCTAGCAAGTGAGGGCGTGAGGCAGAGGCGCATCCATGGATTTGTTGTTTGGTTGGTCTCGCTCTGTCTGAGGCTGTGCGAGTCATGCGAACCTTTTTTTCCGAATCGAACGTGTCGTGCGGCTGCGCGAAGCATCGAGAGAATAGAACGAGTCGTGCGGCTGGGCTGGCCTCTAATGCGTAGTACTAAAAAAGAATTTGGCCCAAAACCTGGGCGGGCCGTGGCCCGGGTCGGCCCCTACTAAGCTCCGCCAGTGCCCAAGGTTTCTGCGGGCAGCCTCCTCACCATTATCTTTCCGGGCAAGCCCGCTGTGCTGATTGGGAGTTCCCTTTACTGGTTTCTTTTCTGGGGTTCATCAGACATCCTTGAGTTTGATTTGGATAGGCAGAGGCTAGCCGTGGTACCTTCGCCACCGCCAGTGAATAGGTTCCACGTGGGGTTTGCTTCAGTGGCCTCCCCCTCCCTCAAAAGTTTAAAAGGGCACGATTGACTTTTCACATTAAATGAATATTTTAATATTGTAATTAGGTATGCCAGGCGTATATATTGTATATACCTAAGGTCGAGCACGGCCGCGCTAGCCGCCGCTACGTCCCTGCGCGTGCTGCTCGTCGCCGCCACCGCGAGGGCCCAACTGCTCGCCACCGCACGCTCGCCAGCCACGTCCCCACGCCGTGCTCGCCGACCGCGTCCCCGCGCGTGTTGCTCGTCGCGCTTCCTCGCGCTGCGCTCGCCGGAATGCCGGATGCGTCCCCACGTGGGCAGCGGCAACTTCGACGCCGACGGGCCGTCTGCCCACCGCCGTAGAAACCGCTGCCTTGTCTACCAGCTCCGGCTCGTCGTGCTCGTCGTCCTGGTGCAAGCGGAGTTTGCTGAGATGGTTTAAATCAAGGGAACACAATCGACATCTCGAACCCCGGCCGCCGCCGTCGAGCAAGCTTGACTCGCCGCCGTTGCTTCCTCGCCACCGAGACCTTGTCCAATCGCTCACTGGTGAGCTTCTCTTCCGATTTCCCCTTTTCGATTCATTTATTGCGTCATCTACCTCCTGTTCGCCGTCGGTGCTGTGCGCCGCCTCCGCGCGTCGTCGCCATGGTCACTCCGGCGATCAATAATGGGCGGCGCCGACGGAATAAGCTTAGTTACCAGATTAACATGATAAAGAAACTAGCAAGATTGACCTATTTCCTTCCAATCCACGAACACGACACGATCCAATTCCACAAAAAGTCCGGGCACCTAGAATTCTCGGCGCGTCCTTAATGTCGGCGCGTCGCCTCGTCGGATCAACTGCTGCTGCTGCAGAGTTGCCATCACTGAGCAAGTTAGCTAGCTACTCCTATATTGCTGCTACATGTGAAGTTGCTAGCTACGCGATGAGTGGTCATCGTCGCTGTCTCACCGAGCAAGTTAGCTAGCAGCTAGCTAGCTATGGCGTCGACCAATAACCTGGTAACTAACTAGCGCCAAGGAGCTCGCGCAGCGCGGTGGCACCGGCGACGCGGCCGAACCGCTCCCCAGCATCCCCCGACATGACATACGTGACGTGCAGAAGGTCTGGGACGCCAGGATGCTCGCTATTGAAGCGCGCCACGCCATGGGGGTGTGCTGCGACTCCCTGCTGATGCCAGCATGCACTACCCGCTTATCCCGCCATAGAGGATGTTGTGCTCATGTGCTGCGAGTCACCAGTGGCAGCGCGCCGCCGGTGACCCCTTTCAATCGTTGGGTGCCACGTGGAGTCTTGGGCGTGTCTCATGCGTAGTAGCTTACTCGCTAGCGTACGAATACGTATATACATAATGTACAGTTTATATAGATCCGTGTATCTTTTAATTTTCTCAGCCGTCCATATTTATGAAAGGGTACGGAGCAATCTCAACCATCCATATGATAAACTTTTACCCAGGGGGAGGCCACCGAAGCAAAAGTGAGGTTCGACATGAAGAACTACTCCGTGATGCAGGCAGATGGGGGCGGGCTTGGTTTCCTCTTTCTGTCAGGCTGCAGCGCCCAGTTATGGAAGAGGAAGACAGATTATGATGGTGTTGCTTCATGGGCGCTAGCAAGAACTATTGAACTGGACGAGCTACTTTCCTTAGATTCAGACAAGGACGACACAGAATTACTAGGGATTGCTGAGTACAATAATGTGGTGATATTGTGGACATCCGTCGGCGTCTTTCTGATCCAGCTTCATTCATTGCAGTTCAAGGAACTTCCCGGATCCCATGCGATGTCTGGTCATAATGCATTTGAAAGTTTCTACGCTGCAGGTAATAGCATGACTTAACATCGTGGGTATAATAAAACCAAGTTATTTTTTGATAATTAGCTGGTGGGATTTCTGCTCACCTCCTTTCATGTTAAGCTAACAGTTCTATATTGTGTCGTTTCACTTGTTTCTTTTTCTGATTGTTTTCCTCATGTTTGTGTGGTGGTGTTCTTTGTGATGGTTATGATCTGGAAAAATATGGTAGCTAGCCAGTCCTGCTTCTGTAGCAAGGTGTAACTACTGTATTGTGATATTGGTTTCCCTTAAATGAAGACGGTGGGTGTGTCTCCTTTGTCAGTAATGTAAAATAAAATTTTGCGATGTTTCTTTTTGATATTCTGGTACTACTACTGCATGAGTCAGAGGTGGCAAACTATTTGGCTGTTTACTCTATGGAGATCCTATAATACAATAATGAATGTAAATATTGGTAATTATTTCTCTATTAACTGAACTAAATTAATACAATAATGAATGCATGAGTCAGTGTAGTGCAGCAAGGATGTTTCTCAAGAAATCGAAGACGACTACATGAAGAAAAACTATCTTAAACCAGATGAAGCTTAAAAGCTAGCTATATTTCTTTTAGTCAATATTGTTATTATCACTCTTGCTAGTCATCTTAAATCCAAACTAACGACTTTGGTATGATATTTACGAAATAGTGGTTAGTTTATTACTTTTAAAAGGGTATACTGCTGCAAGAGGCAAAGTTCATTTGTTCCAGAGAAAATTAATAAATGGAGTTTATTTCATCTTTTCTCGCTAAATTTATCATGTGAATAGCCATGAACGCTTTTATTGCTTAACTGTTTGGGGCTATGGGTATGTTTTATTTTATCCGATATTGCATGGAGCGAGCTTAGGAATAATTTTAGGTAACTTTTCCCCTCCAATCAGCTAATAGCCTGATTGTTCATATCCTTGATAGTGATTGTATACTGTTTTTGAGAATATTGTGTTTATTTGATAGTAAATGGAGTTTTGTTTATCTACTCCTGATGTTGTATCTAACCTGAGTTGTTTTTCTTCAATATAAACATTGGACCTTTTCTAAATATCTAGTTGATGCCCCCTCGTGTCTGTTTGACCTTTTGTTGGTCATTGGTTCGATGACTTCATATGCTTGTAGGCACGGCCATTGGTGTGGACATGATGGAGCTGAACTTGCACAATACATAAGATGATTTGTTGGAGAAATATGCTATCATGAATTATGTTTGATGTTTATCTCAGCATTGAGCAGGTAAGCTTATCTCTGCATAGCGGCAGAATGAAATATTTCCGCTTTACATTGCTTTGCAGATATTTTTCTCTTTTACTTTTATTGGTTGCTACATTACTTTTGATGTTTGTGTGGCTGCGGATCTGTCAAGTACGAGTGCGACTTGTATGTCCCCTCTATGCAAGTACATCTGGGTTCAAATGTGCTTTATTAATACCGGCTGATAACAAGTGCCATTTCACATCATTGTTTATCTTTATCATTATAATACCTTGTGCTTGCTTGCAGTTATTGTACAATTATGCTAGTCATAGGCAATTTGCTGAAGTATTTTCTCAGCAGGCATGCGTTATCAATCTAACTCACATGTGTCGGCCACTCGGCCATTATCCTCTAGAGTTTGTTTATACTTAGATATTTGTGGGGCCTCAGTTCTATGATCCAAGATTCCACATTCATCTTAACTCGTACAATGTTTTCATCCATAACTGCTAGGTAATAAATAAATATGTAGACTATACAATGGTATATTTCAATAAAAGCTTGTCTGCGATATGTAACAAGATACAATAATCTTCCTCTCCAGGAAATATATGACAGTATCTTGATATATCAAATCAATTTCAACATTTTAAATTTATTTTCGGACATCCTTGCTAAACATTTGAGTTCAAAACTATTAAATCTTACCAACAAATAGTATTGCAGTTACAATATTCATATTATAGTTTTCACCCTCAGTTTATAAGTGAATTTTCCATAAGAGATTTAGCATCTTCAAAATTACCTTGGATTCCCCGCAAAAGAAGAATCACCTTGGATGCTTCCCTTATTTTCTGCCCATCTATGCCTATAATAAAAACAGTAAGGTTTTTGTGGTTTGGTTTCATCCGTCATCGTAATGCCATGAAAACAATGGAATTTACACCATTGCCGAATCCATGATCCGCTTCCAGTCCCTAGACAAAAGGCTTGCACTAGGAACAAGTTCTTTTCAATCCTCTTGAACGTCACCTCCCTCGTCGAATTCCAGGCCGAGAGCATGGTCCGCTTCAACGAATCTTCACTGAAATCCCAGTCAACAGCTTCGCCACCGCCATCCACTTCACCTCCGGTAGTCCACCTCTCTCCTCCTTGGCCAGAAACACCCCTTCCTTCTCTACCTCGCTCAGCTTCAACTTACGCATCAGGTCCTGCACGTCCGTCCCTTCTCTCCTCACTCTTGACGATTCCGCTGCCATTGCCCGATCCGTTCAACCAATCACATGCTAATTTAATTGATTATAGCAGGGAGAATAGGTTTGCTGTCGCGGGTCCATCACAATATGGTTGTACAACGGTAGAGAGGGGGAGCATGGGGTGTGACACCATAGACAACCACCAGCAACCCCAAGTAAAGATACGTGAGTATCAAATATTGACTAAGGGTCGGTTAATTCTTAAGTCCAAGAAATATCATGCATTCAAAAGGCAGCAAGACATCGCCCCGCATGAGCTCCATCATTTTCCATGTCTCGAAACTGACCTGGTACAGTGCGACACTAGACATGCTTAGTTATGGAACTAGCCCATTTATGCTTTTTTAGTGTTCGTCATTAACAATAGTAACCACTAACCAGAAAGAAAACTAGAATGTACACCAGATTTGACTATGAGCAATTTGTTGAACATAAAGACTGCCATGAAGCTAAGAATGGGATCATCAATGATGGACAATTAACTTGTACTCCAATGTATGCACACATGAATAGCACTATTTAGTAAACCATACAATTAACTTACTTCGAAATTGTTATACATAACTAGATATACGATGGTGAAAGGCATCTTACATTTTAGAGAAGCCCACATACACGCAATTTTCATGTTGTTGACACTACTAACATTTAATGGGAATGATGAAGCCCTTTATTTCTTGTAACAAACAACATGACAGGTACAAACAAATGAAAATAAATTATATGGTACCCACTCGTCACAGAGCAGGTTGGGCTTCATATTTGGATTAGCACGATGCAAGGAGTTACGGGTTGGCATTGCCAGAACCGGATCCAGCACCGTTGCCACTTCCGCTCCCGCCATTTGTGCCCTGCCTGCTGCCACTTCCACCCCCATTAGCATATGCATTTGCATTACCATTACCATAATTGTAGTTATTAGTTGCATCACTATAGCCAGATCCACTACACTACCGGATCCGTAGCCACTAGATCCATAATAACCACCAGATGCTTGTCCTCCTCGACCACCACCACCGGTACCGCTAGAGCTAGAAGATCCACCAACATCACCTTCAAACGTATTCTCATTATAGCCACTGGAGCCTGAGCCGGGCACCGGAACCGTATCCGGTACCATCGTATTGGCTACCACCACCCCCTTCTCCTCCACCTCCACTGCTTGCATGCACACCATTGGTTGAACTCTGGCCAGACCCGGTTCCACCCCCCGATCCTGAGCCACCACCACTCACTTCACCACCACCCGCTCACCCACCATATCCATTACCTTGAGAACTAGAGTATCTAGCCACCCTTCCAGCATTGGCTAATCCAATGCTCAAGAGTACAATGAACCCGAGAGCTGCTAGTTTTGTGTTTGCCATTGTGGGAGTTCAAGTGAGGTGAGTTTCTAGAAAAGCATGCATATGTGGGTATTTATAGTGCTAGAGGCCATGCACCCTTCTTATCTTAATAGCATGTTGTTGGTGTGGAATTGTCTTGGAGGACAAGTAGAGACTTGAAAAATGGAAGCTGTTAGCCATAGTCATAAGCTGATGAGATTTGGGGGGTTCATTCATGTAGTTTGAATGGTCGATATATAGGATGTGTTTTCGTATTAGTCGGTAGCCTATGGTTCGTCATAACAATTTAAGTACCTTCCTGCAAAACTATTTGACCATATAACTTGCATTTAAAATTCGTGCAAAAATGCTTAGCGAACAAATTATCTGGAGTAATAAATTCAACATGTAAAACGTTGTCCCAAGACAGTAATTAGGGGTAAAGATTAGAAAATTACTCGTAACGATCTGATTGTCCATCTGGTTTGCTCTATACACTTTGCGGTGGCATCCACATCCAGACAGCGCATGCGAACATCCACACAGCTCCAGTTGACACCGGAGAGACGACCTCGAAGTTTCCGTAGTCGACCTCGACATATTCCGTGGGTGCCGTAGGAAACAGCAAAATCCACAACCATGCGCAGTCCTGTCAAAGCAAGAGCTCAACGTACATAGGACTATCTAGCTAGCGTGCCCGGACTGGACTAACCAATCAAATTAATCTATCTTCTCTATATATACAGTTTTGAGTTACTACTTGCTTGATTACTCTTACGGCTAAGTAACCATGATTCCGATGCCAAGCAAGCGTTGGAGGCAAGGTAGACATCCATCGAGGCACTTAATTGTTGTATAAGCTAGCGTAGCTTTATCCGTACGTACGTGCGTATCTTTGACAGTACGGCCCCATCGGCTCGCTATTGCGGTAGCGGAGGACGCCGCGGTAAAGAATTTCTTGAAGATGCTTTAGCTCAACAAGTTGTCATAGCTGCTTCATGTGTTTTTAATAGAAAATTACCAGAAAATAGCACGACAGATGCTTAATCCATTGATTAGTACGAAAATGGTGTAGGGCCCACACTGTCAGATTATTAAGAAAAACTGAACAACGGCAAGTCACGTCTAGCTAGACTAAGTCTAAACGGTTTTGCTAATTCTCAGCTGGACTTAATTCTCAGTTAACTGTTCAACCGTATATGTTATGTGGAGATTCGTGCACAAATTGGCTTTTTTTTTCTGTTGTTTCATTTGTCCGGGCGAGGGTCTGCGGGAGAGATGCTGTAGGTCTGTAGCTATTTTGCTAGCTTCCTCTTTTTGTCAGGCTGGTCCCGCAAGGCCTAGCACCTGTTCGCATTGTTGCTTTGCTTTTCATTATCAAGTTACATGAAGACCTGTCTAGGTACTTGTACTGGTCCGACCTAAGCTTTGTGGATTTTGTGTGTTTCGGTCTTTTTGTATTTGTTTTTTTATAGTAGTTCAAGTTGATTTTTTTTATCCCTTTTGTCTTTTTATTTTCTCGGACACATAGGTTTCTTGCAGTTGCAAAACGAAAGAGCCCACGATTTTTTACCTGTTTTTATTGATTCTTAAAAGAAAAAATATTTTTTGTTTTGTATTTCTTTGTACTTATTTTGTTTTTCTTATTATTTTTTGTTAGTTACAAGTCAAGTTGCAACTGAGATTTTTCCCAGTTGCAAGCCGGCTTCCAACTGATATTGTTTTTCTATAGAATTTTTCAGTTGCAAGTCGACTTGTAACCGAGATTTTTTTCTGGTTCCAAATTGGGTTACAACTGAGATTTTTTCCAGTTGCAAGTCGTGTCGTAACTAACTTTTTCTCAGTTGCAAGTCGGGTCGTAACTGAGTATTTTTTTCAGTTGCAAGTCGTGTTGCAACTAACTTTTTCTCAGTTTCAAGTCGGGTCGCAACTGAGTATTTTTTCAATTGCAAATGGTGTCGTAACTGACTTTTTCTCAGTTACGAGTCGGGTCGCAACTGAGTATTTTTTCAATTACAAGTGAGGGTGCAACTGAGAATTTTACAGTTGCAAGTCAGGGTGCTTTGCTGGGATCGAACTCTGCACCTAGAGAGTGAAGGTCATTTACCACTAAGCCAACGAGATATTTGTATTATTATATGATCATGATTTTATATACCATATTACTTTACACATTTAATTTGCTTTTTGCACTTGTTTTTTGTTTGTATTTTATTCGTTTCATTGTGTGCATGACCCAAGTATATAATTTGTTTTTTAAAAGATGATTTATTATCTTTATGTTGTTGGCTTTAGTAGGGATTTGTTTCGTTGCGCGTGAGGTTGTAAGTTTTAACTGAAGTTTTTTCAGTTTCAAGTGGAGATGCAACTGATTTTTTTTCCAGTTGCGAACCCGGTTGCAACTGAGATTTTTTTCCAGTTACATGTGGAGTCGCAACAGAATTTTTTCAGTTGCAAGTCGGATTGCAACTGAGATTCTAGTTGCATATGGAGACGCAACTTAAGTTTTTTTCAGTTGCAAGTCGGGTTGCAACAGAGATATTTTCTAGTTGTATATAGAGTTGCAACTGAGTTTTTTTTCTAGTTGCATATGGAGTCGCAACTAAGTTTTTTTCCAGTTGCAAGTCGGGTTGCAACTGAGATTTTTTTCAGTTGCAAGTGGAGTCGTAACTAAATTTTTTCCAATTGCAAATCGGATTGCAACCGAATTTTTTTCTAGTTGCATATGGAGTCGCAACTGAGTTTTTTTTCCAATTGCAAGTCGGGTTGCAACTGAGTTTTTTTTTCAATTACAAGTGGAGTCACAACTAAATTTTCTGAGTTGCATGTCAAGTTGCAACTGAGTTTTTCCGAGTTGCAGATCGAGTTGCAACTGAGTTATTTTTCCAGTTGCGAGTGTGGCTGTCACTGAGATTTAACAGTTACGGGTAAATAAGATTTTTCACTAGAGTTATGACCGAGATATTTTTCCCACAAAACAATGATAAGCCGATCAATTACTTCCATATAATAGTCGCAAGTATAAAGTGGTGGCTGAAAAAAGACGTCATGCATATAAACAAGAAAACAAAGCTGCATGCATGCATTAATTGGGATGGATCGAGTAGTACTATTCTAGCTAGATGGATAGAGTAGTACTATTCTAGCTAGCTACGGTTGGAATCACGTGGAAGCAACGAAATGACGGAGTTTTCGGTAAGAAAAACGTATGGTGCGCATGCTGACGTCACCTGAATGAGAATTAGCTTAATTCTCATTCAGCTGAGGGTTAGATGGACCCAAGTCTAAAACACCACAGAACATATAAGACGCCAGAAGGAAGAACACACGATACACACAACCGGAGACTCGAGCGTTGCCTTCGCCACTACCATAGTGCACACGGAAAACCATTACCATCTATCGATATGATCTATAATGAGCATATTTACCAATCTTGTCGTCACCAGAAAGGGACGGACATGCCCACGGATATATGCCTCTTTGGTCCGGCGTGGAAGACCAATGTGGCTCATCTGATGCTGCTCACATGTGGTGAGTACTACTACTGGCCACCGCTATCGTCTACCATCCCTACGAGTCATGAGTCCCTCTGACCGGATCCACCTACAAGAAGAGATGCGCCCAAGAGAAAATCATGCCTCCTTCGGCCTCTGGGAAGGCTTTGCCTGGCAGCCTGAGCCAATGGCGGCGAGGGAAGAGGATGAGTTGGGGTTGTGGCGGTGCATTTAGGGTTCCACTTGAGCTGAGCTAAAGGTTGAAGAGGTATGCACGGTGATCATTGCCCAATAAATTGACCAATTAAAGCTATCGTCCATTGACATATATGTGTGCACATGGATGTACATAACAAATTTTTCTATTCTATGGTCGTGAGGGGTACCTCTAATAAAATACCCCCCTTCGGAGAGACATATGTCGCGCACGGAGCATCCTTGTGCGGAATACTTCCAAGTTCCATGTGTAGCACTAGCATACTTCCAAATGTATGCGCGGATCCATGTAGAGCTGAGTGTGGGCAATGCCCCAGGCTCATTTGTTTTTTTAATTTTAGTGTAATTTGTTTATATTTAAAAAAGGGTTAAAAATCGATTTTGTACTACAATTGTCCTCACTCTCATCTGAAGTGCCCCCACTAAATAATTTATATGGGTTCACCCTTGCATGATGTACTTCCAAGTGCCGCGCAAAGGTACTTCCAAGTGCAATACGTGTACATAAACACAAGTACAAGTACGCTAAAAACCAATATATTTTGAAGTACACCCATACTAGTTTAGGAAGTACGATAAAACCGTTCATCAAAACTTATTAACAAGGGGTCTATTTCTAGAGATGCCATAGGTAACGCAGCCATGAAAATGGCTTGTAATTTTGACGAACGGTTATAAAAATATTTTGTTTTGAATAATTGTTTCTCTAACAGAAAAAATGTGGTACACCCACTCTCCCTTGTCCCCCTCTCTCATCCTTATTCCCAGTTTTCTTTCCCTTGCTATAAGTTGCAGGCAAAGAGACATCTTCCTTGCAAAAATAGAGACGGTAGTGGCACACCCTTTCTAAACTCAGAAACACTAGAAGAGCCTTTAGTATCTGGAACACATATATTTAATGCCTCCGGCCCATTGCTGGTTTCAAATTTGGGACTTAGACATCATCGTCAATTCGTCATCCTTCTCGGCGGATTTGAATAACAGACATGTCCGTTGTAGAAATATTTGGAAAAATCATTAGTAAACCCATTAACATACTCCTTCACTACAAGAGACACACCATTTGATGGGTCTGTGAAAGTGCATGGTTGCCCCCATGCATGGTTTTGGTAATTAATGACAATCTCTATGGACTAATATTTGCATTGAGCTATTTGTAGGTGTCCATTAGGTTGCTTGTCTCCATGTGTTGGAGTCAAGGTCTTGCTTGTTCTCCATGTGTTGGAGTCAAGATTAAGGGAAGGAGATCATTTGTTGATCAAGGCCAAGGTTTTCGTCATCAAGATAAAGGCCAAGTGAAGATATGCCGAAGTGGTGCTTCCCCCATCTTGGTGTATGGGGGAGCCACATGTGAATCTTCACCAAGCGAAGCGCAATCAAGAAGATGGTTTGCCTTGAGGAGATGAAGATCGTCTCCATCGACCTCAAGTGGTTTAATGCGCAAGGCAAAGGTATGATCTTGGTAGGGCTTTTATTTTATCGGTCTCATGATGTTAGTTGAGAGACCGGGTTATAGGATAGATAGCCGTACTATCAAGAGGGGCTCTCGACCGAGTATCGTGATCGTATCGTTCGTGGAGAGCTCAACCCTTTGCATCCTTGCATCCTTGAAATCATTTTCATTGGTTCTTATTTGACTCTTATCGTGGTGTGGTCCTGGTGCTCGTCGTGCGTGTTATGACAAGGCTAAGATCACCGAAAACGGTTTGCATATGCGTCTTCTTTTTGCATCTTCGGTATTGGAGATGTTGCCGGTTCATCCTCATTGGAAGGTTTCACCTTTCCAACCCTTTGCAAAATCTCCTTTGCTAGTTTGCCATTTTCAAAGGTTGCTTTTGTCGTCCTCTTTCCAACAAAATTGGTTTTACTTCATTTGGACTTTAATTACAAAAGAAACGGTTTTTCGGTTTGCGAAAAAGAGCTTTTAAACTCTCCCCATTTGGTTTTATAATATCATGATGGACAATGATGTTTCTCTGCATGATCTTGTTGAGCTTTTCATTGCGAGTCCAACGAGCCCAAGATCATCGAAAACGGAGTCCGGATGCAAAAGATATGCCCATTTTCATATTGCAATTTCTGCTGTTTTCTGTGGGGCGGAAATTCCGCCCCCCGGAAGTTCCGGCCGTTGCACCGGAATATCCGGCCCATATTTTCATCTGAGTTTTTTTGGCTAAGTCTTTTTGGTTTTTCTCTCTGGAGGGGGACCGGAATTTTGCCTCGGAAGTTTCCTCGGAAATTTCCGGGGGTCCGGAATTTCCGGTCTTTGGTCCGGAATATCCGGCCCAAGGAAAATTTGGCTAAGTCTTTTTCGCGTTTTCTCTCGGCTGGCGGCCCCTTTAACCCGGAATTTCCGGCCCCTCGTTTCCCAACGGCTAGTTTTTTGGGGAGGCTATAAATAGCCCCCTTCTTCCCCCAAGTGCTAGTTGCTTACTTTGCTCAGCTCACTCACTCTCTCTTCTCCATTGTTGCAAACTTGTGAGCTTGATTACTCTCAATCCCTCTGATGATTCTTGCCTAAATTTAGGGATTCAAGAGAAGAGATCTAGATCTACCATTCCACCAATCAAAATCTCCTCTAAGTGAGGGGAACCTAGTGGATCTAGATTTGGGGTTGCTTTTTATCATCCCCTTTATTCTTCCTCTCTTATTCCCTCCATATCATTAGTTGCTTTGGTTGGAATTTGGGAGTGAAGAATTTGACCACTTCGTGTGTTCTTGCCTTTTGCATTAGTTGCATCGGGTTGCTCTCTCCACGGTGATACGTGAAGTTGAAGGTTGAGAAGCTTGTTACTCTTGGTGCATTGTGTTCCCAAGAGCTTGTTGCCTCTTGGGTGCATCGTGTACCCTAGACGGTTTGGAGGTGCCGCGAAGACTTCGGTTGTGAAGCTTCGACACGAATTTGGGAGCCCCCAATTGAGTTGTGGGTGTGTGCCCCAAGAGAAGTTGTAAAAGGGATCCGGAATCCGCCTCGAAGGATTCCGATAGTGGAAGGTGAACCAATCCCTTGGGTGAGGTTCATCGGAGAATAGGGTGAGGCCTTTGTGGCATCTTGAGTAGGCCTCTTGTGGCGAGCTCACACCCCTCCAACGAGACGTACTCCCTTAACAAGGAGGAATTCGGGAATACATCCTCGTCTCCGCGTGCCTCGGTTATCTCTATACCCGAGCTTTTATTTATGCAATTTACATTTGTGATAGCCATCGTGCTTGAAGTTCTTATCTAGCTATCACCTTGTCTCTTAAATTGCTTAGCATAAGTTGTTGGTGCACATAGGTGAGACTAGTAATTAGGTTGTTGGCTTGTTAATTTAAACACATAGTTTTATTCTGCAATTATCAATCCCCTAATTAGAAAAAGTTTTAATCGCCTATTCACCCCCCCCCCCCCCCCCGCCCTCTAGGCGACATCCGGGACATCGTTTGTTCTTTCAGTCTGCTTCTTAGTTGAAAACAATAAGATTTATGCGGTGGCCACTAAATCTTATATAAAAAATCATTTCCCCACTAACCGGGCTCCTCAATCAATGATGATCGTGAAACAAGAGAAAAGCATGTAAAGCAATTTGCCAAATAAATCATACGGTATTACGATGCTAAATTTCATCTCCTTATTATGCGCAGGCCGAGTCGACGAATAAGATTCTGACTCAGAGTCATTAAGAAGAAAATTGAGAATAATCCAAGATGATGACATGAAGTGTTGCCTGAAGCGTTGTGGGCTCGTAGGATCTCAAGACAGGGTGCTACCAAGGTTACTCCATATGAACAAGTTTATGTACAAGAGGTTGTTTTACCCGTTGAAGTAAATTTGTCCGCCTTGAGGTTCGCGAAATAAAATGTTTTATCGACGGAAGACTACTATAGTTGGATAATGGACAATATTGATAAAGTTGCCGTCGATAGACGCTAGATTGCCTTGAAGGACATCGAGATGGAAAAAGGTGAGGGTTGCCAAAGCATACACCAAGAAGGTCCGATTGAAAAGATTCAAGTCAGCGATTTGGTCTGGTAGGTGATATTACCATTGGGATCGAGGAGTAAAAAAATTGCGTATGGTTGCAGAGCTGGGAAAGAAAATATCTCTGGATCATGAGGATAGTGTCCGACAACTCTATCTCTGGATCATGAGGATAGTGTCCGACAACTCATATATGGTGGAATCAATTGAGGGGCACGTGTTACATCATGTGATCAATGGACGATATTGAAAAAAATTCTATCCGAGTGTACGACAATCTACCTAAATGCACGTGTGACCGATCTTTTCCGACTTGGAGGCAAGTAGGATGCTTGGATTCCTGTTCCAATACGAAGCCGAAGACATGTCTAGTTTAAGGTACATAGGTGTTGATCAAACATGTAAATGTGTAGATCGTGATTTCCATAAGAAATCCCGCCGTCCTAAGCACACAAATCCAATCAATCATACATTTACCTTCAATATACGTTTATAGTTTATCTTTGTCACTAGTTCCGTTCAAATGAAGATATAGTGGTGAAAGACGTGTTACATTTAGAGAAGTCCATGCATAGTCACGCGATATTCCAGCTGTTGTTGACACTGCTAACGTTTTGTGGGAATGATGAAGCCCTTTATTTCTTGTAATACACAACATGAAAGGTACAAACAAATGAAAAGAAATTATATGATACCTACTCAGACACAAAGCATATTGGGCTCCATATTTGGATTAGCTCAGTGAAAATAGTTATGGGCTGGCATCACCAGAACCGGATCCAATGCCACTGCCGCTGCCGCTCCCACCATTTGCGCCATGTCCGCTACCACTGCCACCCCCATTAGCATATGAATTTGCATGACCATTTCCAGCATCACTATAGCCGGATCCACTTCCACTACCAGATCCATAGCCAGTAGATCCATAATAACCTCCAGTTGCTTGTCCTCCACCACCGCCACCGCCGGTACCACTAGAGCTAGAAGATCCACCAACATCACCTTCATATGTATTTTCATTATAACTACCGGAGGCTGAGCTAGCACCGGACCCGCTACCAGATCCGGTACCATTGTATTGGCTACCACCACCCCCTTCACCTCCACCTGCACTGCTTGCATGCACACCACTGCTTGAACTCTGGCCAGACCCGGTTCCACTCCCAGATCCTGAGCCAACACCACTCACTTCACCACCACCCCCTCCCCCGCCATATCCATTACCTTGTGAACTAGAGTACCTAGCCACCCTTCCAGCATTGGCTAATCCAATGCTCAAGAATGCAATGAACCCAAGAGCTGCTAGTTTTGTGCTTGCCATCGTGGGAGTGCAAGTGAGGTGAGTTCTGAGATAAGCTTGCAGTGAGTATTTATAGTCGACTTTGACATATTCCGTGGGTGCCGTAGGAAACGGTAAAATCTTTACCAGACAACCATGTGCATGCATGCAGTCAAACCATGCAAGATGTGCCACCTGTCAAAGCAAGCGTTGGAAGCAAGTAAACGGCAACAAATCGATCGATCGAAACGTCTTGGTTGCCATTTCCGATGCCAAGCAAGCGTTGGAAGCAAGTAAACGGCAACAAATCGATCGAATCGGCGGTAGCATGCGCACTGCAGCATTGCCGCTAATGCATGCACTAGAGCTCCATTGCCGCCTCGTGGAGCTTGCCTCCTTCCGGGACGACCTCGACGAGGGCTATATCGATTCCCGAAACCAAAAGATGGATTGTGTTGGCCGCTGCCTCTGTCGAAAGAAAGTGAACATGTCAACTTGCATCGAGGTCAGCAAGGGAGAAATTAATGCGGGAGGCGCTGAGATCGGCGACGGTGTAAAACTAGAGATGGCGAGCTCGTCATTAGTTAGAGCATCTCCATTCGTTGCCCCCAAAGCTCTCCTCAAAACTTTACGGGCGCGACGGGTGAAAAACGGCGCCTACTCGCGCGCCCTCATATGGAGCGTCCGGCTGGACGGCAGCAACGGGGGAAACTCCTCAAAACGATGTTTGCTACTTCGTCCGGAGCTACCAACCCAGTCCCGTGTCGTGGGGAGTGGTGCGGTAGACGAAATTTGCATTCAACCACAGCCACACATTTAACATAAGATTCTTCTCTCTCCTCCTTTTCCTTTTCACATAGGCGTGCCGGCGAAAACTCGAGAGTGTGCCCGAGCAGCCGAGCTCACCTGCTCCTGCTTGTTTCGAAAAATTCAAAAAATAGTAAATCATGACAAAAAATTCTAAAATAAATTGGAGTCGTATGTATATTAGTTCTTCCCATTTCTGCAAATTCTCGGAAACAAATGACATTTTATGTGCACTGTGCAAAAAAGACAAAATAAGTTGTCAGAAACAATGTGAATACACATTTTTGCAAATGCTGATTTTGTTTTTTTTTGCACAGAGCCCATGGAATGTCATTTGGTTTTGAGAATTTGCAGAAATGGGAAGAACTAATATACATATGACTACAATTGTTTTCAATTTTTTGAAATGATTTACTATTTTTTGAATTTTTCGAAAAAAGCAGGAGCAGGTGAGCCCGGGCGCCATTCGTCCGCATTCTGCATGCCGGCCACTTTCTTCTCTCTCCTCCTTTTCGCTTCCAAATTAAAGTGCATGTATGGAGCCTCTTATTAACCCTTTTGCCATTGCATGGGGGTGCGGCTCGGAAGAGTAGCCCCCATACCTAGAATTTCATCTGGACACTCCCCATAGGCCTCAAATCCGGACGTTATTTGGGGGTTGCGAGTGGAGATGCTCTTAGTGTTATGTGTGGACTAGATGTGGTTCGGATTTATAACAATTGTTTTGATTATATTGGTTTGTTTGAAACAGAGAAAAAAAGGTACTTTGAAAGAACCGTAAAAAAATGGTTTAATAGGAAAAATAAGATTTTTTTTTTAGACAATTCATAACATTTGGGCGTCAAATATTCGAACGAGGCGAGCCAAACCAAATTTTCGGATTTTACGGAATTTCATTTTGGCAAATGAGACCATAGGCTCCTGTCGCTCTGAAAAAACATATTCGAATGTCGAACAAAAATTTGACATGAACATCTCGACATTATATGTGTGCACGTCAAGTTTCACGTAAACCCTAAATTTTGTGTGCTGTATAAAAAACACTAAAAAAAGGTCTCGTTAATAGCCTTTTTAGCAACTTTTTTTACACATGTCGGTTTTCCGTGAAACGACTCCATAAGCCTATAGGATGTTGACATAGACGTGTTATGTTTTTTGTGCGGATTTTTGACATCTCAATCGTCCAAATTATATTATTTAAAAACCGGGAGCAAGCTGCTCCCAAGATCTTTGCAAAAAACAGAGAGAAAGATAAAGAAATTCAGCCGCTGGGGAGCTTGGTGCTACCCACCCAGCAGTCAATAGCTGCCGTGGACGGAGGCCCTGCAATCTTTTGGAAGGCAGCCGCATTGGCAGAGGACTGCTCTTTAACTCTTTTCACGTACGGTGAAGTTCTGCCCAAGCATCTGCTGGGCAGGAAAAGATAGCGTGAGTACTACTCCATATAGCTAGCCAGGCTGCACGAGCTGGGACACACGCAAACCATTCAACGCTATAGCAGAGGCACACCCTTTTGAGGTCTACTCTGGGCGCCTCTGGAGTCTAGATATACCGGCGTGGCAAGACCTGGACTGCTGGGGCACAATAAACGTTTCCTTGCGTGTGTCGCCAAAGCAGCAGCTTCTGATCGTCCTCCACGATCATATGTTTTCATCTCACTGATTAAAAGAAAGATACTAATTAGCAGGAAACCGGGTGAAAACCACACAAACACTCCCGTCGATCATTAAGGAACACGACAGTTTCGAGAGCGCACACCCACAGTCAACCTTACGATCACAACCATACTCCGGGAAGGGGTGATGATGATGACACTGATGGGCGACCTAAACGGCGTGTTCGGAAACAAGGGTCGACTACCAAACTGTTGTCGCGACCGAACCATCACTTATCATTGTCGTCATGCCGCGCAAGTCATCCTGCGGGATCCGCACATTGCCAGTTGGCCACCAGCTAATCGCAATGTCTTGCAAGTCTAGCCCCTGAGAAAGCGTGTAGGGAAACACAACCACCCTCAAGAAGAAAAGCGGCGTAGGTGGACGCGAGACGACATTGTCGTCCAATTCTGCACCAGAGGATCTAGGCCTTGATGCGAAGATGAGATCCCCGGGTTGAGGGACGTTGTACCGTCAAACTTTCACCGGAAGCAAACCGACCTCTGCACACTAACGCAATCGGACAAGCACATTGTGCATGGCGTCGGTCCCACTACCACGCAGGAACCACCAATCTTGCCACTAGGCAGCAGTCGACGGGTTAGATCCAGCCGAGCCCCGCCACATGACACCTACACCGTCACCATAATGTCGCCGGCCACACTCAGTTAGCCAGCCTCCAGTTGCATCAGCAGCACCTCGACGAAACAGGAATAGCGGGGCCGCCACCTCGCCCCACCAAGACGAGCCGGAGCAGAGAACCCACCGCCACCACCAAAAAACCTCAAACCGCAGTTGACACCGAAGTCTCATTCGTGGCTAAAGCTGCAACCGCCGGATGCCTAATGGTAATAGCGAACATCCGATGCAAACGCTGCGGGGAGAGGGACTCTACACGGACGAGAAACAGACCCCACCATCGGCCACCGAGCGAGGGCGGGTGGGGAGCAGGGTGCTAGGGTTTCCCCTGAGTTGCTCTGGAGACGCTGGGGGATGGGGCTCGGGTACCCAAAAAATGAAGCCGTCTTGACTGTCATCTGTTTAACGCCAGTGACCACAGCCGAATGCCAAAGCTCTGCACGGTCAAACGGCAACGCGTGCTTGCAGCCGGTCCGAGTGTTCCCATGCCGCGGACGTTCAATTTCACATGTTTGCAGTGGCACATGCTAGGTACATGGGATTCGTCGGGCAAAAACACATGATTGGAATACCCTCAGGCAAATTTAGTCCAACGATTTACATAGGTAACGGACGAGTGAGGACAGATGGCTCCCGAGATTCAGAGAGCTCGTTTTTTTTGCAAAATTCGAAATTGGTATTTGTAAGCTTTCAAAAAACCAGAAGAACATTTTAGGGATAGATAATGTTGAGATCGTGCAAAATTTCAGTCCAAAATTCATTATATTATGGGCTGAGCAAAAATTACAAATGGATAGATGTATACACATTTTCAAAACTTGACAATTTGTCAGATTTTCTTTTTTATGTAGCCCATAATATAACGAATTTTGTACTGAAAATTTACAACGATAAAAGATCTGAACATTATCTATCCCTAGAATTTTTTGCCAAAATTTTGGAAATATTAAAATACCGAATTTAATTGTTCAAAAAACAGACCCGGTTTCCAGCATTTTCTACCTTTTCCACATTCATTTTCATCGAGCTTTTTACTGACTACGACAACATCGAGTCTGAAGTAATTCCCACGTCAGTTTTCATTAAATAAAGAGACTCATTTGGAAAAGAGAGCTACTTGTCGCAATATATAAGATGGATGTAAAGGAGCTAAATTAGCCAACCAAAAAGCGTCTTATATTTTAAGATGGATGTAGTAAATAATATAATGCTAAATTGTGGTGCAAAGGAGCTATTTGGTTCAGCAATGAAAACAAAAACATGATCTTCTTGTCCGAGAGAATTATAACACTTGTAGGTGTGGCTCCATAACTTAGGTTGGCGGCATTTTAACTTGTAACAAGAAAATGCATTCCACCGCCCTAGCAGAAGTTAATATGTTATTACTGTTTTTTATATATGGATCAAAAATATCAAATGCCATTTGACAAGGATCCTTTGTTATGGTGTAATCAGCACTTCAACATGACCATAGTGAAGAAAATTGGACAAAGGGAAGAGTAAATTGAATACATTAACTACAGTGCACATGAATCTGCAGACATGCTGAAAATGAAGAGAAAATCTGACAATTCTGTTAGGGGCAACATCAGTGCACGTCCACATAAACACCAAGAAGTGCAGCAGCAACAAAACCAATAACAAAGATCACAATAATTACGATGTAACCAGATCGGTAAACATCAAACAGTACAGTACAACCGCACAGGTTGCATGTTTGGAAATCTGTTGTCCAATCGTCCTGAACTGCTTGCAGTTGAACTGTTCTTCAGAAACACGAAATAATTCAGACCGAACAAAGAAACCAGAGATCGATAGTACCAGTTCATTCCCTTGGTCAATCAGCTACTTGGTCAATCAGAAACACATTCAGACAAATGCAACTGAACAAAGAAACCAGAGATCAACAGTAGTATTTGTTGATTCAGCCAGCGCCTAGGTGAATTAGCTATTTGGTCAGCAGTTGCCGCACCTTGGCGTGCAGGTACACGCGGAGCGCCGAGAGCTGCAGCCTCTCCGCCGTGGGCAGCTTCTCGTCCTGCAGCGCCGCCACCAGCCATGCGTCGACCTCGCCGCAAGAGAGCTGCATCAAGATCTCCCTCTCCAGCGGCTTCCTGAGGTCGTACACGCCACCGAGCCCCGCCGCGATGACCAGCTCGTGGACGAGGGGCCTCGTCTCGTCGGACTCGAGCCCCGGCGTGCGGTGCTTCCCCTTCCCCTGTCCCGGGACGAGACGCCGGTAGGCGGCGCCCCACTTGGAAGCCTCGCCCAGGCGCCGGGCCAAGGTGCAGAGGCAGTAGGCGAGCGCGAGCGGCCGGGGATCGAACGGGGCGTCGCGGGCGGCGTCCGCGTACCGCTGCAGGGCCTCGTCGGTCCGCCCGTCGCGCGCGGCGAGGAGCGCGAGGAGGAGCCGGAGGTCGGCGGCCGCGGCGGGGTCGCCCCCCTCGGCCCGGTCGGCGTCGGCGCGCGCCAGGTCCTTCTCGGCCTGGGCGCGGACGCTGCGGAGGTGGGCGCCGGAGAGGGGCTGCGCGCGAAGCACCGCGGCCTGGAACCCCGGGAAGGTGTCAACGAGGAAGGTCTTTGCGGAGGGGCTGTAGGTGGTTATGGGCTGGGGCGGCTTCCATGAGGCCAAGGCGTGCAGGGACCCCGCGGCGGCGGCGGCGAGGCCGAGCGCAGCGGCGCGGCGAAGGACGCGGCCGGCCATGACAAGCTGATAAGAGTTGTAGCAGTACCTGACGGCTATGGCCCGGAAGTCATGCGGGCCCCTCTCGTTCTCCGTTCTACTGCGGCGCCGATTGTGGCGGCGGCGGAAGTGGCAGCCGGGGGGGGGGGGGGGGGGCAAATCCAAACAATTTCACAAAGCAAACGTGGGGCGAAACTATTTCAATAAATAACCCTTTTAGATAGCGCCTAACGGCTAGGCGCTATATTAGGGACATTACAACCGCAACACCTACGAAGCCTCTCACGCACTCTGCCCTCGTCACCCCTTTGTCACCGTCCGATCCTCCTTCTGAACCTTTTTGACCGTCGGATGCTCGTCCTCTCCCACGTGGGCTGCTACTGGGCCGGATGTCCCTGAGGGACGCTACTCTGGCCATCAACACCTACGAAGCCTCTCACGCACTCTGCCCTCGTCACCCCTTTGTCACCGTCCGATCCTCCTTCTGAACCTTTTTGACCGTCGGATGCTCGTCCTCTCCCACGTGGGCTGCTACTGGGCCGGATGTCCCTGAGGGACGCTACTCTGGCCATCAATTTCGCGTTTTCTGGTGCATTTGGGCCCAATACGGGCAAAGCCCAGCAACTTGGCTGCTTGGCGCACCTCTTGCGCGCTGGTCAACGCAGCCGTGAGCTGCGAGGAGAGGCGAGCGGACGACGAGAAGGAGGCGAGCGGAGGGGCGGCCAGGTCAATAGAAGCCTCTTTCCAATGTATGGTGAAATACTTGCAGGTCATGTAGAAAGTTGAGGGCGGAGCACAGGAAGCAGCATCTTTGCCTTATACAAAACATGTGCAAGGCCGTTGAAGCGATCGGCTCCATGGTATAAGGCTGTAGTGCTGCATAATATACCTGTTCGTTACCCTCGCTATGCTTAATTTCAAATATATTTTCACCACTTCCTAACAATTTTTGTCCTAATGGACGGGCGCGGCAACGCGCGCCTAAATGATCTAGTTATGCTATATAGGCGCTACACTTCCTGCCAGCGTGGCGGCTGCGGTGCCAGGCGGGCCCCACTCGTGGTCGTGTAGCGCCTTTCTGTCAGGCGCTATCAAGCAATGTGTAGCGCCTTTCAATCAGGCGCTATCAAGCGATGTGCTACACATCTGTTAGGGTTTAGTCGACAGACATTCGGCCCCGTGCCCTAGTTCCTCATTCCCTCCCTGTTTCTTTCCCAGTCCGAAAACTAGAGAGGGCGGCGGCGGCGCCCCACTCTCCCCCTCTCAAAATCGTCACCGATTCCTCGCCGGTTCGAAAGGAAAAGCGTGGGGATTTCATCCCCAACTCCTTCCCGAAGGTATTGTCACTCGATCTTATGTCGCTGTGAGCCTCCGATACAACGTCCGCCGTAGAGGGTTATCTCCCCATAGTCGGCCCAAGGAAGGTACCCCACCTCTCGCGGGCGTCCAACTGGAAAGTGTTCCCAGCTCCAGACGAAGCATAGCACCACCGATTCCATATTTGCCCCCTCTACGACAAGCATCGTCCAACTGCACATAAATGCAAACAAGGTTAACATAAGACATGTTTAAGATGGAAATGTATGAAGAAACTAAAATCGACCAACTAATTACCTGTCGGTACAAGTAGGCAAGCGCAGTAGAGCCCAACTCCATTTGGAGTCAAAGACGGTCAAATCCTTTAGCCACATCCACTGTGCAGTCCTTCCACCGCTATCGGCAAGCAGAGTCCGAGAGAGAACGTACCACACGTACACGCGAGCATATGTCTGGACCACGCCATCATCGGCATTGACCGGGCAATGCGCGAAGTTCGGTACTATCCACGCGTAAGTAGCGCCGGCTGGGACTCTGTCTTTACTCTTGTCTTCGAGCTCCTCAGGAGCCATACCAATAAGAGCCGCATCTGCGCGCGCCACCCTTCAGAGTCTGTGCTCATGCACAGAGGCTTCCCCTCGATAGGAAGTCCAAGGATCATGGAAACATCTTGTAGAGTGACTGTCATCTCGCCGGTCCGAAGGTGGAAAGTGTGCGTCTCCGGCCTCCACCGGTCGACAAGAGCCGTGATTGCGGGCGCGTTCAGGTTTGGGGTCGACCGGCTAACCAGCTAGATGAACGGGAGGAGACCTAGCGTCTCGATGTACTCAGTGTACCGCTCATCGTACGGCATGTCACTCGACGACGCCCCATGAGACCGAATCTTCAACGGTATAAGTTCCTGCAAATAGACAAATAAATTTATTACAACATTATCTTCTACCAAGCAATAGAAAATTAATACATACAAGGGTAAAACTAATTTTATTACCTCTCCCTTCTCCGCCATCAAATAGGCCCGGTGTTGAACATCGTAGTGATTATCTAGTAACCACACCATCCTACATATTTCAGACAATAGGACATCGCATTATGTGATCTACATATTCCGAAAAATATTCGAAACACTTGAGTTACATATGTGTGAATATGTGCCGAATATGTGAGCATGGTTCTAACATATACAATCGCTTTTTAAGCAAAACTAAACAATCCTAATGCTAATAGGTTGACAAGCAAAATTAAACAATCCTAGAGCAATACGAAATGGTCATATAAGAAGCAAGATACCAACAGCAGATACAAAACATTCAGCTAGGTTGACAAGCTAAATTTTGCTGCTAATGCAACTATATTTCTGTACAGCAAGCACATACTACACACTAACAAGCAAATATACAGTTTACCAAATGATTGAAAATTGCAATTAGTACCTGCCACCAGTCACGGATCTCGACTACGTCTCCGTCCTGCACGCCCTCTGGATCGTCGGCGGCAAAAGAACCGGCCGGGAGGACCACGGGATCGGAGGAGCACGACCGGATGGAGCTTCGGCCGGGAGGACCGCGGGGAGGAGCTCGGGCTGAGAGAAGCATGGGGGAGGAGCACGGACTGGCGGCGGCACGGTGGAGAGGGAGCACGGGGGAGGAGCCGAGAGGGAGCGCGGTGGAGAGGGGGCACGGCGGGGAGGGAGCACGGGGGGAGGAGCACGGGCCGGCGGCGGCTAACCCTAGCACCGCCGCAACCGTCCTCTGTGGCCACGGGTATGTGTGGGGAAGTGGCGACTAGGGTGAGCCGTCGGGCGGCTTAAGGATGCCTAGCATAGCGCCTTTGTGCAAGGCGCTACATGTCTGAAGCATAGCGCCTTTTACCAAGGCGCTACATGACCACGGGTGGGGCCCGCCGACGCCACGCTGGCAGGATGTGCAGCGCCTTGCATCGAGGCGCTACACAGAACACCATAGCGCCTGATTGTAAGGCGCTACTGCAAAGGGTTATTTTGTGAAATAGTTTCGCCCGACGTTTATTTCGTGAATTTCTTTCGCCTCAAGGTTATTTTCGGTCATTTTACCTCGTGGGGGAGCAGACGAAAACAACAGAGAATAAAGGCGTGATCTGGTCTTTGTTTTATCCAACAAGTCAAGTGTAAACGGAAAGTCATGGCCAAAGCCCAAAAGGGCCCAGTGCCATGTGGTGCTTCACATGCGAGCCATGCTCGAAGTATTACTACTAATAATTAGCTTAGTTCAAACAAAATATTAGCACAATTTATGTGGTTTTGTGAAAAGATCTTCAAAAATTAAGGGGTGAATAGACTTTCGATGTCTAACGGAAGAGTCATGCTCACTTCGTCACTCCCGCGACACAGGGGTGAACCCTAGCCACCACACTAGAAGGCTTCCTATCGCCCCACTCTATCGATGTTGCCCCCCACGACGCTGGCGGTGGGCCCCGTGTATTAAGGTCGTGGGGAGGTGGTTCTGATCAGTGGTCTCTAGAGTGTGAGGATGTCAGAGCGACTGCTCCAGGCTAGCTTGCGGCAGCTTCACTCTTGCGGCGATCTCTGGATCCAGTGGCAAGATTCAAGGCCTAATGAGCATGTGGTTGTTGGTCCTTCTCTTTGGTGGGCTTCGGCTGGTGGCACTAAGCTCTTGGTTGCGATAAATCGGGTGTCTTATGTGCGCTACCGCAGTGGTCGTCATGTGGGTCCTGCCACGGCCATGGTTTTGAATTTTAGTCTCAAAATATTTGGCCACTGCCGAATTTCCGTGATTTCGGTTATCGTTTCTACCAAACATCCGAAATTTCTCTTTAATTTCATTTACTATTTTTTTATTCCTATGTAGTAGTTAAAGTGTCAAAATATTTTGGTCGAAAGATAATTATTTTAGTGTCTACCGAAATCACTTGGGAAACTCACTTAAAGTGATTTCCATGGCCACGTATTTGGAGGGACTTGACGAGGTGGTGGTGGAGGCTCCTGGCGGCTAATGCGAGTGGTGAGTGTCGTAGCGAGCTCACGATGTGGCGTTGTGTGCGCTCGACGAACTAGCCGATAGCCCGGCTGCGACGATCTTGGTCTTATGTGGACCACAATGTTTGGTGTGTGCAAAGTTAGGCGGCGTAGTGATGGACTTCAAGGGATGATGGCAAGGTTATGTGGCAGGGGCACATCAATGTAGCACATAGTATGTGCTATACCAAGGCCCAATGGGTAGGGATGACCAATGTGCTACACTCCATAGGAAAGTCTTGCCTCTTTGGTGCCGACGACGACGGTGCCTTTGGGCGTCATCCCCTTCATGGAGGCCTCACCGAGGAGTGAAGACATTTGCCTTGTCTCCGGGTGAAAACCAAGATTCAGCCATCTCGATCGGGTTTGACAACGTCCTCGGTGTCGCTTCTTTGTTGGAACCATCGTATTCAAGACACAATTTGGTGGTGCACATGGTTTCTACTGATGCGCTTCTCGGGTGCTTGTTGTTGCTCGGGGTTTGAGCTTCCAAGGCGCAATGTACGTTGTTGCATGTGACTCCAAGATGACGCCTTCCTCGGGACCGATCAATTCTTGCGATTCACTCGCCCACTCCCCTAGGAACTTAAGAGTGGAGGGTACGTGGGGTTTGGATGAAATTGCATTCTTCGGAGGTGTCAGGCATTGGTCGTGAGTCCCGAAACTACATGGATAGCCTCGCTGATGCACTACTAATCCCGCAAATCTTATATTGCCTGATTTGCTCTTAGAATGGTATGAATGTCTATCTTGCGTGTTCTGTTGTCTTCACATTTGTTGCAGAGTATGCCCTTTTACCTTTCATAGTAAGAGCGTAAGAACAAACCTGATGGGGGGTTGTGTCACCAAAAGCTTGTGATGACTCACATATAGAGCTTTTGCTCCTTGATTCCTCTTAGCCTAAAATCGTTTCTTGTCACCGGGGGCAAAGCTTATTTTCAAGCTACAAAAGGAACTACTAAATTTTGAAAAATATGATGTGGTGAATGCATGCTTCTTATTTGTGGGTTTATAGTATATAGTATGCTCTCCAGGCTTGGTATACTGTTGCTATATGTTTTTTTCAGAATTTTTGAAACAAAGTTTTGCGGATTCATCATTTTTTTGGAAAACCGGGCTCCCTGTAAGCCCGGGCTCCATATCGCCGCATCTGGTCCTTGCATAATACTATATCATTTTCTGCCCAGATAGAAATCAAGTGTACCTTTCTGATAATATCCCATTGGAACCACTATTTTCTTTAAAGGATGCTGAGTAATCATATTAAATAAGAGCTCTACATCAAAATCTAAGATGTATCCTAAACAATATATGTGGTTTGTCCAGTTCTAAAGATAGTAACATTTGTCTTAGAGCAGATGAGAACATGTAATTTATACTGGTCAGTGGCGGAGGTGGCATAGAAGCGTTCAACCCAACAAAATTCATCTATTACTCATTGAATTAGTCTTTCAAAATTGCTAGAATGCACCATAAGTAAACATAGCTGACCCCAATGAGATTCTGCTCTAGTTTCGCCCCTGATACCAGTAGATCGTATACATGCCAATTTTAGTGAAATGGTGATGCTGATAAATCTGAAGCAATATATTGAACTAATCAATGATCATAAACCTTTTGGCCCTACTAATTATAGTGTCAACTGTTACATGTCCACTTTCATATCTGTTTCATAGTACTCTTACATTCCAATTTGTAAAAATATGCACGGGTTAGTGACTAACACCAATAAATCCCTATTGAACGAACCACAAGTGTATAGAGGTAAGCGCTAAGCACCCCCATACCCAAACTTTGATCAAGTTAGTCTAAAACTGAAACACTCAAATTTATCACACTACAATTATAAAAAATGAAGAGTGGAAATAATTGATTTCATCAGCAAAAGAACAACCATGGCACCAAGAGTGATGCTGCCTACCAATAGATCTTTCCCCGCTGAAAACATAACAAAACACGAGTTTCATCATAACATTCCTAGGCCAATAGTAAAGTGCCCTAACTAAAATGTGCTAAACCCGAGTGTGTGTTACGCAGTTATGCCACATGATTAAAGATATACTAGTATATGATTAAGAACCTCGGTAACCCATTTCCAAAATAGTGGCACACGGCTTAGAGCTGATCATCAATGCAATGTTAATCTTTAGTTTCACCAGGGGACAGGGGTTGCCTTCTCAAAATAGTTCACCTGCAAAACCAGGGATGTTCTGTAGCTTTATTCCACCGTAAATTAATCACACGCAGTAATTCAGATGCCAACTTATGTACGCTCAGGGAGTAACTCGGATCCCACAATACGCATGCTCCAAATTGCATATATCTCTTATAGATCAGAGAAATGCAGAACCAAAACATAAGTGGGTCAATTCATTCTCGGTGTAGAATTGTATTTGTCTGTAGAGGTTGAGATATTAATTCTCTGTAGGCATGTGGCAATGTATTATTTACGTTCCTTCTTTATAGTGATGTACATTTGAGATGTTCTGGGGAAACAAATATGAATAGAGGGAAGCACACGAACAACCTACTAATATGAAATAGGACATTTTTATTGTTTATACATGGCTTTCCTATCAATCCTGAACAGCTAACACAAGAAGGGCACATGTAGTGTGGTAACAATTAGTGTCCAATAACCTGATCGCGAAGTAACTTATATGTGGATTACATGCAAAAGCTCCATTTAGGCAATATGAGATATATTTTCAAAATTAATGGGCGTTATGATAATAGGATCTTGACAAATTTATGTTGCTACGTATTCTTATAACATAAAAAAAAGCAATGCAAGTATTATGCAGTAGGCAATTGTTCCTAACTAGCAGAATGTCTCTGGTGTATATAAGAGTATAATAAGTGCATTACCCAACTGCCTCAGTGCACAATTGGTAAACTATGTGTAATTTAAGTTAACAATGAACTTGACTCAAAGCTTATCCAACTATTCAGTCGAAATTACTAATGAAAGTGACAGGGGCCAACTATATTATCACTCCATATCATCAACTCTCAAACAATTGTAGCAATTTCGTCAGATTCTAGGACAATTCGGTTGACACACCTTCAATCAAACTGGAAAAAAAAAAAGTAGTAGCAGAACAGGGGACGCACCCTGCAGCTCTCAGTTAAGAGTCTAAAGATTTGATACGAATCACATCACTACATCAGAATCAGATTCTGATGTTACCTAGCTTGGTGTGGCGTCCTGAGATCTGTCCGCAGCAGCACCATCTCCCGAATCCATGGCCGCGAGGCGCCGTAAGAGAAGCATGAGCGCCAACACCTGGAGCCTCTCGGGCAGGCACCCGTCGTCGAAAATGGACCACATCGACATCTCGACCATCCCCAGCATGGTGCCCAGGACGAGCTTGTCGGAACCCGCCGCGCGCGGCGCGCAGCCCAGCGCGGCTTCGCGGACGACGGCAGCCAACAGCATCTTAACCTGGGGGCTGGAGAGGTAGGGCATGCCTCGGACCCACCGGGCCTCCTCGTCGGGCCGGCCGAGCATGCGGCAGAGAACGGCGGCGGAGAGGCGCGGGATGAAGGCGTCGTTGGGCTGTCCGGCGGCGGCGGCCACCCGCGCGCAGGCGGCGAGGGCGTCCTCGAGGCGGCCGTCGCGGGCGTCGTGCAGCGCGAGCTGAAGGCGCTGGCGGTTCGCCCCCAGCGCGTCGCCCTTGGCCTCCGCGGACAGGATTTGGCTTGAGATGGCGTCGCGGCGCTGGCGGTGCGTGGAGGAGCGGTAGGGCGGGCAGCGGAGCGCGGAGGCGAGGAGCGCCTGGGTCGCGTCGATGAGGAAGGAGCGCGGGGAGAGGAGCGCGTTGAGGTCCCGGAGGTCCGGGTGCGCGCGGACGAGGGCGAGGTGGCCGGTGGCGGCGGCGGTGGACGGGGAGGAGGAAGAGGGGCCGGGGCGGGGAAGGGGTTCGGAAGGGTTCCCCTTGGTTGCGGCGTACAGGACCCCTCCCACTGCGGCGGTGAAGGCGGCGCGTCGGAGGAAGCGCGGCGACATAGTCGGCGGACCACGCCGTCAATCGAGTCCAGCTGTTGTGCTTTGGATTCTGGTGAATAGAGGGCGACCGCAGCAGAGCACAGAAAATGTGACTTCTGTTGCGAAACGCGGCCAAAGCCAAATGTGTCGCAGGGGGTATCTGTTGTCGCCGATTTGACTCAAGTTCTTCACGACTTCTCTAAGAGCATCCACCTAGGCACCGACACCTCTCGAAATATGTTCGATATCATTCAAATTCCCCGTTTTGAAGATGCTCGACAAATGTCCGGCACAATGAGAGTTGTTGTCATCACGGTCGACACCATCCATTTTTTACCAGTTTTTTATATTTTGAACTTGAATGCAAACAGTAAATCGGATATCAAAGGCATAGATAATAGAAGTTTGATCATAATATACTACTACCTCCGTTCCATAATGTAAGCATTTTTATCATTTCTCTTTCCATCCGTATCTAAACATGTTTTAGTGCAAGGTTCAAATGAATCTTGCACTAAAACATGTCTAGATACGGATGGAAAGAGAAATGCTAAAAAGGTTTACATTGTGGAACGGAGGGAGTAGTTGGCAAATAAAAGTCTCGGTCAAAATCAAGTTTGAACACCAAAATGCTACCAAGTTCAGGCACTACATACGGCCTCATCTTCCTCCCTCCACGATTCTGTTGCCGGTTACATAAAGGGATGTCTCATCATGATCGAATCGCAAAGCGAAGATGCATAAAGAGAACAAAGAAAGGTGTGAGATCTACTTTGACGTGCAAGGCCAAAATCTTGAGGGGGTGAAAGATGATAAGGAACTCAAAAAAGGGCCGAGGAGCGCAAGGTCATGTCCCAATTGGCCGTTCCGAACACCCCCACCCCGCATTGGCTCTTATTCTAGATCGGTGCACCCACCTTACCCCATCTCCTCCGCTTGTTTCGAAGAGTGTCGAAGGTTTTTTCCATTTTTAACATATGTGAAGTAAGGACCAACAATGCATCAAATTGAAAGCCTTCTCCTCGATGATTGAGTGCACCGTTGGAGCATCATGCAACTAGATAAAAAGATACATATTAAATAATAGCGATTTTCATGAGCATGCCAAATAGATAGGAGTTTTTAGCATTTTAGTTTGTTGGTTTGGATCGTTCCACTCTCATTTATCGTCATAATTTGTTTATGGAACCGACAAACTTGTTGCAGATTTCTTGTATGTTCCTATAGGTGTTGGATAGCATTTTCGTTACGATCAATGTAATTTTTTTCGTGTGCCAGGTATTCTTTCCTTTCGTTGAAGTCTTTGTGGATCCTATTCCATTATGATTCAGGAACGTGTTGTGCGCCGGTGATGGGCTCTTGGCTTATTATAAGATGCACACAACACCTTATCCATCTCGTCCTTTCACTACATTCCTCTTGGCCTCCTCGGCCTCTTGATTTTTTCTTGTTGGATTCAACATCTTGGATCTCTTGTTCCCCTTCGACGGCCTCCCCGTCCTACCCGGCATTGGAATCGATACGGTAACCACGTATAAGCGAAACCATGACTTCGCGGCCACAAATCTACGAAAGACAAAACAATGCACATTTGCATGGCCTGACTTAACTCAATGCACATGCACAAAGCACTTAGAAAAACACACCTCGCCAATGTCGTTCATTTCATCGAGCACGTTGGAGGCGCCATCACCTAACAACTGCTGTCGAGAACCCATGATTATCATGATGGTTGAGTCGTTGTTCGCGAGTCCTAACCGACGTAGCACCGGCGAGTCGCTGTAGGCGGTCTCCTTGTTGAGGTCGATGTCTCGGTTGATGGGCACAACCAGCAAGAAGACGAATTTTTTTCCGCATGTTTAAGCGATTTGTTCTTTCGGCGCTATAACTTCTGTTCCAACTGCAATTTTGATTTTTTTTGTTACATTTAGTCTATATTTTTGTTCCCGGTGTAGATGTGTTTTGTTTCTCGAATACATTTTTGTTCCACCAGCGTGCATTACTTCTTTTTTTAGGGAGTCTGCGTTCATTACTTGTGCAGGTCTACTACAGATTATGTAGTCCCAAACTGGTTGTTCAAGGAATTGTTTACATACTATACCCCGTTCCGCTCCACCAAGCAAAAAAGGCGTAATTGAAAGAAAATGGGATACCTTCAATTTTTTTTTGAGAATAAAATGGGATACCTTCATAGCATACATCGACCATCGGCCTGGGTAGCCCGCCCAAGGTCGGATGTCTTTTTCTTTTATTTACCTTTTTCTTCTAACATTTTTGGTTTTATTTTTTGTTGACTTTTATTTATTTAGTATTTTTTATATTTTATATTTGCAAAACCAATGAACCTTTTTGGTGCAATCAGTACGAAAATTCCATACCAACGAACAATTGATTCAAAACCCTGTAATTAAAAAACTAAATAATAGCTACTATTATAGGAAAAGAAATTGGAAATAAAAGTTCAAAAAATAAATTAAAACTAAAAAAATAGTGACCAGAAGAAGAAAATGAAAAAGGAAAGCCTTTATTGGGCCGCCCCCCCATGAGCTGTACGTACGCGTTTCGTCCTGTTAAATAGGGGACCCCCTATACATCGCTTGCAGCGAGCTAAATCACTCGACTTGCTCACGTGGTTGCACTACATGGGCCTGGCCCAATAGGGGCGTGTTTGGTAGCCCGGGGCTACTCAGATAATCTTTCTCACCTCATACATGCTGA
This sequence comes from Puccinellia tenuiflora, assembly GCA_012064385.1. Classification (NCBI taxonomy): domain Eukaryota; kingdom Viridiplantae; phylum Streptophyta; class Magnoliopsida; order Poales; family Poaceae; genus Puccinellia; species Puccinellia tenuiflora. The sequence goes on along the minus strand of QRDG01000231.1, from coordinate 62,333 downwards.
TCTTAGCTATGATGGGTTGAGATTTTGAGGCTTGTTTGTTAGCCAGTATCACTTAAGAGATTCTGAGTTGAGACGTTGTTTGCTAGGTTGTATGAGTTGAGATGCAATTTTTTACACAAAAGCCCCTAAACAAACAAAGAGAAAAGCAATCAGGTGCTTCCACCATGGCTGCACATCCAATCACCGCATAAGGACGCAACTCCGACCATGGCGGCGCGAGGCGGCCACGGCGGCGCGAGAAGGAGGCCTGCGGCGGCGCGAGGAGGAGGCCTGCGGCGGCGCGAGGCGGAGCTGGTCGATGCGGTCAAGGAGGAGCTGGTCGATGTGGTCGAGGAGGAGGCCTACGGCGGCGTGAGGTGGCCACGGCGGCGCGAGGCGGAGCTGGTTGGCGGCCACGGCGGCGCGAAGCGGACCTGGTTGGTGGCCACGACGGCGCGACGCGGTCGAGGAGGAGAAGAGCTTTCGCTCGAGATGAGGAGCGGGGGTGGGGGTCTGGGGGGCCGCGGGCCACGCTACAGTGGTTTGCGGGGACGTTTTCCGTATGCGCTCATCCCGGATGAGCAGCGAAGCTCAACGAGCTTCGCTCCTCATCTCGGCTCTGGGCTGTTTTCTGTATCCGCTGAGAGTGTGAGGATGGGAAGGGCCGGCCTAACAAACACTGGATCGTCTAAAAATCTCGGTTGGGAGGAGAGATTCTGAGTAGCCCCGGGCTACCAAACACGCCCTAGATGTCTCCTGGTGTGCAAGCGAGCCAGCGTACAACTTTTTTTTTTTTGAGCTTTTGAACTTACCAGCGTACGACCTACCGTAGTTACCTACTACCATCCGCCACTACCACCTACAGGAAAGAAATAAATCAACGCCCAGCTCCTCTAATCACGTGTGGCCCTCTCCTTTTTGTAGCTAATCATATTTATATGAATTTAGCTTTTTATTAATCTGAATCTTTTCAAAAATAGTAGTGAACCAAAAATAGCTAATAATACTATTTTTTATAAAGTGTAAAAAATTAAATCCATTTTTTAAAAAACTAAAATTTTAAATTTCATTATTTTGATAATGTAATTATTTTTAAAAATTAAAAAAATGAAAAACGAAAAATTTGGATGAACCAAAAATATCGGCGAACCAAAATTCGGATGAACCATAAATAATAGTGAACCAAAAATATCGGTGAACCAAAAAATAATAGTGAACCAAAAATATCGGTGAACCAAAATTCGGATGAACCAAAAATAATAGTGAACCAAAAATATCGGTGAACCAAAATTCGGATGAACCAAAAATAATAGTAAACCAAAAATATCGGTGAACCAAAAATAATAGTGAACCAAAAATATCGATGAACCGAAAAGGAACCAAAATTCGGACGAACCAAAAATAGTAGTGAACCAAAAATATCGGCGAACCGAAATTTGGATGAACCAAAAATAATAGTGAACCAAAAATATCGGTGAACCAAAAATAATAGTGAACAAAAAATATTGATGAACCGAAAAGGAACCAAAATTTGGACAAACCAAAAATAGTAGTGAACCAAAAATATCGGCGAACCAAAATTCAGATGAACCAAAAATAATAGTGAACCAAAAATACCGGTGAACCAAAAATATCGATGAACCGAAAAGGAACCAAAATTCGGACGAACCAAAAATAATAGTGAACCATAATTATCGGCGAACCAAAATTCGGATGAACCAAAAATAATAGTGAACCAAAAATATCGGTGAACCAAAAATAATAGTGAACCAAAAATATCGATGAACCGAAAAGGAACCAAAATTTGGACAAACCAAAAATATCGGCGAACCAAAATTCGGATGAACCAAAAATAATAGTGAACCAAAAAATATCGGTGAACCAAAAATATCGATGTACCGAAAAGGAACCAAAATTCGGACGAACCAAAAATAATAGTGAACCATAATTATCAGCGAACCAAAATTCGGATGAACCAAAATTAATACTGAACCAAAACCGAAAAATAGATTTTTAAAGAATGATTCATATTTGAAAATTGTTCATTTTTGAAAATGGTTCAAATTTAGAAATTGAACTGTTTTTAAAGAATAAACATTTTCCAAAAAAATGAACAAAAGCGAAAATAAAAAGCATAAAAGGAAAGAAGTGAAACAGAGAAGGAAAAAAATGAAAACAGTAAAAGAAAAAAAGAAAATAGAAAAATAAAAAAAATGAAAACATAAAAAAAACGAAAAAGAAAAAGAAAAGAAAAAACGTGAACAGAAAAAGAAAAATGAAAATAGAAAAAGAAAAAACGAAAGCAAGAAGTCCTGTTTGGAAAGTCAGTTAGGTCACCGTGTCCTCCATTTTTAGATGAATATTGAACAAAAAAATATTTTAAAAAAAATAATAGTGAACCAAAAATACAGACGAATCAAAAATAATAATGAACCTAAAATTTTCATTTTTAAAAAAGTTACATACTTAAAAAGAAAAAAGGATACGGAAAAAGAAAACAGAAAAAATAAAAAGAAAACGGAAAAAGAAAACAGAAAAAGAAAACGAAAATGAAAAAGAAAACAAAAAAAGAAAAAGGAAAAAGAAAAAGGAAAAGAACCGAATACTGAAAACACGAAACAGATAGAAGAACAAAAAAAAAACAAAGAAGAACTCGAAACACGAACCTGCACATAGCGCATTGGCTATGCACTCCGTCTCGATGAAAAGGTTCCGAGTTCGACTCCCACCTTCGCCACAATTTTATTACCTTTTCCTGTGGTGAAGTGCAAACGGGCCGGCCCAGTAAGAAATCTTCCGCAGGCGAGCTGGAGTTACGTCTCGCAATAAGCGATATATAGCGCCTGCGGTTAAATAGGAATTGGCGGAAAGTTTCCCCCGATTACACAGTAGGCTTTACGGGGCCTGTAATACCATGACATGCATGACATCGACCCACAAAAAACAGAAGGAAACCTGTTTGCAAATAATGATCATGGTACTGTGGCTAAGTAAGTAAGTAACATCGTTTAAGGGCAATGAGGGATGGTCTGGTACTTGCAAATTCGCTTGGGTTCCACAATGTTGAAACTATATCAGACTCAACAAATGTGATCAACTTTTGTACGGGTCAAACACAATGGTGGGATGCAGGATTTTTGCGGAATGCATTGATGTGGCGACTACAATTGGGAATGTCAAATTTAAATATTGTTTACGTGCAGCAAATGCTACGGTTCATGAGCTTGCTAAGTTTAGTTTTTGTAATAAAAAAATTATGTTAGTTGGATTAATGAACCTGTAGTGAATACAAGTCTGAGTTGTCCGACTAGTTAGTTGTGTCACTCTCGACATCTACCTTGATAACATGCCAAAAACACCACAAATGCCGTAACCAAGTGGTAAAATATTAAATATGTCTAAATGGGTAAAACATTGCCACAAGACCTTCACTAGGTGTAGAAAGTGAAAGAATTACTGATAAATTAACGATCTGATTGTCCATCTTGCTCAATAAACACTGCACTTGCATCCACGGTTCCAGTTGACATCGGAATGGACGACCTCGAAGTTCTCGTCGTCGACTTTGACTTATTCCACGGTTGCCGTAGCAAATGGAAAACCCATGGGACGATGTACCAGCAACCATCTGTAATACTGTATCGTCAAAGCAAGTGCTCGACCTAATAATCCTCTACGTACGTACCGTGCCCCAACTAATTAATCAAATCAATCTGCTCTATACTTTCTTAAATGATCAGTACTTGTTTGGTTTATTTTACTGCCAAGTAACCATCCGGTTGCCATTTTTGATGCCAAGCAAGCGTTGGAATCGAGTAAACATTTATAATTTCAGATGTCGGTTGTGGGCATGTTATTTGAAACATTATACACCGGATACTACTTAACACATTGCTATCTTATCTAGTTTCTTTGAGTGGTAAATAGAGTGATCGGAGATTAATTCCAAGTAGTATGTGTTCTCTACCTGCAGACCGAACCTGTTGGAAATTGTTTCTTAGTTAGCACCTTATGTTGCCGACTAGCTTGAGGAAGCTTCAAATAGATCAGCCTAAGATGAGCTATCTATTTATTACAGTGTGTTCACTTGGTCTAATCCGTCAGGATTGTTACATGTAATGGCACGAGGTTTTAAACAAACCACATGTAAATACGTGTAGCCCTAAGAAGGAAGCGAAGGTGCCGTCAGCAGCCAGTTCCTGCCTTACATTGGAGGTTAGCAAAATTACCTTATCAACTCTTCCAAGTCTTCCCTAGCTCGGTCAAATATGCTGCGATCGGATGCTGATCCGCTTGACTTAAAAAGCTCCACTAGGTCACGAGCACGCAAGTTGGCAACTGGCTATCGAAACGCTACTAAAGATCGTGCACTCTCCCCTCACCTCAGCACTATAAATACGTATGCATGCCATGGTTTACCATCCATCTATCCCATCTAGAACTTCACTAAACTTGCTATGGCTACCATTAAGCTTGTGTCGCTTAGCTTGGTTGTGCTATTGAGCATGGGGTTAACCAGCGCCGTGAGGGTAGCTAGATACTCTAGTTCTCACGGGACTGGCACAGGCTCGGGAGGTGGCGGCGGGGCTGTGAACGGCAGCGGTGGAGGAGCCGGAAGTGGATACGGAGATGCTAACAGTGGAAGTGGATCGGCCCGTGCAAGTGCTGGAGGCAGTGGTGGTGGGGGTGGTGTCTCGAAGCCAGGCGGCACTGGGTCTGGCGGTGGGAGTGGCACTGGCTCAAGTTCTAGCCAAACGAGCGACGAATCATATTACAGTTACGGGGGAGTTTCTAGCGCTGGAGGTAATGGTGGTGGCGGTGGTGGCGGACAAGCTGCGGGCCCTGGCTCTGCTGGCCAGGGGTCCGGTGGTGGCACTGGGTCAGGTTATAGTGGTGCAAGCAATGGTTGGAGTACATATGCAAATGCTAATGCTGATGCTAGTGGTGGAGGGGCGGGAGGTGGTCAAAATAATGGGAGCGGAGGTGGCACGGGAGGTGGAAATGGTTACGCTGATGCTCACCCCTAAAGTTTCGGCAAGTAGCAAATCTAGAGAGGGAGCCCATTGTCCAGTTTCGTCTTTATTTTCGAGTCATGTCGTCTTTCGCCTTTGTTTCATCAGTCTGTAGCGTTTTACTCGTGTGCTTTGGTGTATTAAGAAGCAATCAATAAAGGGCCCCGTTATAATGCTGACACTGTGTAGTTTATATCAATGTGTTCTATAATTGTTATTTCCTCGTTTTCCAATTAATTGACGTCATTTATACTATAAAACGGTACGGAGGGAGCACTTCCGATGACAAGCAAGCGTTGAAATGACGTCCACCCAGCCGACATATTTGGTCGAATGAATCGGCACCTGTGACTAGCAATATGCATATGATCCGGAGTGATAAATTTGGAGTAACTCCATTTTCACTCCCTAATCATTGCATTGGACGACTTTTCTCCCATTTTTTTTAAAAAATCAAGCATTTTACACCTTAATTGGTTATGACATTTTGACTTTTAGCCTATTTACTTTTTCCGCAAACCAAAAATATGAATCAAAATGTCATATTAAGATGAGGTAAGGGCTCAATTGGGCTGATAACTTGAACGCATACTTGTAGGTGCATCTCTATGTGTGTCAAATTTGATGAAATTGTATTAATTTTGCAGCTAGATCACTAGATGCGCCACACTGCTTCCCTCTAGTGAATACAAGTTACCAGGTGTGAGTTGTCCGACTGAAATATGAAATATTTTCGAAATTAGTAAACCATCGTGCAAGACCGTAACAGGGACGACCTCGAAGTTTTCGTAGTAGACTTTGATATATTCTGTGGGTGCCGTAGCAAATGTGAAAATCCACTGTACTACGTACCGACGTATGTACAGTTGTACACGCATGCAGTCGAACCATGGTAGATGTGCCAGGAGCATGGATCATCTCGTCAAGTAAGACCTCAATTGTTTTGGGCGAAGACTTTGATAAGATGACGTGCTTAATGCTTATCTCTAAACATGTCAAAAAAAAATTATTACATTGTTTCAATTCTGCAGCTAGATGCACCATAATGCTTCCCTCTAGGGAGTAGAGGGGTGAGTTGTCGGACTGATTAGCCTCCCCGACGTCTACCTTGATAATTTGGCGAAAACCGTCACAAGGTCGTAATAACCAAACAACATACTATGGTACCCAGTGGCGGATTCAGGATGCAACCAAACCCAGACCAAATTTGTATTTAGTGTCACACTTAGGCTAAGTGCTAGGTAAAATCAACCATTTCACAAATATTTAGGTAATAAGAAAACCCTGCACCCCGGGCCAAGGCCCCTGTTGCCAGGGGCAGGGGCGGAGACAGGGGGCGAGCAGGAGCAGTAGCCTAGCCTGGAGGTTCCATCGGTCATCAGATCAAGCGATTGATTGCAGAACCGAACATTAGTCTCTGTGCCTCGCTGCTAGGGCTACTTAGTTTGTGAACTACAACTTATATCACTCATAGTTAATTAGTCGCAGTTGCATATTTATAAAGTATATGTTATACTATTGATTAGGCACCTATTTATTTTAGTTTGTATTACCTAGCGTAGTCTAAGAATTTGAGAAAGAAGATCCAGGAGGAATGGAGACTGCGGCCTGGTTCCATAATAGTTTACAGCCACACCGATCGAATTAATTATCTTAACTACTCCCACCGGTACAGTTTGGAAGACACGCATGAGAATTCTCTAGGAACTAGGTGATATTTCATTGGCTCTCCATCCCGTAATCAACTCTCTCCATTCTTTTTGATTGGTTCACAAACAACATTTAATACTAATACACCTAAAATGTGAGGAGGAGTTTTGGAATTGCATGATTTTTAAAGTGCGTCTAGCAAAGTGTACCGGAGGGAGTAAGAAAATATGACATAATTCATATCATAAGATGAAGAAGAATACATGAATGGTTGTAAATCTTAGCTCCCCTATCACCTCTGATGAGATTATGAACATAATTCACGAGTCAGGTATTTAACTTAAGTAGCGATATCGACATGACCGGATAGCAGCGTTATTTTTTTTTAATATGACGTGATATTTTTTAAAATGGTGTGAGCATCTTAGTTCTAGCCTGTGGTTCCGCCCCCGATGCTACCACTGAACACAGCTCCAGTTGACATTGCAGAGACGACCTCAATGTTTGCGTAGTCGACTTTAACATATTCCGAGGTTGCCATAGCAAACCGCAAAAGCCAAAACCACGTGCATGTGCAGCCTCCTTGGTTTATCTTAACTCCATCGTCTTGGTAGAGGGTCCAAGTGGACAAGCGGTCGCCATTTCCGATGCCAAGCAAGCGTTGAATCGAAGTAAACGTACGACGACGAACCCGCCGATCGAATCGAGTTGAAACGATAGTACATGTACACGTGCCGCTGCTGCCGCATGCAGTAGACATCCATCCATTGACTGATTTTATGAAGGATTTAGACGACATCCGGTGCTGGATATTTAGTGTCAGTGCTAGGCTAAGGAGATCGCGCTGAAGGATTTCGCCCAAGATGCTCTAGTTAGCTGCCTAGCTTGCTAGCTGGACAAGTTGTGATGGTTGACCTATGATTTGTTTTTCTGGACAAAGAGCTGTTTTATGAAAATATCAGAAAATAACATACTCGCTCTCTTTTTATAACCCTGTGTTATGTGTTACTGTGTTAGTCAAAATGATTTTTTAAAGTTTAACCAAGTACTCCCGTCGTATCATAATTTAAGATGGTTTAGCTATTTTCATATGGCGGAGCAAAATGAGTGAATCCACATCCTAAATATGTCTACATACATCCGTATGTTGCCCGCATGGGAATAGTTAAAACATCTTATAATATAATACGGAGGGAATATATAGAAAAAATATTAACATCTATAATATCAAATACATATATTATAAAAATATATTTTATGATAATTCTAACATAATTGATTTTATATTATAAATATAGATATTCATGTATACATACTTTGCAAAATTTGATTCTGGATTAATCAGCAGAAGCCCGCCCCCTCGCGTCGCCTCCTCTAGGCGACCGAGGGGCGAAACCCTAAACCTAGCCGCCGCCGCCCACCCGCCGCCACCTCCCTCCTCTCGTCGCCCCCCGAGGCGGCTGCCGGACTTGGCCGTGCAGCGCCGGTGAAGGGGGTGGCGGGGATCTGCGCTTTCCCGTCTCCCAGCCCGCGGTATGGAGGAAGGCCGCCCGGCTCGGGGTCCCTCGCCGGCGGCGGCGGACCGACGGCTCCGCGACGACTCCGTCCTGCGCGCGTCGGCCCACACCCTCCGCTGCGCGTCCACCCCTCTCCGCGCCGTCGCCGGACGATGCCGGCGTGCTGCTCCGCATCGGCCTCCCGTCGCCCTCTCTTCCACCTCCGGCCGTACCAAGGTGAGCACTTTTTTGTTGTTGTCTAGTTTAGTTAGTTTTCTTTGTTGTTTTTTAGTGTTAGAAATGTAGTGTTAGTGTTAGGATTTTAGGAATGTTAGTGTTAGTGTGTTAGGAAATTATGCAAAATGAATATTGTATGAAATTGTGTATGAAATTTGTTGTTTAAATTTGTTGTCTAAAATTGTAATCTTGTTCATTTTGTAAATCAATTGTACGCTTTGTTGTTTTGTAATTGTTAGATGTAATTTTTGCTATTCTGTGCCATTGTAAATTATGCCATTTTAAATTATACCATTTTAAATTAGGCTATTACTTGTTGTGAATTTTAAATTACTTTTGGGCGTCGATTTGAGCGGTTCCGCCTCTTTCTTCATCTCATTTGTGTTAGCAAAAAAATATGTTAGGAAATATTGTTAGTGTAAGGATCTATTTATGTTAGCAAAAAATTATGTTAGGAATTTTAGTTACTGTTAGTGTTAGAAACAATTTGTGTTAGCAAAATATTGTGGTAGGAAATATTGTTAGTGTTAGAAACAATTTGTGTTAGGAAAAATTATGCTAGGAATTTTAGTTAGTGTTAGTGTTAGAAACAATTTGTGTTAGCAAAATATTGTGGTAGGAAAATGTTAGTGTTAGTGTTAGAAACAATTTGTGTTAGCAAAAAATTGTGTTAGGAATTTTAGGTCTATCCAAAAATTGTGATAGCAAACATTCAAATTTTGATAGCAAACATTCAAATTTTATAGCAATTTTGAATGCAAACATTCAAATTTTGATAGCAAACATTCAAATTTTGATAGCAAACATTCAAATTTTCTTCAAATGTTATTACAATTATTCTGCTAATGCTAACATTGTTAAGTAGTTGCTATAATTTTGCATTCACAAATAGTGTTAGATGCAAATTTTTATATTCATATTCTTTTTACAAAATTGATTGCAGGGACATTGAGCTATGGATCCAAATTTTCCGGACGCCGTCGGCAGAGACGAGGAGCGTGAAGAGCAGATGGATCCAACTTGTCCGGACGTCGCCGGCAGAGACGAGGAGTGCGAAATGCGAATGCTTCAGATTATAGCAGGACGTGCGGCCGCGCCTGTCGGTGAAGAAGATGCCGTAACTGCAGAAGATTACGGCTTCCAATTTCTGAACGATTCCGGTGAGGGAGTTGAGGAAGAAGAAATTTGTAGAGAGGAGGAAGTGCCCTTAACAAACTCCGGCGAGGTATATTAAGCCTCTGTACATCGATCACACTAGATGTATTATTTGAGTTGTATTGCAGTTATTAACGAACCATTTTTCTTTTAGCCCTCCGGATCGAGCAAATCTACAGCAGTGCTGAAACGAGGCCCGACGAAGCCGTTGAAGGAGGGTCGTAGGATAGTGATCGACCAAGTTAGTGCTAGTGGTGAACCTTTGGAACCCTTAGATTGCCGCCGCAAATATATAAATCAATGCGGGGTTATTGTTAGGGACATTGTCCCGATCAACCTTGAAGAATGGATTCGGCCGAAGGACGAAAACAAACCAACTACTTATGTCGACGAGAAACTAAAACTTTTGTGTTGGGACACGCTCTTGACAAAGGTGAACCTACCGTCAGATCTACCCGATCACTTGAAGACAAAAGTCAAGGAGTGGACTCTTAGTAAGATGGCCGAACAATTCCGGACTTGGAAGAAAAACTTATGGAAAGCTTATCTAAAGGCGGAGGAGAAAGATCCAGATTTCACTGGACCACTAGTGAAGATACAACAGCAGTGGCCCACATTTGTGAAGCAAAGAAAATCGGAGGCCGCTGTTGCCCGATCGGAAAAAAATAAGTTAAATGCTACGAAGAAGGAATATCACCACCATTTGGGGGCAGGTGGCTACAAGGCTGCCGTGCCTAAGTGGGAAGCCTTTGAAGCAAGATTGCTTGATAACGGGATCATTCCACAGACAGCGGACTGGCTCGAGAGGTCCAAGTTTTGGTTGTTCGCGCATGGGGCAGGGTTGGACCCACAGACAGGGTTGATTGTTGCTCAGGGAAAATGGAAGGAAAAAATTGAGTATATAACCAAACAACTTGTGGACGCAATAGATAAAGTTCGAAGGGGAGTGTACGTGGTCGACAGAGAGAATGACGAGCTGTCACTAGCACTCGGGAATCCTGAACACGTTGGACGATTACGAGGCTATGGAGCCGGTGTCACCTTGAAGCAAGGTTTTCCGGAAGACGCTCATACTTATAGAAGCCGTCAGAGAAAAAAGAAGCAGGAGTCTGACTGGTTATCAGCATTGGAACGCAAGGTGCAGCAGCAGCAGGAGCAACTAGACTCAATTAGTAAGCAAAAGGCATCTCAGCTACAGCTAGAAGGTCATGTCGAAGCCGCCCCATCTGATCAGCGGAAAAGCAGCGTGGGTTCCACGCATGTAGAAAATTCTGAATTCGAACCGCCGGCGGCTCACTACCTCGTGGATGATATCACGGAGAAGACAGACTGTGAGCTACATATGACAATGAAGAACATGTCCTTCAAGGTGGCGGTCGGCTATGCTTTACCTAATCAAGCTGGAGCAAGCTACCATCTCGGAGGGATTCCACCTGGCTATGCTCGTGTCGGGGTGGATGAAGTTGTGTCGTTATATGCTAATCTGGAACTTGACATTCCTGGAGGTGACGGCGAGAAGACACTGGGAGAAGTTGAGAAGGGTATCGCTATCTGGAACAAGAAAAACATCGTGTTTCCAAACTTGACTCCTCCGAGTAGCAGACCCCCACCTCAAGATCCATCTCCCCCACCTCAAGATCCATCCCCCCCACCTCAAGATCCATCCCCCCCACCTAAAGATCCATCCCCCCAAGATCCATCCTCCCCACATCAAGATCCATCCCTCGATGCCCCATCCGTCGCGAGTCCATCGCCCGCGACGTCCCGTCCATCGATTCCGCCCCTTGTTAAGACCTTCTCGTCAAAGCGGAAACTATCCTTCACGTCGACGCGTGCAGATAAGTTAACTCGAGCGGAACACGAGTTGCTAAAGCCTCTTCTAAAGAGATCGTACGGCAAAACTCCAGAGGAACTCGAGGAGTCGGTGCGTGCCAATGTGGCCCGACAATTAGCTCCGAAACGGCCCCCGCCTAAAGAGATAATACTAGCAGAAAAAGTTGAGAAATTTATAAAAAATCTAACGGGTCCCCGGCCAGAGCCGCGTAAATTGCGAGATGACTATGATCGTGTTTTGGAGAAGACAATTAGTCAAGAGCAGGAGGAGAAGAAGGCTGCCTATCGCCTAAAGAGGCAGCGGATGCAGGAGGAGAAGGAGGCGGCATATCGCCTAAAGAAGGTGCGGTTCAAGGCGGCAAAATGCGGGAAACAAGTGGCCCAGCTCGGAGAACAGGCAAAACAGTCGATCCCCCCGCTGAAGGTGATATCCGATAAGAAAGTTCACCACGACACTAGCACCATAGGCGGCCCCCAGAAGTATCAGTATGCATGGACATATGTCCTCGGGAAGTCCCTGGTCAGACCTGAGGAGGTCAATTCTCTAACAACACAATTGCGTCGATTGCATCACTGGTACGGGAAACCTGCAGCGGCCGGGCATGATGTCTTCTGGGTGAAATATAAGAAATAGCATTACTTCACGGATGACTCGATGTATATTCCGTTTTCTGAAATTTTTCAGTTATTCAATCGAGACGCCCTCGACAAAGTCCTCGTCAGTTGCTATTGTTTGTAAGTGATTTATTTCTGCAATTTAGTTAAGTCTGCAGCTCTGCACGTTCATTGCCTGTAATTATCTCACTATATTCTTTTGTACTGTAGAATGAAGATTGTCGAATGCAGGGAACGTCGAATCTATGACACTGGGTTCATTGACCCATATTATATTAATGAATTTACCACAAAATACCATTGGAAGGACACAGAGGATAACTTGCTCCGGTGGTTAGTGAAACAAAATACCTGCGCAAAAATACTTTTTCATTACGTCTTCAAGTGAGTGTTACTGTACCTTCTACACATTCTATTTTCTTTGTATATCTTTAGTGTAACCGATAAGTCATGGACATATAAACGTGCGCAGTTTCCACTGGATTCTGCTAATCATTAGAGTTGACCAAGGAGTCGTTCAAGTCATGGACTCGTTAAGGAAACCAATGGAAGACTACCAAAGCATTCAAGATATGCTCCAGAGGTAATTTCAATCATTATCGCTCTATATTGACCTCTTTCATTCATTTTCTGATATCAACTAATCAATAACTCCTTTAATCATTTTTCTTTTGGCGGGCAGTGTTTGGAAACGGTTCATCGCGAATGTTCGAGGGGAGTGGAAACCGGAGCTGTATTTTTATACCACCAAGGTAAGTAGTACTATATATATAGGTCCGCGCAACTGTTTAATTCTAGTTTCAATACCATTATCAAGCTTGATTATTATTTGATTAAATTCTATTTTTTGTAAAGTGGTGTCTGAGGCAGGAACCAGGGACAAATTTATGTGCATATTATGTTTTCGACTACATACGCTCTTTTGACAGTGAGCGGAATAGAGAACAAAGAACACATGATGTATGTATACACTCTTCGCAATTTTTTATTACCATATTGTGTTGACTACCATCCATAAATTATTTTATTATGATTTCATAAATATATATATATATAGTTATAAACAACTCATATATTCATATTGATCTAGATGGAGTTAATGCGGGACAAGCTCATACCATCGAAGCGCCTAAAAGCAATTCAAGAGGAAATGGCGGAATTTTTGAACTCCGAGGTCCTGAAGAGAAATGGAGAATTTTATCACAATAGCAATTATGTTTTGCTTCCAATGTAATTGACGTGATCTCGACGTGTGAGAAACGTTATGTCGGTGTAGTATAAACTTGAACGTGATCTCGACGTGTGGACTTATGTATGTATATATGAATCAAATGTGAATGGTAGTACCACTGACGCAATCGATGCAAAAATAATTTACTGGAAAAAAAATCGAACCCCCCAAAAAAATAAAAAAGAACAAAACGCTGAAACCTCTTTGGTCCCGGTTGGTAATACCAACCAGGACCAAAGGGTTCCGGCCAGGAGCCCCCACCCCGCGCCCACGTGGAGGCCCATTGGTCCCGGTTCTTAAGGTACCGGGACGAAAGCCCCCCCCCCCCTTTTGTCCCGACCCTTTAGTCTCGGTTAGAAAACCGGGACCAAAGGCCCTTTGGAACCGGGACCAATGGGCCGTTTTCTACTAGTGTTTGAAGTATTAAACACTGGATTACTACTTAACACATTTTACTTTGATTGGTAAATAGAGTGATCGGAGATTTAATTTCAAGTATGTTTTCTCTTAGTTAGCACCTGATGCTGTCGGACTGAACCCATTTGAAATTGTTTCTTAGTTAGCACCTGATGCTGCCAGCTAGTTCGAGGTGCCGCCAGGTTTTAGACATAACCACATGTAAATATGTGTAGCCCTAAGAAGGAAGCGAAGGTGCCGTCAGCTGCCTTACGTTGGAGGTTAGCAAATTTACCTTATCAGCTGTTCCAAGTCGTCCCTAGATCGGTCAAATATGCTGCGATCGGATGCTGATCCGCTTGACTTAAAAAGCTCCACTAGGTCACGAGCACGCAAGTTGGCAACTGGCTATCGAAACGCTACTAAAGATCGTGCACTCTCCCCTCACCTCAACACTATAAATACCTATGCATGCCATGGTTTACCATCCATCTGTCCCATCTAGAACTTCACTAAACTTTTGCTATGGCTACCATTAAGCTTGTGTCGCTTAGCTTGGTTGTGCTATTGAGCATGGGGTTAGCCAGCGCCGTGAGGGTAGCTAGATACTCTAGTTCTCACGGGACTGGCACAGGCTCGGGAGGTGGCGGCGGGGCTGTGAACGGCAGCGGCGGAGGAGCCGGAAGTGGATACGGAGATGCTAGCAGTGGAAGTGGATCGGCCCGTGCAAGTGCTGGAGGAGGTGGCGGTGGGGGTGGTGTGTCGAAGCCAGGCGGTTCCGGATCCGGCAGTGGGACTGGCACAGGCTCAAGTTCTAGCCAAACAAGCGAAGACTCGTATTACAGTTACGGTGGAGTTTCTAGCGCTGGAGGTAATGGTGGTGGCGGTGGCGGTGGACAAGCTGCAGGCCCTAGCTCTGCTGGCCAAGGGTCTGGTGGTGGCACTGGGTCAGGTTATAGTGGTGCAAGCAATGGCTGGAGTACATATGCAAATGCTAACGCTGATGCTAGTGGTGGAGGGGCGGGAGGTGGTCAAAATAATGGGAGCGGAGGTGGCACGGGAGGTGGAAATGGTTATGCTGATGCTCACCCCTAAAGTTTCAGCAAGTAGTAAATCTAGAGAGGGAGCCTATTGTCCATTTCTGCCTTTATTTTCGAGTCATGTCGTCTTTCGTCTTTGTTCCGTCAGTCTGTAGTGTTATACTCGTATGCTTTGGTGTATTAAGAAGCAATCAATAAAGGGCCCCATCAGATTTAAGGATGTACACTGTTCCATATAATGTTGACACTATGTGGAACTCAGTGTCTTCTCTTATCATTACTTTCATATCATTCAGTTTCATCTTCACATCTTAGTTACTACTCATCCAACTATGGGTTTTAATACTAAGAAGGTGTGGCGTAGAGTGTTCATCTCACATGTCAGGCAATAGTGATGCATGCAAGGGGATGTCGTGTTTACAACGTTGTGCAATGGACTGAAATGAATATTGATTCGCAAGAACAAACATATATATGGAATACCACCCATGGTAGGATTTGCGTGCACAGCTACCACCCATAGTAGCCCACTATTTCCCTATGGAATATATAAGGCAATTATATCGTTTATCAAACTTTCCGATTGGAATGGAGCGCAATAGTGGAAACAAATTACACAACATAATTTTGATAATCAAAGGTCGAATCGGGTATGATGGGTGTATAAAACACAACAGGACACACATATGGTTGTTAGCTAGTCTATAACGTAACATACATGTGATGACGAGATGCTAAAGGAGAGTTAGATAGTAGAATGGACAGCTTGGCTTCTTTCTTGACCGGGAGATATTAGTGATCCTCGCTTTCATGTTCATCATCGGAGGATAGTATGATGGTTACTTCCTTTTCGGTAGAGGGTGGCCTGCTGGAGTAGCGCCCTCTTCGTGTCCGGTTGCACCGCCAGAGGGATGCAGCTTCTCAGTCTAGTGGTCGGAGGGCGTCTGCTGCTCCTCGTTGTCGTTGGAGGGAATGTTGGGCCCGAGATCATCGGCAGGAGGGAAGGCCTCAACAACTCGGCGACGACGGCAGACTGATTGACCTTCAAGCGATAAATTTTTATTATTAAACAAAAGAGACACATAGTAGAAGAACCAACCAGACAAACCTAAAAACACAGAACATGAAACTAAGGGCGTGTTCGGAAACGGTCCGCTCTCCCGAAATCCGTCGATCCGGCTCCGCCTACGCGAAAACTGCTCTCCGGCCGGAGCGATTCGCGTTCGGCGCTGCTCCGCTCCTATAGTGGGTTGTAAGCCCAAAGTGCTGGATTCGGCCTGCTCTCTGGCGGAAGGAACTCGATCTGGTGGCGGAAGGCTTGGCCGGAGACGGGGATGGTGGCGGAAGGAACTCGATCTGGTGGCGGAAGGCTGGCCGGAGACGGGGATGGTGGCGGAAGGAACTCGATCTGGTGGCGGAAGGCTGGCCGGAGACGGGGATGGTGGCGGAGGCGACCGAGCTGGTCGACAGCTCGATCTGGATGTGGAAGCAGTGGTCGGCGAGTGTGGCGGCGGGCATGGAGTCGGGTGGCGGGGCAGGAGCTCGGGCGGTGGTGGCTGTTTCCGGAGTCCACGGGACGACGGCGGGGCAGGAGCCCGTGGCGGCGGCTAGGTCAGCGGGACGGACGGAGAGCTCTCGGTCGGGGGCGATGTCGTGCCGGCTGCTTCAGTCCGGTGGCGGCGGTTGCCAGAGTCCACGGGGCGGCGGCGGGGTAGGAGCCCGTGGTGGCGGCGGCTAGGTCAGAGAGCTCTCTCGGTCGATCTGTTTTGGGAGGAGATGGTGCGGGACAGATGGTGCAGCGCTCGCTCGGGGCGAAGCGTTTTCTGTCTTGGCGGTGGCATCCACCCGTAAATTGGTGCTGCTCCGCGCGAGGCTGCTCCACGGATCGCCGAAAAGGGTGCTCCGAATTTTGTACGTCGAAATCGGCCCGCTCCGAGGATCCAGCTCTGTGGAATTGGGACGTTCGGTGCTGCTCCGGGCCGGAGCACCAAGAAGCTGGAGCGTGGAGGGTTTCCGAACACGCCCTAAACAAAAATCAAAGAGAGATAATCGTCGGACGCACGACCTGACTAGACCTAAGGGACGTGAGCAGACAAATTTGTCGGGATGTCACCTTCCGTTGATAACCAATCTTCCACAAAATGAATAAATCAAGATTCACAAGAAGTTGCTTTCTACTGATGTCAGATCTATACGGGGGTAGGAAAGAACTACTAAGAAAGGGGAGATTACAACCAAGGCCATATGTCTCAAATTAAATCTTTGTCAAATCCTCAGACAGACTCATCTGTCATTCTTTCACCATAGCTTATGGCGGTGATGGACAACATAGAGAAATATTGCCATTGAGATATTTGGAAAGACATGTGAAGGAAACCTCATTAAATCGTCATAATAGCAGGCCGAAGATCCCCGATAACATCAGGCGAAGCACCATTGATACATGGTTGGAGCCGATGAACTTTTGTGCGAGACAATACCACTATCACCGCAGAGCAATGTCGTGATATTAACTAGGTGTAGAAAGTGAAAAAAATACAGATAAATTAACTATCTGATTGTCCATCTTGTTCAGTAAACACTCCAGTCGCATCCACGGTTCTAGTTGACATCGGAGGGACGACCTCGAAGTTTTCATAGTCGACTTTGACACGTATTCCGTGGGTGCCGTAGAAAATAGAAAATCCAACCACGTGCCTGCATGCACTCAAACCATCGGTTATCTTGTCAAAAGGAAGAGCTTAACCTAATCCTCCTCAACTAATTAAGTAAACCATTCTGCTCTATACCGTCTTAAATGATCAGTACTTGTTTGGCTTATCTTAGTGCCAAGTAACCGTGCATGAAGATCTGATTAGCTGGAGGATCAGGCCGTGAAAGCGATCGGTGTTAATTTGACCATGCCCGTGCAACTTGTGTTCCTGGACAAGTAGACACAATAGATGCCAAGCAAGCGTTGGAATTCGATCAACGAGAATTCGATCGGCACCAGCACGTAGTACATGTACACGTACGCCTACATACACCGGCCACCACCGCAAGACCTCTCTTTTTTTTCGAAAAGGTGGATCACCCCGGCCTCTCCATCGAGTGATGCACACAAACCATTTTATTACGAAGTTTCAAATATCAAGTTACCCAGTTGCATTTCGTCGACATCGCCATACATGTAACTATTTCGGATGTCGGTTGTGAGCATGTGATTTGAAGTATTAAACACTGGATTAGTACTTAACACATTTTACTTTGATTGGTAAATAGAGTGATCGGAGATTTAATTTCAAATACGTGTTCTCTTAGTTAGCACCTGATGATGTCGGACTGAACCCGTTTGAAATTGTTTCTTAGTTAGCACCTGATGCTGCCAGCTAGTTCGAGGTGCCGCCAGGTTTTAGACATAACCACATGTAAATATGTGTAGCCCTAAGAAGGAAGCGAAGGTGCCGTCAGCAGCCAGTTCCTGCCTTACGTTGGAGGTTAGCAAATTTACCTTATCAACTCTTCCAAGTCTTCCCTAGCTCGGTCAAATATGCTGCGATCGGATGCTGATCCGCTTGACTTAAAAAGCTCCACTAGGTCACGAGCACGCAAGTTGGCAACTGGCTATCGAAACGCTACTAAAGATCGTGCACTCTCCCCTCACCTCAACACTATAAATACCTATGCATGCCATGGTTTACCATCCATCTGTCCCATCTAGAACTTCACTAAGCTTGCTATGGCTACCATTAAGCTTGTGTCGCTTAGCTTGGTTGTGCTATTGAGCATGGGGTTAGCCGGCGCCGTGAGGGTAGCTAGATACTCTAGTTCCCAGGGAACTGGCACAGGCTCGGGAGGTGGCGGCGGGGCTGTGAACGGCAGCGGTGGAGGAGCCGGAAGTGGATACGGAGATGCTAACAGTGGAAGTGGATCGGCCCGTGCAAGTGCTGGAGGCGGTGGCGGCGGGGGTGGTGCGTCGAAGGCAGGCGGTTCCGGATCCGGCAGTGGGACTGGCACAGGCTCAAGTTCTAGCCAAACAAGCGAAGACTCGTATTACAGTTACGGGGGAGTTTCTAGCGCTGGAGGTAATGGTGGTGGCGGTGGCGGCGGACAAGCTGCAGGCCCTAGCTCTGCTGGCCAAGGGTCTGGTGGTGGCACTGGGTCTGGTTATAGTGGTGCAAGCAATGGCTGGAGTACATATGCAAATGCTAACGCTGATGCTAGTGGTGGAGGGGCGGGAGGTGGTCAAAATAATGGGAGCGGAGGTGGCACGGGAGGTGGAAATGGTTATGCTAATGCTCACCCCTAAAGTTTCCGCAAGTAGTAAATCTAGAGAGGGAGCCTATTGTCCATTTTCGCCTTTATTTTCGAGTCATGTCGTGTTTCGTCTTTGTTTCGTCAGTCTTTAGTGTTTTACTCGTATGCTTTGGTGTATTAAGAAGCAATCAATAAAGGGCCCCATCAGATTTAAGGATGTACAATGTTCCATATAATGTTGACACTATGTAGAACTCAATGTCTTCTCTTATCATTACTTTCATATCATTCAGTTTCATCTTAACATCTTAGTTACTACTCATCCAACAATGCGTTTTAATACTAAGAAGGTGTGGCGTAGAGTGTTCATCTCACCTGTCAGGCAATAGTGATGCATGCAAGGGGATGCGTGTTTACAACGTTGTGCAATGGACTGAAATGAATATTGATGCGTAAGAACAAACATATATACGGAATACCACCCATTGTAGGATTTGGGTGCACAGCTACCACCCATAGTAGCCCACTATTTCCCTATGGAATATATATAAGGCAATTATATCGTTTATTAAACTTTCCGATTGGAACGGAGCGCAATAGTGGAAACAAATTACACAATATACTTTTGATAATCAAAGGTCGAATAGGGTATGATGGGTGTATAAAATGCAACAGGACACACATATGGTTGTTAGTCTATAACGTAACATACATGTGATGACGAAATGCTAAAGGAGATTTAGATAGTAGAATAGACAGCTTGGCTTCTTTTTTTTTTTTTTTGAAAGGTCACCGGGGGGGATAAAATCCCCACCTGAATATATTTCAAAGTTGCCTTGAGGCTTTGCAGCCTCTACAAGATGGGTTCAAATGAACCAGAGTACACGGGGATTACAAGGGAGAGATAAAGGAAAAAACACACACACGATGAGGAGAGGGAGCGGCAAGAGCCACCATGAGGTACAAGTAGATGAGGAGTGTTGTCGAGGGGTCCCAATACCAAGATTCAACAAAAAGCCTAGCGCACCACACCGGCGTGCGTATCGAATCCCACGGCACAACTCAGAAGCATCCACAATCAACGAGTGCCAAAGCCTAGCACCTAGCACGAACCTTGACTGGGAACTCCGCCACAGGAGGTCGAGACGATTAACAGGTTGGGGAGGCATCATTGCGTCGTCATTGAGCAAAGATAGCCGAGACGACACCAAGAGCCCTAAGCTCACCACAACACAACGGCAACCATGGGAGGGTCTTGAGCAAGCGCAGCAACAGGACCGAGATCACGAGCAGGCCAGCTGAAGAGAAACACATGAGGAAGAACAGGACACCACAGGAAACAGAGCACCACAAGGCAGCACTGCGAGGCCAAGCGCCCCGTCGCCGGATACACCCCAAAGAAGGCAAGGCAAAGAGAGACCAAGGTATTGACAGGGGTTCATCGAAGATGAAGTCGCGGAGCACCACAATGCTAGAACGCGCCACCATGTCAGACCTGCATCCTCTCTTGCCAATGCACGAGATGGAGAGCAGCTTCTATCTTGACCGGGAGATATTAGTGATCCTTGCTTGCATGTTCATCATCGGACGATAGTATGATGATTACTTCCTTTTCGGTTGAGGGTGGCCTGCTGGACTAGCGCCCTCTTCGTGTCCGGTTGCACCGCCATAGGGATGCAACTTCTTAGTCTAGTGGTCGGAAGGCGTCTACTGCTCCCCTTGTCGTTGGAGGGAATGTTGGGCTCGTTATCGTTGGAAGGAGGGAAGGCCTCCACGGCTCGACGGCGGTGGCGGACTGATTGACCTTGAAGCAATAAAAATATATTATGAAACAATATGAAGCAAAGAAAGAAAAGAGACACATAGTAGAAGAACCAACCAGACAAACCTAAAAACACACAACATGAAACTAAACAAAAAGCAAAGAGAGATAATCGTCGGGCGCACGACCTGACTAGAACTAAGGGACGTGAGCCGACAAATTTGTCGGGATGTCACCTTCCATTGATAACCAATCTTCCACAAAATGAATAAATCGGGATCCACAAGAAGTTACTTTCTTCTGATATCTGATCTATAACGGGGTAGGAAAGAACTACTAAGAAAGGGGAGATTACAACCAAGGCCATATGTCTCAAAATCTTTGTCAAACCCCCAGACAGACTCATCGTCATTCTTTCACCATAGCTTATGGCTGTGATGGAAAAGACAGAGAAATGTTGCCATTAAGGTATTTGGAAAGACATGTGAAGGAAACCTCATTAAATCGTCATAATAGTAGGCTGAAGATCCTTGATAACATCAGGCGAAGCACCATTGATACATGGTTGGAGCCGATGAACTTTTGTGCGAGACAATACAACCATCACCGCAGAGCGATGTCGTGATATTAACTAGGTGTAGAAAGTGAAAAAATTACAGATAAATTAACGATGTGATTGTCCATCTTGTTCAGTAAACACTCCAGTCGCATCCACGGTTCCAGTTGACATCGGAGGGACGACCTCGAAGTTTTCATAGTCAACTTTGACGTATTCCGTGGGTGCCGTAGAAAATAGAAAATCCAACCACGTGCCTGCATGCACTCAAACCATCGGTTATCTTGTCAAAAGGAAGAGCTTAAGCTAATCCTCAACTAATTAAGTAAACCATTCTGCTCTATACCGTCTTAAATGATCAGTACTTGTTCGGTTTATCTTAGTGCCAAGTAACCGTGCATGAAGATCTGATTAGCTGGAGGATAAGGCCGTGAAGCGATCGGTGTTAATTTGACCATGCCCGTGCAACTTGTTCTCTGTCTGGACAAGTAGACACAATAGATGCCAAGCAAGCATTGGAATTCGATCAACGAGAATTCGATCGGCACCAGCACGTAGTACATGTACACGTACGCCTACATACACCGGCCACCACCGCAAGACCTCTTTTTTTTTTCGAAAAGGGGATCCCCGGCCTCTGCATCGAGTGATGCACACAAACCGTTTTATTACAAAGTTTCAAATATCAAGTTACCCAGTTGCATTTCGTCGACATCGCCATACATGTAACTATTTCGGATGTCGGTTGTGAGCATGTGATTTGAAGTATTACACACTGGATTACTACTTAACACATTTTACTTTGATTGGTAAATAGAGTGATCAGAGATTTAATTTCAAGTATGTGTTCTCTTAGTTAGCACCTGATGCTGTCGAACTGAACCCATTTGAAATTGTTTCTTAGTTAGCACCTGATGCTGCCAGCTAGTTCGAGGTGCCGCCAGGTTTTAAACGTAACCACATGTAAATATGTGTAGCCCTAAGAAGGAAGCGAAGGTGCCGTCAGCAACCAGTCCTGCCTTACGTTGGAGGTTAGCAAAATTACCTTATCACCTCTTCCAAGTCGTCCCTAGCTCGGTCAAATATGCTGCGATCGGATGCTGATCCGCTTGACTTAAAAAGCTCCACTAGGTCACGAGCACGCAAGTTGGCAACTGGCTATCGAAACGCTACTAATGATCGTGTACTCTCCGCTCACCTCAGCACTATAAATACCTACGCATGCCATGGTTTACCATCCATCTGTCCCATCTAGAACTTCACTAAGCTTGCTATGGCTACCATTAAGCTTGTGGCTCTTAGCTTGGTTGTGCTAATGAGCATGGGGTTAGCCAGCGCCGTGAGGGTAGCTAGATACTCTAGTTCCCAGGGGAGTGGCACAGGCTCGGGAGGTGGCGGCGGGGCTGTGAACGGCAGCGGTGGAGGAGCCGGAAGTGGATACGGAGATGCTAACAGTGGAAGTGGATCAGCCCATGCAAGTGCTGGAGGCGGTGGCGGCGGGGGTGGTGCATCGAAGGCAGGCGGTACCGGGTCTGGCGGTGGGACGGGCACCGGCTCAAGTTCTACCGAAATGGGCGACGGAGCATATTACAGTCACGGTGGAATTTCTAGCGCCGGAGGTAATGGTGGTGGCGGTGGCGGCGGACAAGCTGCAGGCCCTGGCTCTGCTGGCTACGGGTCTGGTGGTGGCACTGGGTCAGGTTACGGTGCTGCAGGCAGTCGCTGGTATGATTATGCAAATGCTAGAGCTGATGCTAGTGGTGGAGGGACGGGAGCTAGTCAAAACAATGGGAGCGGAGGTGGCACGGGAGGTGGAAATGGTTACGCTAATGCTCAACCCTGAAGTTTCGGCAAGTAGTAAATCTGGAGATCGAGGGAGCCCATTGTCCATTTTCGCCTTTATTTTCGACTCATGTCGTCTTTCGCCTTTGTTTCGTCAGTCTATATAGCTTTTTACTCGTATGCTTTGGTGTATTAAGAAGAAATCAATAAAGGGCCCCTGGGATGTATAATGTTCCTTATAATGCTGACACTATATGTAGTACTCCATGTCAATGTTTTCTCTCATTTTTACTTCCATATTATTGAGACTCTACCTAACTTATTAGTTATTACTCACCAAAAGATGGGTATATGACCATTATTTTCCCATGTATAAGACTGTCGACACAACTTTATCGGATACGAAGAAAGGTGTGGCGCGGCGGCACGCCGCGTCCATCAGGCGATAATGATGCATGCAAGATGTGTGTCTACATGTTTGATCAGAGGTCTGGAAGGAATATTGGTGTATATGAACAAATATATAAATGGAGTTATGGAGAATATAAGGACGTCATATCGTTGATCTGCTGAGCCGCAGAAGAGGGATGCCCACATCCAACCGCTCTGGATATGCCCGGAGTGAGGTCTTCGCGCCGTCGCCGGCGGCGGCTGTGTACCGTGACGCCCAGCCAAGGCCACATAGCTTGTCAACGCCGGCACCCCCATCGTGCAAGGCAGCCTTCGCAACCAGGACGAACCACCCAGCCGCCTATAGCCACTTACCTGGATCTGGATGTCGCCTATTATTTGGTAGCCTTATCGTTTGTCATGACAATGCATGAGTGAAAATGGTTATCATTTTCTTTCTTTCTTTGCTAGAAAAGTGGCGAATTGTTTTAGAACTGATAGTAATAATAATAATAATTAACACAAATTTTAGAAGAACAAGTATTTTTTAAATGATAGTCATAAATGTTTGCAGCCTATCGCACTTCCATTTTTTTGTTATATTTCCAACTAGGGAACTTAGGTATCTCTCATAAATTAATTTGGTCATGTGCACTTGCATTGAAACATCGTGTAAGGACTAGCAATGTGCATATGACCCGGCGTGATAAATTTGGAGTAACTCCACTTTCAATCCCTAATCACTGCATTGCGATGAATTTTCTCCCATTTATTAAAAAAAATCAAGCATTTTACACCTTAATTGGTTATTACATTTTGACAGCTTTTAGCCTATTTACTTTTTCCCCAAACAAAAAATATATATGAATCCACTTGTCATATTAAGATGAGGTAAGAGCTGAATTGGGCTGATAACTTGAACGCATACTTGTAGGTGCATCTCTAAGTATGTCAAATCTGATGAAATTGTATTAATTTGGCAGCTAGATCACTAGATGCGCCACACTGCTTTCCCTCCAGTGAATACAAGCTACCAGGTGTGAGTTTTCCGACTGAAATATGAAATATTTTCGAAATTAGTAAACCATTATGCTAGACCGTAATTAGGACTAAGTTCCAGTTGACACCGGAGGGACGACTTCGAAGGTTTCGTAGTAGACTTTGATATATTCTGTGGGTGCCGTAGCAAATGTGAAAATCCACTGTACTACGTACCGACGTATGTACAGTTGTACACGCATGCAGTCAAACCATGGTAAGATGTGCCAGCAGCTTGGATCATCTCGTAAAGTAAGAGCTCAATTGTTTTTGGGCGAAGACTTTGATAAGATGGCGTGCTTGAATGCATACTCGTTAGGTACATCTCTAAACATGCCAAACCCAATATTTTTTTACATTGTATCAATTTTGCAGCTTGATGCACATGCACGGATGCACCATAGTACTTCCGTCTAGTGAGTACAGGCGTGAGTTGTCCGACTAGTTAGCTTCCACGGCGTCTACCTTGATAATTTCGCAAAAACCGTCACAAGGTCGTAACCAAGTGGTAAAAATATGAGCATATTTTAAAATGGGTGAAACATTGTCACAAGACCGTAACTAGAAGCAAAAGGTACAAATTTAGCCACAGATTGACGATCCGGTTGCCCATCTTTTCCCATAATACATAGTGATGACCTAGTCGCATCCGCATTCGGTGGGATTCCAGGCACACTGAAATAGCTCCTGCACTGCACTCCACATGAACTTGGCAAGAGAACATGTGAAGAAAATGTGGTTGGTGTCCTCAAACTCCCCACATAAGGCACATCTGCCAGAGGAAGGACCGCGTCGGTGGTGGATGTTATCGTTTGACGGCAGTCTCTTCCGTATAAGTTGCCAAAGGAACACTTTGATCTTCCGGGGAACCGCAATCCTCCAGATCTCGCAGAAGTGTCTGCGGGGTGTTCCCTCGCAAAGTTTGCGGTATGATGATCTAGCCGAGAACCTCCCCGAAGGTTCTAGGGCCCAAGAGATACGGTCGGGGACCGGAGCCAGCCTCGTAGGTTCAAGCGTTCTTAGCAGGTTAACCCATTGGTTTTGTTCTACGTGGCCAAACGCTCGCCTACAAGGGATGTCCCACCCCTCTGGCTGTAGGGCGTCGGCAATAGTAATCTCCGGCTCCGAGGTAATGGAAAAAATCTCCGGGAAGCTCTCCGAGAGAGGGCCCGAGCCAATCCACCAGTCCAACCAGAGTCTGGTGGAGTGTCCATTACCGATGGTATGCTTCGCCCCCAAGCGAAACACGTCCTTCACTTTTTGGATAGATTTCCAAAATTGTGAGCCGTAGGGGTGGGAGTCCACTAATAAGTCCTTATCCCGGAGGTATTTGTTCCGGAGAATGTCGGCCCACAAGCCTTGTTCTCCAGCATAGAGCTTCCAAATCCATTTGGCCATAAGGCACTTATTCATGCGTTTTGTGTCCATGATCCCCAAACCCCCCAAGTCTTTGGGTAGACACATGTTAGCCCATCTCACCCAATGGTAACGTCGCCTCGTGCGCGAGTCCCCCCAGAAGAATCGCGCCCGGTGTTTGTTCATCGCTCCATGAACCCCATCGCCTAGCAGGCAGACGCCCATGGCATGAAGCGGTAGGCTGGAAAGGCAGGCGTCAATAAGAGTGAGTCTAGCCGCAGCTGACATCATATTTCCCATCCATGGGTCGGCCCGCTTCGCCACCTTCATCGGAAGGGGACCCCAATCCCCTGGGTGCCGTAGAAAATAGAAAATCCAACCACGTGCCTGCATGCACTCAAACCATCGGTTATCTTGTCAAAAGGAAGAGCTTAACCTAATCCTCAACTATTTAAGTAAACCATTCTGCTCTATACCGTCTTAAATGATCAGTACTTGTTCGGTTTATCTTAGTGCCAAGTAACCGTGCATGAAGATCTGATTAGCTGGAGGATCAGGCCGTGAAGCGACCGGTGTTAATTTGACCATGCCCGTGCAACTTGCTCTCTGTCTGGACAAGTAGACACAATAGATGCCAAGCAAGCGTTGGAATTCGATCAACGAGAATTTGATCGGCACCAGCACGTAGTACATGTTGTACTACGTACGCCTACATACACCGGCCACCACCGCAAGACCTCTTTTTTTTCGAAAAGGGGGATCACCCCGGCCTCTGCATCGAGTGATGCATACAAACCGTTTTATTACAAAGTTTCAAATATCAAGTTACCCAGTTGCAGTTCGTCGACATCGCCATACATGTAACTATTTCGGATTTCGGTTGTGAGCATGTGATTTGAAGTATTAAACACTGGATTATTACTTAACACATTTTACTTTGATTGGTAAATAGAGTGATCGGAGATTTAATTTCAAGTATGTGTTCTCTTAGTTAGCACCTGATGCTGTCGGACTGAACCCATTTGAAATTGTTTCTTAGTTAGCACCTGATGCTGCCAGCTAGTTCGAGGTGCCGCCAGGTTTTAGACATAACCACATGTAAATATGTCTAGCCCTAAGAAGGAAGCGAAGGTGCCGTCAGCAACCAGTTCCTGCCTTACGTTGGAGGTTAGCAAATTTACCTTATCAGCTCTTCCAAGTCGTCCCTAGATCTGTCAAATATGCTGCGATCGGATGCTGATCCGCTTGACTTAAAAAGCTCCACTAGGTCACGAGCACGCAAGTTGGCAACTGGCTATAGAAACGCTACTAAAGATCGTGCACTCTCCCTTCACCTCAGCACTATAAATACCTATGCATGCCATGGTTTACCATCCATCTGTCCCATCTAGAACTTCACTAAACTTGCTATGGCTACCATTAAGCTTGTGTCGCTTAGCTTGGTTGTGCTATTGAGCATGGGGTTAGCCAGCGCCGTGAGGGTAGCTAGATACTCTATTTCCCAGGGGACTGGCACAGGCTCGGGAGGTGGCGGCGGGTCTGTGAACGGCAGCGGCGGAGGAGCCGGAAGTGGATACGGAGATGCTAACAGTGGAAGTGGATCGGCCCATGCAAGTGCTGGAGGCAGTGGCGGTGGGGGTGGTGTGTCGAAGCCAGGCGGCACCGGGTCTGGCGGTGGGAGTGGCACCGGCTCAAGTTCTAGCCAAACGAGCGACGGATCATATTACAGTTACGGGGGAGTTTCTAGCGCTGGAGGTAATGGTGGTGGCGGTGGTGGCGGACAAGCTGCAGGCCCTGGCTCTGCTGGCCAGGGGTCCGGTGGTGGCACTGGGTCAGGTTATAGTGGTGCAAGCAATGGTTGGAGTACATATGCAAATGCTAACGCTGATGCTAGTGGTGGAGGGGCGGGAGGTGGTCAAAATAATGGGAGCGGAGGTGGCACGGGAGGTGGAAATGGTTACGCTGATGCTCACCCCTAAAGTTTCGGCAAGTAGTAAATCTAGAGAGGGAGCCCATTGTCCAGTTTCGTCTTTATTTTCGAGTCATGTCGTCTTTCGCCTTTGTTTCATCAGTCTGTAGCGTTTTACTCGTATGCTTTGGTGTATTAAGAAGCAATCAATAAAGGGCCCCGTTATAATGCTGACACTGTGTAGTTTATATCAATGTGTTCTATAATTGTTATTTCCTCGTTTTCCAATTAATTGACGTCATTTATACTATAAAATGGTACGGAGGGAGCACTTCCGATGACAAGCAAGCGTTGAAATGACATCCACCCAGCCGACATATTTGGTCGAATCGACACTGGGAATCGGCACCTGTGACTAGCAATATGCATATGATCCGGAGTGGTAAATTTGGAGTAACTCCATTTTCACTCCCTAATCATTGCATTGGATGACTTTTCTCCCATTTTTTTAAAAAAATCAAGCATTTTACACCTTAATTGGTTATGACATTTTGACTTTTAGCCTATTTACTTTTTCCGCAAACCAAAAATATGAATCAAAATGTCATATTAAGATGAGGTAAGAGCTCAATTGGGCTGATAACTTGAACGCATACTTGTAGGCAGTGGCGTAGCCAGGAATGGGCTGCAACCCAGGCCAGAAACGAAGGCCCCAACTTTTAATTGGGCTGGGCTGGGCTACGCCCCAGGCCAAATCTAAAATTTAGGCTGATTTTTCGGCCCACGCCCCAGGCCACGTCCGTGTAGCCTGGGGCCTGTCTACGCCTCTGCTTGTAGGTGCATCTCTATGTGTGTCAAATTTGATGAAATTGTATTAATTTTGCAGCTAGATCACTAGATGCGCCACACTGCTTCCCTCTAGTGAATACAAGTTACCAGGTGTGAGTTTTCCGACTGAAATATGAAATATTTTCGAAATTAGTAAACCATCGTGCAAGACCGTAACAAGTGTTGGGGATATACTAGATCATCAAAGAAGCCCTTGCCGCTGGTTCCCAAAGTGTTGAGGGCTGTGAAGTGAGCAGCAAATCGACCTTCGATCCAAGCAGCCGCAAGACTTCTCTGATGATCTAACGACAGTCCCAAAAAGTGTTGGGAATGTTGTAGATCATCAGAGCGCCTTGCAGCTGCTTGAATCCGACCGAGGGGCACGGCTACCACTTCCACCACCACCACTCCCACCTACTCGGCAATTCATCATTGTGTCACCCTAATCCAGTGGTTGGATTCAACCTACCCGAGGGCTTGTGTTAGGGAACATGCCAGCGGGTAGGCTAAATCCAACCATCGGGTTCGGTGGCAAAGGTAGATGTTCGTTGTGTGCCGTTTCGCTGCAGGGACGTCGCTATTTATAGGCGATTAGAAGGTGTACCTGTGGATGAGGTGGGAGTGCAGATCTAACAGCTCACAATCCCTCAAAAGAAACACACCCCTGATCCAACGGCTCACAAGCGCTTGAAAGAAACACACGATCCGTGTGCTTCTTTAGTCCCGGTTGGTAACACGAACCGGTACTAAAGACTCTGATCCAACAGCTCATAAGCGCTCGAAGGAAACACACGATCCATGTGCTTCTGATCCAACGGCTCACAAGCGCTTTAAAGAAACACACCCCTGATCCAACGGCTCACAAGCGCTTGAAAGAAACACACGATCCGTGTGCTTCTTTAGTCCCGGTTGGTAACACGAACCGGTACTAAAGGCTCTGATCCAATAGCTCACAAGCGCTCGAAGGAAACACACGATCCGTGTGCCTCTGATCCAACGGCTCATAAGCGCTTTAAAGAAACACACCCCTGATCCAACGGCTCACAAGCGCTTGAAAGAAACACACGATCCGTGTGCTTCTTTAGTCCCGGTTGGTAACACGAACCGGTACTAAAGGCCCTGATCCAACGGCTCACAAGCGCTCGAAGGAAACACACGATCCGTGTGCTTCCGATCCAACGGCCCACAAGTGCTCGAAGGAAACACACGATCCGTAATTTCTCACTATATATATGTAGGCTTGGGCGCCATTGCCATATCACATCTAAACTCATATCTGCAACCTCATCACTCTTCCATTGTAACAAAATTTTGACTTAGGGGTTTTTGACTTAGGTGTCGGCGACGATGTCCATGTTGGACCAGAGGGGCGATGTGCGGGACTGGGCTCCACCGGGCTGGCACTGGAAGGTGCTACCTTCCGGGACGCGCAGCTTGGTGAGGAATCCGGGTGACGTCGTCGACCCGGATCTTCTGTGGTGGCAGTCGCGTGGGCCACGCTCGGTGCAGAGGGAGCCGGCCTCCGAGGAGGTGGTACGTCGCCGTATCAGGGAGGAGGATGAGCATGTCCGTCGCTACGTGTATCTATTGGATAGGCAGTATGACAGTAGGTGGTCGTTTCTTCAGAGGGTTCCTTCTCACGTGAGCTATGACCCTGTGAGGGTTCCTTCTCTTTGGATGCGCAGCGCCGGCGGGTCAGCACCCCGCGGCTCAGGAACCGGTCGAAGTTAGTTTCAGAGTCTGTGATCGCCATTGCAGTTCTCTTGTCTGTGATCGTAGTTTAGGTTACTACTTGCCTTTGAAAACTTGTGACCTAAACAATCAACTTCCGGAGATGTGTGTCATATTCATGCATATGTATGCAAAATATTGGGTCTCGCCAGGTACGAGGGGGACGGCCCGCCTCCTTCGGACTTCAATGAATATATAAGTTTAATTAATGAATATTGATATTTTAATTGCATTTTTCTGATAATCAGATGAAAAGATATTGAATTTATAAGTTTAATTAATGACTTAATGGAGTTCAAATTCCAAATTTTGTAATTAAATGAATTCACCTATAATTAAAAAAATGAATTTGCCATAAATAGATAGCTTACATTTTTTATCAACAATTTGATATTTTAATTAATTTTTTACTGATAAACATATGAAAAGATATTGAATTTAGAAAAAATAAGAGAGAAAAAATAAACAGAAAACATAAGAAAGAAAAAATAAACAGAAAACATAAAAAAGAAAAATTCATCTTAAAAGCATTTTTAGAAATTCAAATTATATGAAAAACAATCAAACATGCATTTTGTTTCAATTTTGTAGATAATTAAATCAATAGATATTGGAACATTTTAAAAGATATGATTTTCAAATAATTAAATGAAACTATAAAAATATATGAATTTTTAAATAATAAAAAGATAATGAATTTCAAATATTGGAAAATTTTAAAATAAACTAGAAAAAAACAATTCCAAAAGCATGTAAAAATTCATATATTTAAAAAAGAAAACAAAGTATATAAAAGAAACAAAAAGAAAACAGAAAAAGAAACTAGAAATAAGAAAGAAAAAAAAAGACCATTGGTCCCGGTTCTTAACACCAACCGGGACCAAAGGCCCGCTGGGCTTCGCGCGCAATATTTCGCGCCCCGGACAGACCTTTGGTCCCGGTTGGTCTTACCAACCGCGACCAAAGGGTCTTTGGTCCCGGTTCGTGGCTGGAACCAGGACCAAAGGTCCTTCCCGCGTCGATTAGGTTCGTTTTCGCCCCGAAAATTCACAACTCCCCATCGACGCTTTCGCCTCCAGACGCTCCTGTGCCGCCGTCGTCGTACCGAGGTGCTGCTCCGCCGGGCATCCCCGTCCCCGCTGCCGCCGTCGTCGTTCTGCTATGGGCTGCGTTGCCGCGCCGCCGCCCCTGACACCGCCTCAAGCTGCCCCGCCCCGCCTAGCTCCTCTTCTGCATCGGCCGCGGGCTGCCCCGCCAGGCCTCCTCCTCTACATCGGCCGCGACTCCGTGTCCTCCCCTCCCACAGGCCACCGCCGCCGTGTCGCCGTCGCCTCCCCTTCCACGGGCCGCCGCCGTCGATCCCCTCCCAATTGGGATCCTTGCAAGGTACGGTTCCTCTCCTCCCTCTCTCCTCCTCTATTTTTTAGGAAAATTTTGAAGAATTTTAGGTTAGTTTAACTTGGGCTAAGTGAAAATTTAGGTTAGTGTAATTTAGGCTAGGTGAAAATTTAAGTTAGTGTAATTTTAGGTTAGAAAAATTTAGGCTAGGTGAGTATTAAGTTAGTGTAATTTAGGCAAGGTGAGTATTTAGGTTCGTGGCTGGAAAATTTTTGTTAGGAAAATTGTGTTAGTGGTTTAAATTTAGTAGATGCAATTTTTTCAGTACCATTTTGATATTTGCATAGTTTTAATTTATTAGATGCAATTTTTAGATGATTTTTTTAGTTTTGTGTTAGATATGCAAAATCGACGGCGGAGAATTGATAGCAAACATTCAAATTTTATAGCAATTTTGAATGCAAACATTCAAATTTTGATAGCAAACATTCAAATTTGATAGCAAAAATTCAAATTGTGATAGCAAACATTCAAATTTTGATAGCAAACATTCAAATTTTATAGCAATTTTGAATGCAAACATTCAAATTTTGATAGCAAACATTCAAATTTGATAGCAAAAATTCAAATTGTGATAGCAAACATTCAAATTTTGATAGCAAACATTCAAATTTTGATAGCAAACATTCAAATTTTCTTCAAATGTTATTACAGTTAGATGCAAATTTTGATATTCATATTCTTTTTACAAAATTGATTGCAGAGACATTGAGCTATGGATCCAAATTTTCCAGACGCCGTCGGCAGAGACGAGGAGCGTGAAGAGCAGATGGATCTAACTTGTCCGGACATCGCCGGCAGAGACGAGGATTGCGAAATGCGAATGCTTCAGATTATAGCAGGACGTGCGGCCGCGCCTGTCGGTGAAGAAGATGCCGTAACTGCAGAAGATTACGGCTTCCAATTTCTGAACGATTCCGGTGAGGGAGTTGAGGAAGAAGAAATTTGTAGAGAGGAGGAAGTGCCCTTAACAAACTCCGGCGAGGTATATTAAGCCTCTGTACATCGATCACACTAGATGTATTATTTGAGTTGTATTGCAGTTATTAACGAACCATTTTTTCTTTTAGCCCTCCGGATCGAGCAAATCTACAGCAGTGCTGAAACGAGGCCCGACGAAGCCGTTGAAGGAGGGTCGTAGGATAGTGATCGACCAAGTTAGTGCTAGTGGTGAACCTTTGGAACCATTAGATTGCCGCCACAAATATATAAATCAATGCGGGGTTATTGTTAGGGACATTGTCCCGATCAACCTTGAAGAATGGATTCAGCCGAAGGACGAAAACAAGCCAACTACTTATGTCGACGAGAAACTAAAACTTTTGTGTTGGGCACGCTCTTGACAAAGGTCAACCTACCGTCAGATCTACCCGAGCACTTGAAGACAAAAGTCAAGGAGTGGACTCTTAGTAAGATGGCCGAACAATTCCGGACCTGGAAGAAAAACTTATGGAAAGCTTATCTAAAGGCGGAGGGGAAAGATCCAGATTTCACTGGACCACTAGTGAAGATACAACAGCAGTGGCCCACATTTGTGAAGCAAAGAAAATCGGAGGCCGCTGTGGCCCGATCGGAAAAAAATAAGTTAAATGCTGCGAAGAAGGAATATCACCACCATTTGGGGGCAGGTGGCTACAAGGCTGCCGTGCCTAAGTGGGAAGCCTTTGAAGCAAGACTGTTTGATAACGGGATCATTCCACAGACAGCAGACTGGCCTGAGAGGTCCAAGTTTTGGTTGTTTGCGCATGGGGCAGGGTTGGACCCACAGACAGGGTTAATTGTTGCTCAGGGAAAATGGAAGAAAAAAATTGAGTATATAACCAAACAACTCGTGGACGCAATAGATAAAGTTCGAAGGGGAGAGTACGTGGTCGACAGAGAGAATGACGAGCTGTCACTAGCACTCGGGAATCCTGAACACGTTGGACGATTACGAGGCTATGGAGCCGGTGTCACCTTGAAACAAGGTTTTCCGAAAGACGCTCATACTTATAGAAGCCGTCAGAGAAAAAAGAAGCAGGAGTCTGACCGGTTATCAGCACTGGAACGCAAGGTGCAGCAGCAGCAGGAGCAACTAGACTCAATTAGTAAGCAAAAGGCATCTCAGCTGCAGCTAGAAGGTCATGTCGAAGCCGCCCCATCTGATCGGCGAAAAAGCAGTGTGGGTTCCACGCATGTAGAAAATTCTGAATTCCAACCGCCGGCGGCTCACTACCCCGTGGATGATATCACGGAGAAGACAGACTGTGAGCTACACATGTCAATGAAGAACATGTCTTTCAAGGTGGCGGTCGGCTATGCTTTACCTAATCCAGCTGGAGCAAGCTACCATCTCGGAGGGATTCCACCTGGCTATGCTCGTGTCGGGGTGGATGAAGTTGTGCCGTTATATGCTAATCTGGAACTTGACATTCCTGGAGGTGACGGCGAGAAGACACTGGGAGAAGTCGAGAAGGGTATCGCTCTCTGGAACAAGAAAAACATCATGTTTTTAAACTTGACTCCTCCGAGTAGCAGACCCCCACCTCAAGATCCATCTCCCACACCTCAAGATCCATCCCACCCACCTCAAGATCCACCCCCCCCCCACCTCAAGATCAATCCCCCCCACCTAAAGATCCATCCCCCCACCTCATGAAGATCCACCCCCACAAGATCCATCCTCCCCACATCAAGATCCATCCCTCGATGCCCCATCCGTCGCGAGTCCATTGCCCGCGACGTCCCGTCCGTCGATCCCGCCCCTTGTTAAGACCTTCTCGTCAAAGCGGAAACTATCCTTCACGTCGACGCGTGAAGATAAGTTAACTCGAGCGGAACGCGAGTTGCTAAAGCCTCTTCCAAAGAGATCGTACGACAAAACTCCAGAGGAACTCGAGGAGTCGGTGCGTGCCGATGTGGCCCGACAATTAGCTCCGAAACGGCCCCCGCCTAAAGAGATAATACCAGCAGAAAAAGTTGAGAAATTTATAAAAAATCTAACAGGTCCCCAGCCAGAGCCGCCTAAATTGCGAGATGACTATGATCGTGTTTTGGAGAAGACAATTAGTCAAGAGGAGGAGGAGAAGAAGGCTGCCTATCGCCTAAAGAGGCAGCGGATGCAGGAGGAGAAGGAGGCGGCAGATCGCCTAAAGAAGGAGCGGTTCAAGGCGGCAAAATGCGGGAAAAACGTGGCCCAGCTCGGAGAACAGGCAAAATAGTCGATCTCCCCGCTGAAGGTGATATCCGATAAGAAAGTTCACCACGACACTGGCACCATAGGCGGCCCCCAGGAGTATCAGTATGCATGGACATATGTCTACGGGAAGTCCCTGGTCAGACCTGAGGAGGTCAATTCTCTAACAACACAATAGCGTCAATTGCATCTGTGGTACGAGAAAGCCGTAGCGGCCGGGCATGAGTTCTTCTGGGTGTCATATAAGAAAGAGCATTACTTCATGGATGACGCGATGTATATTCTGTTTTCTGAAATTTTTCAGTTATTCAATCAAGACTCCCTCGACAAATCCCTCGTCAGTTGCTATTGTTTGTAAGTGATTTATTTCTGCAATTTAATTAAGTCTCTAGCTCTGCTCGTTCGTTGCCTGTAATTATCTCACTACATTCTTTTGTACTGTTGAATGAAGATTGTCGAATGCAGGGAACGCCGCATCTATGACATCGGGTTCATTGACGCATATTATATTAATGAAGTGACCGTAAATAACCATCCGGAGGACACAGAGAATAACTT
Source organism: Puccinellia tenuiflora (assembly GCA_012064385.1). Taxonomy (NCBI): domain Eukaryota; kingdom Viridiplantae; phylum Streptophyta; class Magnoliopsida; order Poales; family Poaceae; genus Puccinellia; species Puccinellia tenuiflora. The sequence continues at coordinate 26,970 of QRDG01000231.1, read as the reverse complement.
GTTCCGGTGGTTAGTGAAACTAAATACTTGCGAAGAAATGCTTTTTCCTTACGTTTTCCAGTGAGTGTTACTGTACCTTCTACACATTCTATTTTGCTTACTCCATATTTAATGTAATCGATGAGTCATGCACATATAAACGTGCGCAGTTCCCACTGGATTCTGCTAATCATTAGAGTTGACCAAGGAGTCGTTCAAGTCATGGACTCGTTAAGGAAAAACATGGAAGAGTACCAAAGCTTGCAAGATATGCTTCAGAGGTAATTTTAATCATTATCGCTCTATATCGACCTCTTTCATTCATTTTCTGATATCAAGTAATTAATAACTCCTTTAATCATTTTCTTTTGGCGGGCAGGGTTTGGAAACGATTTATCGTGAAGGTTCCAGGGGAATGGAAACCGAAGTTGTATTTTTATACCAACAAGGTAAGTAGTACTATATATATAGGTCCGCACAACTCTTTAATTTTAGTTTCAATACCATTATCATGCTTGATTATTATTTGATTAAATTCTATTTTCTGTAAAGTGGTGTCAGAGGCAGCAACAGGGGACAAATTTATGTGCATACTACGTTTTTGAGTACATGCGCTCTTTTGTCAGTGAGCGGAATATAGAACAAAGAACAACTTATGTATGTATACACTCTTCGCAATTTTTATTACCATATTGTGTTGAGTTCCATTCATAAATTATTTTATTATGATTTCATATATATACAGTTATAAACAACTCACATATTCATATTGATCTAGATGGAGCGAATGCGGGACCAGCTCATACCAGCGAAGCGCCTAAAAGCAATTCAAGAGGAATTGGCGGGATTTTTGAACTCGGAGGTCCTGAAGAAAACTGGAGAATTTTATCACAAAAGCAATTATTTTTTGCCTCCAATGTAATTGACGTGTGAAACGTGATGTCGGTGTAGTAACTTGACGTGATCTCGACGTGTGGGCTTATGTTTGTATGTATGAATCAAACGTGAACTCGGTGTATTGTATAATTTATGTGTATGATTGTCTGCGCAACGTGATCTTCGTAAAAAATAATTAATCGGAAAACAAAAAACGAAACCCCTAAAAAATAAATTAGAACAAAAAATAATGCTGAAACCTTTGGTCCCGGTTGGTATTACCAACCGGGACCAAAGGGTTCCCGCCAGGAGCTCGGCAGCCCCCCCACGTGGAGGGACCTTTGGTCCCGGTTGGTATTACCAACCGGGACCAAAGGGTTCCCGCCAGGAGCTCGGCAGCCCCCCCCCCCCCCACGTGGAGGCCCATCTGTCCCAGTTCGTAAACAACCGGGACGAAAGGCACCCCCCCTTTTGTCCCGACCCTTTAGTCTCAGTTGTAAAACCGGGACCAAAGGCCCTTTGGAACCGGGTCAGATGGGCCGTTTTCTACTAGTGAGGGGTGAGTTGTCAGACTGATTAGCCTCCCCGACGTCTACCTTGATAATTTGGCGAAAACCGTCACAAGGTCGTAACCAAACAACATACTATGCTACCCAGTGGCGGATCCAGGATGCAACCAAACCTAGGGTCAAATTTGTATTTAGTGTCACACTTAGGCTAAGTGCTAGGCAAAATCAACCATTTCACAAATATTTAGGTAGTAAGAAAACCCTGCACCCCGGGCCAAGGCCCCTGTTGCCAGGGGCAGGGGCGGAGACAGGGGGCAAGCAGGGGCTAGAACACCCCCCCCCCCCCCAACCGCCCCCCTCAACAGCCATTATTTTTTAGCCTCACAAGCCCCGATGCAACGAGGCCACTCCCAGCAGAAATGGCAGCAACGGAGGAGGTCAACCAGCGCATAGCTGGTTTGATTTCGCTTTATCTGTGCTATTTATTTTTTCTTACGATTTATTTGGTTTATTTATATATAAAGTGGAAGAATAACTTGGGAGTGCTCAAGGTGAGTAGTGATTTGCAAGCAAACCCCCTTCTCCCCAAAATCACCATGGTTGGCATCTCGAGGAGCGAAGGTGGACAGATGAGCAAAGCCAACTTAAAGAAAACAATGGATGACTTGACAAAAGAGTTGGAGCACTCCTCCGTTGCTGCCATTTCTGCTGGGAGTGGCCTCGCTGCGTCGGGGCTTTTGAGGCTGAAGAATAATGGCCGTGGTCCTAACCTATGACTGAGATGCCTTGTGAAAACCATCCCCAAGGGGTCTGCGTCAATCCGATGAATATGATCACTACTCACCTTGAGCACTCCCAAGTTATTCTTCCACTTTATATATAAATAAACCAAATAAATCGTAAGAAAAAATAAATAGCGATACGCTGACACTAGTAGGAAATAGCTTATAGACAGAAGCCTATTCTGTGGCGCACCAACTTTCGTGCGCCACAGAAATATGTTTCTGTGGCGCACCGTGGTTGGTGCGGCCACATGTGCCACAGAAATGTGACTTTCTGTGGCGCACCAAGCACGGTGCGCCACAGAAAGGTGACATTCTGTGGCGCACCAAGCTTGGTGCGCCACAGAATTTTTTTCTTCCGATCACACACACACCCCCCCCAGTGGATCGCCTTTTAGTCTTGTAGGAGGTAAAATAAAATGATAAAAAATTCAATAAATAAAATCCTTTGCGATGTAGTTAGGTATGAGTGTCTAGTAGGTCTAGAAATTTTGAAATATGAATTTTGACCTTTTTTGCAACAAATGAAAAAAAAATCTTATAACGGGCATAACTTTTGCATACGACGTCGAAAAAATGCGAATAATACCTTAAAAAAACTAGAGAAAATTTCGGAACCGCCCTCACATGGGTTTACCCGGTTGGACATTTCTCGGATTCTCAAAATTCCAAACGAAAAAAAAGTTATGGCCAACAGAAGAATTTTCCCAGCAAAATAAAAAAAAATCAAAAAAAGGAAAAAAAATTCTGTGGCGCATGTGCCAAGGATGCGCCACAGAATTATTGGGCGGGATTCGAAATTTTGAATCCCGCCAGCCCCCTTCCCCCTCTCTTTTCCCTTTTGTCCTTCTCTTCTCTACTTCTCCCTCCACTTCTCCTCTCCTTCTCCTCCACTTCTCCTCTCCCCTTTTCCTCCATCCTCCTTCTCCTCTCCTTCTCCTCCACTTCTCCTCTCCCCTTTTCCTCCATCCTCCTTCTCCTCCACTTCTCCTCTCCTTCTCCTCCTACACCACCTCCTACACCACCTCCTCCACCACCCCGGCGACCTCCTCCACCACCCCGGCGACCTCCTTCACCACCTCCGGCGACCTACTCCACCACCTCCGGCGACCTTCACCTCCGACAACCTCATCCACCACCTCCGGCGACCTCCTCCACCACCTCCGGCGACCTTCACCTCCGACAACCTCATCCACCACCTCCGGCGACCTCCCCCTCCACCCGGCGACATCCCCTCCTCCAACTCCGACGAACTCCGGCGAAATCCGACGAACTCCGGCGAACTCCGACGAACTCCGGCGACCTCCGACGACCACCATCCTCCACCAACATCCGACGACTCCCTCCTACAAAACGAAACGAAATTCCGGCGACCAGATCTAGATCTGGCCAGATCCAGATCTAGATCTGGCCGCCCTTTTTTTTGAAATTCAAAAAAATTCTGTGGCGCACGGTGGGGATGGTGCGCCACAGAAATATTTCTGTGGCGCACGGTGGGTGGGTGCGCCACAGAAATATTTCTGTGGCGCACGGAGGAGGTGCGCCACAGAAAAAAATTTAGTGGCGGCGATTCAGTGTCGCACCGGCCGTGCGCCACAGAATTAAAAAACGGTGCGCCACTGATAGGCTTCTCTGTACTAGTGTGAATGGCCGGTTTAATCACTTGATTCACACTGATTTGGATCTGTGTGTAGTTAACTAGAGGCCCACTAGCTCATCGGCCAAGGCCATAGTAGCCTAGCCTGGAGGTTCCATCGGTCATCAGATCAAGCGATTGATTGCAGAACCGAACATTAGTCTCTGTGCCTCGCTGCTAGGGCTACTTGCGGCCGCCGCGATGATTGACGCCAAGGTAGGAGCCAGGGTACGCGTCCGGCGGCATCCGGTGCTAGCAGCTCCCGCTCCGTCTAGCTGGCTGTCATGGTGTTTTTCCATCGATCAGACTCCTCGGCTAGTGACCACGTAAGAATTTTCTCTAAAAGGTCAAACTTTGGCATACCGCAGGTTACTACTTAGTTTGTGAACTAGTACAACTTATATCACTCTTAGTTAATTAGTCGCAGTTGCATATTTATAAAATATATGTTATATACTATTGATTAGGCACCTATTTATTTTAGTTTGTATTACCTAGCGTAGTCTAAGAATTTGAGAAAGAAGATCCAGGAGGAATGGAGACTGCGGCCTGGTTCCATAATAGTTTACAGTTGGAGGTACGGTTTGGAAGGCACGCATGAGAATTCTCTAGGACCTAGGTGATATTTCATTGGCTCTCCATCCCGTAATCAACTCTCTCCATTCTTTTTTGATTGGTTCACAAACAGTATTTAATACTAATACGTCTAAAATGTGAGGAGGAATTTTAGAATTGCATGATTTTTAAAGTGCGTCTAGCAAACTGTACCGGAGGGAGTAAGAAAATATGACATAATTCATATCATAAGATGAAGAAGAATACATGAATGGTTGTAAATCTTAGCTCCCTTATCACCTCTGATGAGATTATGAACATAATTGACGAGTCAGGTATTTGTAGAATTAAATTTAACTTAAGTAGCGATATCGACATGACCGGATAGCAGCGTTATTTTTTTTAATATGACGTGGTATTTTTTTAAATGGTGTGAGCGTCTTAGTTCTAGCCCGTGGTTCCGCCCCCGATGCTACCAGTGAACACAGTGAAATTTACCGTATTTGACCCTTTTTTGAAAAGATTTCACGAAATGGACCCAAATTCAAAATAATTTCAGATTTGACCCTTTTTCATGTCGCCCGGCCCCAGGGCGCCATACCATGAATCATGACGCCTTGGTCAAAGGCGCCATGGACCGTCCACGTCAGCCCCAGCTAGGTACCATGACGCCCCAGGGTAAGGCGCCATACGCACTAACATGGCGCCCCGTCCCAAGGCGCCATGCTACTTAGGGTTTTCAGCCGCCACAGCGGCCCTGTGGAGGCTATCCCCATTCATTTCCACTCTCCCAGCTCGAAGAAGAGCCATTCCCACCCGTCGCCCTATCTATTGCCCTCCAAATCGGAGGGTTTTCTCCGTGGATTTCGTTTCCCTTTGATCCTTCAAGGTAATCTCCTCCGTTCTTCTCGTTTTTGTCCAATTTAAATCTTGACATTTGGTTGTTTTTGCATCTATTTGGAAACCCTAAGTTGTGTAGATTTTGTTTTTCTTTGACCTTATATGTTTGTTATGGAAGTGTAGGATTAAGTATTTGTATGGTATGGTGAGGGATTTGGTTCACCCAAACCCTAACCCTAGAAATTTGTAACCCTAAATTTGTATGGTATGGTGAGGGATTTGGTTGACCCAAACCCTAACCCTAGAAATTTGCAACCCTAGATTAGTATGGTATGGTTTGGTATTTGGTTGTGATGGATATTTTTTATTGTTTTGTATTATTAGATGTCGAGAATCGTGAATGTTCATCATGTGGACTTTGCGGCTTTTATGAAAGGAGATGTTGATTATGTCGATCCGGAGGAGATAGTGATGGTGTTTGAGAGTAGTCCTAGCTTTGTCGATGTTATGGAGACACTACTAGGAAACTAGCTATAGGTGGATAGCTATTCTGTGGCGCACCAAAGTTGACGTGCGCCACAGAATATATTCTGTGGCGCATCTCTGTAGGTGCGCCACAGAAATACTTTCCTTTTTGTGGCGCATATATAAGAGGTGCGCCACTGAAATGTGTTATTCTGTGGCGCACGAGTGTACATGCGCCACAGAAAACGAGTGGGCCCCACAACCCACGGCTGTATTGCATCCTACCACACCTTTTCTGTGGCGCATGGCGATGGATGCGCCACAAACAAATTTGTTTCTGTGGCGCAGCTGCACCTATGCGCCACAGAAATAAGGGTGGGCCCCGGCACAAAAAATTGAAGGAGCCATTTGTGTGGCGCATCCAGCGGCGTGCGCCACAGATGCGCCACAGAACTCCTGTGCAGAAATTCAAAAGTGTGGCAGCATATGAATTTTAGTATTATACATACTAAAGATGTCTATTCTTTCTTTAAAAATATTAACAAATATGTGTGTGTTCTTTCTTTAAATTTAACCAAAACTTTTTTTTTGAAAAGAAAAAAAATATCATTAAAAAGAATAACAAATATGTGTGTGTTCTTTCTTTAAATTTAACCAATTTTTTTTGTATTATACCTACTAAAGGTGTATATTCTTTCTTTAAAAATATTAACAAATATGTGTGTGTTCTTTCTTTAAATTTAACCAAAACTTTATTTTTTGAAAAGAAAAAAATATCATTAAAAAGAATAACAAATATGTGTGTGTTCTTTCTTTAAATTTAACCAATTTTTTTTGTATTATACCTACTAAAGGTGTCTATTCTTTCTTTAAAAATATTAACAAATATGTGTGTGTTCTTTCTTTAAATTTAACCAAAACTTTATTTTTTGAAAAGAAAAAAATATCATTAAAAAGAATAACAAATATGTGTGTGTTCTTTCTTTAAATTTAACCAATTTTTTTTGTATTATACCTACTAAAGGTGTCTATTCTTTCTTTAAAAATATTAACAAATATGTGTGTGTTCTTTCTTTAAATTTAACCAAAACTTTATTTTTTGAAAAGAAAAAAAATATCGCGCATTTCTGTGGCGCACCCCTCCAACAGTGCGCCACAGAATCCTTCCTTTGTGTGGCGCACCCTTCCCGCGGTGCGCCACAGAATCCTTCCTTTCTGTGGCACACCCTTCCCGCGGTGCGCCACAGAATTCTATCGCGCCCACTTACATGTGGGTCCGCCAACGCGCCTCCCTCACATCGCGAAAACGGCTAAGTCCCAAATTTTCGCGCGCTCGAGACGACCACCACCGCGTCCTCGCCGCCGGCAGCTCCCGCCCGCGCGCTCGACGACCACCGCACGTCCTCGCCGCCACTCCACCGCGCTCGACCTGCCCCGCCACTGACGGCCAGGAGCACCTCCACCGCCACGCCCGCACCGCCCCTGCCCGAACCGCACACTCGGCCCCCGCGTGGCGCCGCCGACGAAGACCTCCCACCCTCGCACCTCCCTTCCCTCCACACCGGCGACGACCTCTACACCGCGCTCGACAACCTCCCCTCCCTCCCCTCCCCGAGGTGCTTCCTTTCCCCCTCCTCCCTCCCCTACCGAACTGCTGCACCCAAGGTGTTTGTAGAAATTCCCCTACCGAACTGCTACACCCAAGTTGTTTGGCTGTTTGATTTCTGTTGTTGATTGCTAGTAGCGTTGCTGATAATTGCTTTTAGTGCTGGTTGCTGTTAGTTGAGATGAAAAAATTGAGAAAAAAAAAATGTTAGTGCATGCAGTAGATGTTTAAGTTAGTGCTAGGTGCTTGATACATGTTGTTATATGGAAAAATGCAGTAGATGTTTAGGTTAGTGCATAGTTGCTAGTTCTAGGTTAGTGCATAGTTGCTTGCTGTTAGTGCTAGGTTAGTGCTAGTGCTATTGGTACTTTTTTTGTTGCTTGCTACTGCCACTATGTTGCTTGCTTGCTCTAGTTGCTTGCTGCATAGTTGCTAATGCTCTAGTTGCTTGATGCATAGTTGCTAATGCTTTTCTTGTAAAAAAATTGCTACTGCCACTATGTTAATTGCTATGGTGTACTACTGCCACTATGTTAATTGCTAAATCATGGTTTTGTTAATTTATTGCAGCGCCACGAGGAGCACCTCCACCACGCCGATCTCGGACCCGAGCCTCCCTTCCCTACCCGAGGTAGTTCCTCTCTCCCTCGATGTGGATGTGGATGTGGTGATGTATATGTGCATGAGGATATGTGTCCACGACCATCGTGTCGTGGTTGTTGTGCTCTGACCATCGTGTCGTGGAGATTGTTGTGGTTGTTTGTGCTCCGACCATCGTGTCGTGGAGATGCCGGCCGGAGATGTGGATTTTTTGTGAAATGATTGCAGGTACCCCGAGAGGCCCTTGAGATTGCCGGAACGTTGATTAACTTCCGTTCCGGCAAATTCGGGTACTCCATATGTCCCTTTTTTAGCAAAGGTCATGCCGAAATTTTTCGTGAATTTTGGCATGACTCTGCTAAAAAAGGGACATATGGGGTATTGCGACTAATGCATGGGCCGGGGTATCCTAGTACTTAATTAATTGATTTTTTTTCTTATATTTCTGTTGTACTAACTTTTTGTCTTTTTTTAATTAAGTGCAAACATGTCGGACTCCGCGGGACCTTCTAAGAAGATGAGCGTCGAAGAAATAGCTAGAGACGCCAACAAGTCATTCTGGGAAGCGTCCCAAGAGTTGGAGGAGGCCGCCGCCGGAGCTGCTAGTGGCGACCGTGCTGACGATGAGCAAGACGCCCTGGAGGGCGACGACGCCGAAACCACCGATGGAGCTGCTAGTGGCGGCCATGAGGATGACACCACTGATGGCGGCGACCACACGGATGGTGGTGTCGACCCGACCGCTCCGAAGCAGAATAAGGAAAGGAGGGATAGGACACCTCAAGTGCTCGCCAACATCACAGACCATTTCACCGAGGTCACGCCAAGTGGCCTGCCAGTGGCGCCTGAGTCCACTGCCAAAGGGTACAGCATGCAACTAGGGTGCATCCTCCGGGAAAGCGTGTCCATCAACACGAAGGACATCAGAAGCACGGCCAATAAGGCTTTGCGCGACGTCCTGAACCCGAGGTGGTCCAGTGCCACTTATCTCGACTCGGGGAGTTTGGATATGAAGAAAGACTACACCAAGTTAAAGGGTGTTCTCGATGAGGCTCTTGAGGGCTACGCCAAAAAGGGAGGCCCCTTCGAAAAGAAGCAACAAGTTTTGAGCAATGACGGCACACACCGGTTCAAGCATGTGACCGAGTTCTGCTGCATCAAGCAGAAGTCTGGCAGCGTGAAGGAGGCCTTCTACGCCCTCCATCACCTTAAAGGGTTTGTCCGGGATACTGAGAAATTGAAGTTGCCATCTAGCCTCCAAGAATGGACCAAATGTTTGGGGGCGATCACCGATGCCGATCTTAGAGAAGACTTCCATCGCATCCAGGTGCAGTTATCACGAATCATCGTCGAAGATGTCACCAATCATCGGGGGTCCTTACACAACGTCAGAGGTAGCAATAAGTGCTTCTTTGTTTTCTTTATTGTAGACTTGTCCACTTAGATTTGTATTATTAATCAATCTATTTATATCCCAATCCATCTACAGGGTTGCCTAAGAGGGAGATCGAAGAAATCCTAGAGGCTTAGTTGGACACCAGGACATGGATGACGAAAGAGGGCTGCAAACCGTTACCGGCACCGACAAAGAAGAAGGATCCATGATCATCCTCCCCGCTCTTCCTCACCATCATCACGGATCATAGTTAGGCGGTGTGACCTATTCCTTTGTAATGTGTAAAACGATGTTAAAAATTCGGCACTTGTAATTATTGTGTGACACGATGAACTTTTGGATCATACTTGTGTAAAAATTGTGTATCTCGGGCTCTAAGTAATGTGATATACCTGTATTTTCTGTTTCCTGCAATATACCTGTATTTTCTGTAATATACCGGTATTTGTACAGCAGGCAGCAGAAAACTGAAAATACATTTAAATTATTCTGTGGCGCATCTTTTTATTTTTCTGTGGCGCATATAGTTCTGTGGCGCATTGGTGGCTGATGCGCCACAGAAATATTTCTGTGGCGCACTTTTTCTCGTGCGCCACAGAATCTCGGTATTTCTGTGGCGCACTGTGGGGATGCGCCACAGAATTATATTTTAGTGGCGAGACTTCTGTGGCGCATCCCCCCATTTCCTGGATGCGCCACAGAAATCCAATAATGGTGCGCCACTAATGACCATTTCCCTAGTAGTGAGAAGGTCCGAAGTGAGTTGAATTGGATGGAGAAGAGTGATGTAGTTGAATTGAAAGGAAGATATAATGTTGGGTTTGATCATTACATTCGGTGGAAAATGATGCCTCTGGACAACGAAAATCGATGGCAAGCATACAAGGAGGTTGTTTTGAACTCACAAGACAAATCTCTTGAGTTATTTGCCAGAAGGATGGTTCGTGATCGAGGACACATTGACTTGAATCAGCAAGCATCCGCAAGTGATACTAGTATCCCGGGTCGACACGATGAGGCACGTGTAGATCCGGAGCCTGAAGAGTATGACACAACAATGAGCCAACCCCCAATGACCCAACCTATGAGCCCGGTCTTCAATAACCATTATGACTGTCATCAAGCATCCATGGAGGGTGATGAGTCCGATGATGACGAGTATACGGGCGATGATGGTCAGGGTCATGAAACGGAAGCTTATCTCCATAACCATGATGTTGGAGATGTGGAAGCTAATTGCTACGAATCGGACATGGATCATGACACCCCATATGCCCGATCATACGCAATTGACTCGGAGGACGAAGGCCCAGAGGAAGAAATAGATGAGGATGGACTGACGGCTAAGGAAGCAAGAGCATTTATGCGGGCATTTGGTCGGGATCACCGGACTTCATTGTTTGCTGATGTAAGTCTTGCAGATAAGGCAATTGTGGATGGTGGCACAAGTGATATTCTAGGTCCAAGGCCATATTCCAAGAAAGAAACCAATCTAGACAACCATGGGGTTGGTAAAGGAACCATTTTCCAGAATTTGGAAGAACTTCAAAACTGGCTTAAGGACTACGCGGTGAAGCATCATCGACCATTCGTTGTGAGGCACTCAAACGAGAGTGTGCGTTACACGGTCAGATGTGAGGACTTCAACAACTGTCCGTGGATTGTCCGTGCAAGACCTTTGAAAGGTGGACCTGTGAAAGATGGGAAAGGGGGACCTCAATGGAAGCTTACCAATAGTGTTCTCACACACAGATGTCGTCCCAAGAATGTAGACAAGGCGAACGCTAAGAATGATCACCGTTAATTGACCTTCGAGTTTATAGGCCATCAAATTACCCATACCATAAAGATCTTACCGACATGCCCAATTAAGAGCGTCATCAGTTATGTCCACGGGCTTTACGGATACACGGTGCAGTACGGCAAGGCATGGAAGGCCAAGCAAGCCGCCTTCAAAATATTGTATGGTGATTGGGAAGAATCATACAACCGTCTCCCTCTTGTTTTGGGTGCGATGAAGGCTACAAACCCGGATATGGTCTATGTGGTTGAGCCCATGGACAATAAAGTTACAAAGCACAACGGTGAAGAAGTACGTGTATTTGGACGCGCGTTTTGGGCATTTGGTGTGTCCATAAAGGCTTTTAAACATTGTAGGCCGGTAATGGCCGTCGATGGAACTTTTCTGACTGGCAAGTTCAGGGGCACAATGTTGGTCGCCATAGCGCATGACGGTGGCAACAGATTGGTACCTATGGCATTCGCTTTGGCGTCAGCGGAAAACAATGTCAATTGGGAGTGGTTCCTTCGCCTAGTGAGAACGAAGGTAGTTGGACCGGGAAGAGAGGTCTGCATCATATCGGATCGACACCAAGGGATACTAAACGCGGTGGATATTTCTATTCCGGGATATGGTCGTGTGCACCATCGGTGGTGTATGCGTCATTTCGTCTCTAACTTCTATAGGGCATGTGCAAGTAAGGAGTTAGCTGACGAGCTTCAGGATTGTTGTCTCGCGTTCACACATCGTCATTTCAAGAAATTGTATGACAAGATCTTCAGTCTTGCATCCGTTGGAGGTAAAGAGTTTCTTAATAGGAACTTCGAGGAAAGGAATAAGTGGGCACGGGCTTATGACTATCAAGGCATGAGGTACGGGGCGATGACAAGCAATATGGCCGAATGTTTTAACAACGTGATAAAGGGTGTGCGTGCATTGCCAGTTACTGCAATCGTCGAATATACCTTCACGAAGTTGAATGCGTACTTTCTGAAATATAGTGAAGTAACGGCTGAGCAAATGTCGCCAGCCGACGATCAAGCATACAAATATGCACCAAAGTTTGACGATTGGATTGAATATCAGACTAGAAAGGCAGACACGCAAGTTGTGGAAGAATTCAATAGTACGGATTTGATATATCAGGTCAACGAACCCGGGGGGATCACCCAAGGGGGTGTGCAGTTCGGAGGAGGGTCGTTCAAGGTTCACCTAAGGGCAGGCGAGTGTTCATGTGTGAGACCAACAGTGTACCATCTCCCATGTTCACACCTTATGGCGGCAGGACGCGTAAGACGTGTGGGTTATGAATTTTCAGACAATATTAGGTTGGATGAGTATGCAATTACAACAGTTCACGCCACATGGTCCGGAAGGTTCGAACCCTTCCTAGACCAGTCAGTTTGGCCAGAATATGACGGACCGGCACTTTACCCTGATCCGGATATGAAGGTCTCAAAACTAGGAAGACGTCATACGAAGCGCTTTAGAGGTGACATGGATGATTGGGATGGTGGTTTTCATGAATGGGGCAACTACCATTTTCAAGAGCCTCGAACAAGCCAACATGAATTCGGTGCAAGTACAAGTCATGAACAAGGGAGTACAAGAAAAAAATCAAGGGGAGATATTGCTGGAAGTAGTCGTCAAGGAGGTGGAAGTACAAGTCGACGACATAGAAGCCATAGTCGTGGTGGAAGTACAAGTGAACAACCTGGTACAAACCATGACGATGGTGGAAGCCATGCTCGTGGCGCAAGCACACATCAACAAGGTGGGAATTCAAGCCATGGTCGCAGTGGAAGTGCAAGTTATGGTCGTGGTGGGTCAAATGATGGTGGTAGGCATGGTTCAAATAATGGTGGTAGGCGTGGTTCAAATAATGGTGGTGGTGGACATGCAAATGATGGTCATAGTGGTGGTGAAGCACATGGAGGATATGATCATGCCGGTAGTGGTGGTGGCGGCGGAGGTGAAGGACATGGAGGATATCATCATGGTGGTGGCGGTGGAGGACGGCGTGGTTTCCGTTTTTTACTAGGAATTTCTCCTAATAGAGGTAGAGGTAGAGGTAGAGGTAGAGTTTGAAAGTACACTCAGTAAGGTAAAGATATTATTTATTTCGTACTACACTATTGTTAATTATGTCATATATTATTACATTTGTTGTACTAACTATTATCTTGTCAATTGTTATAGACATGGCCGCGTCTCAGCCCAACAAGCCAACAAGGAAGTGGGATGAGGATAGGGACGATGAAGGCGAGAGGCCGGGATGGTGGAAGGAAGCTGCGAGGAAGGTTAGGGAGAAGGAAGCAGCCGAACAAGCGAGGAAGGAAGAAGAGGCTCGTCTTGCTAGGATAGATGACTACTACAAAGGAAGGATAGAGGTTGTTCAGAGGGAGGCACGGCTTGTTGCTAAAGCCAAGGCACAGAGGAAACTAGCTCAACAGGTCTTCGAGGAGAAATGGCGGAAGGCACAACTTGTGGAAAAAGAAAGGAGAGAGAGGGAGGAGCGGGAATTTGAGAAGAAGGTGCTTCATGAGGCTCGGCTTGCATGGGATGTGACTAAGCGTGAGGGGTCTAGCCGTGCAAGAGAGGAAGAAGAAGGTGAACAGGACTCATTCAAGCGTAAGGGCAAATATCCCCGTTCGACTCAATAGATTTCGTAATTGGAACTATTTTGATGTTGTCGTGAACTTGTAATCGGAACTAGCCCTTATAGCTTAACAAAATTGTGAAACTCATGGATTTTGTAATTCGTACTCAACCTTATGTGGCTTGTCAAACTTTATGAACTCATGGATTTAAATATTTTGGGAGACCATCATTTCTATGAGTTGTGGTTAACTAAGTTTGGTTATGTCGACAATTTGCTGAGAAAACAAACTTGTTCACTACTTCTGTCCAAGGAGAAAAATGCATGGCGCCTTGGCCGAAGGCGTCGTGGTCTTCAGCATGGCGCCCTAGCCCGAGGCGCCATGCTGTCGACATCCGGAGACTCTGGTCTAACTCCGGATGTACTCCGGCACCTAACAGAGACCAAGCCGGAGTTAGCCCCGGAGGCCACGAGCATAGCGCCTTTAAACAGGGTGTCGTGTACGAACACATGGCGCCTTTGGGCAGGGCGCCATGCTACTGGCCTCCGGGGCTGCCTCCGGCTTGGTCTCTGTTAGGTGCCGGAGTACATCCGGAGTTAGACTAGAGTCTCCGGATGTCGACAGCATGGCGCCTCGGGCTAGGGCGCCATGCTGAAGACCACGACGCCTTCGGCCAAGGCGCCATGCATTTTTCTCCTTGGACAGAAGTAGTGAACAAGTTTGTTTTCTCAGCAAATTGTCGACATAACCAAACTTAGTTAACCACAACCCATACAAATGATGGTCTCCGAAAATATTTAAATCCATGAGTTCACAAAGTTTGACAAATAGATGGTCTCTAGTCACATAAGGGTGAGTACGAATTACAAAATCCATCGAATTGAGAGTACATATTATTACACAAGATGAACACTAGAACTAGTCTTCACTAGATCCGGACTCCTCACCCTCTTCGTGATCTGCAGCAAATGGCGGTGGCATACCAACAAAACCGCAGAAGTCTTCTTCATTGAGAGGTGGCATCTCAAAATCTTCTATGTCACTTGCATTTAGGTCGGGCCCATCATGAGGAACATTGTTGAACCCACGTTGCCTACGGTCTTCCCGAAACTCGCGTAGATGTTTTTTTTGAAGAGCATGCATCTTATGCTCCCGCGTATGCGTGTCCTTGCACATAGACCACAATGAAGTGAAGTAGTTGAGTAGTCCACTTCCATTAGATGATTCACCCACCTGAACTTGTCTTGAGCGAGTTGGGGAGTTGGTCTTGGACTCTATGCGTTTCACCATAGGTTGGTACGCCGGATGCGGAACATCTTCCGGGAACAAATCCACAAGAGGTGGCGTACGTTCATATCGATTGGTCTTCACATATTTGATGAAGGCGTAGATGTATGGTCCATAACATAGAGACCGTCGCTTTATTACGACTTGTCTCATGGTCTCGTACATCCATTGCATGACATCTATCTCGCCATCACAATAACGACCTTGGTACAAGAGCTGAATGACATGACCTCGAATCAAGCCAAAGTCGCCACCCTTAGGACAAATGGTCACATTGAGAAGCTTCATTAAGTAGTAGTATCTGTGCTTCAACCCAACGATTTTGCCAACACCACGATAATCTTTCGGATAGTGACCCTTAAGACAGTTCTTACTAGGTGGAGCACCTTTCCCATAACATGGCATGCTCAGTCCCGATTCGAATTGTTCCTCGTACCCCATGGATTTGGCAAAGTCGATGAAGGGGGCAGTAAACATTTCCTCACCGGTCATCCATTTCAACGTCTTCTCCTTGTCTTCAACAAAAAACATGGTTGCATAAAATTGCTTAACTACCTCCACATTGTACATATGATTGAATTCCATGATCTTATAAAATCCCAAGCTTTGACATACGGAAATAAGATTAGGAAATTGGTGCGCATTCTCCTCAATATAATTGAAATCCACAGACTTTTGTTCTACAATCTCCTTGCTCCTCTTCTCAATCACAACATTATATATGGTTGCTTGTTGTTCATTCCAAAAACGCCTATCACGGAGTTTCTCTCTTGGTGTTAAGTACGGGTCTACTGTCAACCTATTTTCAATCCATTCTTTCAAACGCATGGTCATGAAATCATTTCCCTTTGGTACCTTTTTTTGGTGGAACCTTCTTGGCAGTACGACCAGGCAGAACTTCCTTCTGTTTCAATACCTTCTTCAGACTCGGCCCGGGCACATCCTCCTTTTGTTTCACCGGTTGGGTTGCTTTCCGCTTGCCACGCGATTCCATGGTTCCGGTCTACAACAAAGAGGGAAGCAGTTCATATTTGAGAATTAGGTTTTCTCCAAAAAAAATAGTTGGATTTAATGACAATCAATATGACTCTGTACGTAAACCCTAATCTATGTATTACCACGAAATCACGAAATATAACACCTAAATCCTCGTACTGGACGAATTAGAGTTTATCCAAAATCATTCAAATGTGAGGTTCTAAACAATAAAAACATGGAAAAATGAGGGGAATACCTTCAGATTTCGTGGAGGCGGAAGTAAATCCACTGAAGAAAAGCTCAGATCTGCAGATTTAAGAGAGGGATTTGAGAGGAGAGAGGTCGGGGCGCAAGGGGGGCGGCGGCATCTGCTGGGCACGAACAGAGGGGAAACTGAATAAGTGGCCTCCGTTCGTGCCCGCGGGCAGCTATAGATTAGTAGTATGGCGCCCCAGGGAAAGGCGCCGTACTGGCCACCATGGCGCCCCAGTGAAAGGCGCCATGCTGAAGAACACGACGCCCCAGCGTAAGGCGCCATGACCTGTTTTCCTGAACCAACTTGCTGCCATATTCACGGTTCAACAGTTCAACAAAATATAGTTCAACCATAACAGTTCAACATTCACTTCAACCTCAACAAAGTACATATAATTCACCAAGATACGTCAAATTCACGACACACCACATTAACATACAATAGTGCAACAATAATAGTATTACATCAAAGTCCAATACAAGTCCAATACACATTTCAGGCAGGCCCCTTGCCCCTCTTGGAAGCCCTCTTGGTGCGCAACCTCCTCACAGGAGGCTCCTCCTCTTGGGCCTCCTCCTCCTCCTCTTGATCTTGATCAACAACTAAACGGGGTCTTGACTTAGTCCTTGGCTTAGGCCGGTCATAGTCAGACGGGGTATAGATCTTCCGTTGCTTAGGCCTAGAACGAAGCTCAAAATCACGTGGCTCCTGAGTAATATCAGGTGCGTCGGGCAGCTGCGAAGTGTTGATCTCATCATGAGCATCGGCCCGGTCACTTACATCCTCGTCCTCAAGAGAGAAACGGGCTTGGCTTGAAGATCCTCCTTGCGCATGGCTTGAGGATCCTCGTCCTCCGGATGCACCGTGTCCACCGCTTGACGCCTCGCCCGACCATGTAGCAACAGTGTCGTCGGTACGACAACCTAGAAGAGCACCTAAGCCGCGTGCCCAGGTCTTCGCACGCTGCAAATAAGATAAAATTACAGGTTTATATTTTTGAACCACTTTCGTAAAAGGAGAACAACAAATATTTTAATACCTCAGCAAAAGCTCTAAGGGAGGACTCAGATTGTTCAGATCCCGGAGGGTAACGAAGGGCACGCCTGGCATTGTTAGCATGTTTCCCAAGTTCAGATTGCTACAAAAACAAATTCATATGTTTGTTATGAAATGAAAATATGCTAGTATGGAAATGTAACACAATAACTCACCACGAAGTTTACTATAGGCGCTAATTCTTGCCGTCGACCCCCTCTTATGAGCCTGTTGTACTCAATGTTGGCCAAATGGTCAAAACCAGGATTGGGCTGATCCAAAATATCAGCAGAAACGAAAGCAGGAGCATTGAGCTTAAGACGAGAATTAGCGCTAAGCCAAACAAGATATTCATTGAATGCTGCATCATCATGAGGGCGCTCCACCGACAGACCCCCATGCTCCATCTTGTATTCAATTGATGCAATCTTCTGTTCAAACTCATTTATGTACTTTGCATGCTTCCTTGGCCAATTCTTTTCAGTTTTCTGCTTCATCTTGTCCATCCTACATAGGAACATTCAATCTAAAATGTGGTCCGCAAAACAATTCAAATATTACAACGACAATAGAAAACTTACTCGTGCAAATAGAAATCCGTGTCGGCATACTTTGGCGGAGTCTTCTGATATAATCCAAATTGTCTCATAACCCGGTTTGGAAGGTGCCATTCGATGGCATAAATACATATTAGTGGACATCTCATCCGCCAAAGATGTTGTTCGGCTAAACACATCGGGTTAAGAGGGTACGTGATCTCGATAGAACCAATCATGCCTGCCGGTCCGTATGGCTCCCAAGTAACCTTTCCAAAAAAAGGAAAATTGATTATTAGTTTGATACTTCGAATACGACAATAGTGGAACAGAATTATACAAGAGGACGAGCTTACATGCTCGGGAGTTAGGATATCGAACTCGCTGCGGTAGCGCATGTACTGAGCCTTCGAGGTACCAACCATACCATCCATATTATCCCACCTATACGCCCATGTAGCGAAGCGTGCTGGGTCGTTATGATCCTCCCATGGCGCCCATAACCCCGGAGTGGGTCTCCCAACAGGAAGGTGCTCCCAACTCCATATGGATAGGAGCAACATGCAACCTCCAATATTGGATTCTTTACCAACTTGACCCCTACGACACGCCTCGTCCAACTACACAAGTAAAATGATGAGCACATTAGCACGAGTTAGATAAATAAAAGGTTAACCACACCACAGTACTAAGAGATAAGTTATACCTGACGGTACAAGTAAGCTAGTGCCGCTGAACCCCAACTAAGACCGAAGTCCCAACTAGCTAACATCTGTAGCCACATAATGATGGAGTGTGACCCCTGTGCCATCCGGAAAAAGGACCCGACTCAAAACATACCAGACGTATGCTCGGCAATGCTGTTGCACAATCTCAGACTCTATGTAAGTCCGGTGGGCATACAGCAAAGTTCTGAGCAATCCAAGAAAAGGGTGTGCCCGCGGCTTTGTTCGGGAGCCCCGGCTCCTGTCCAAGGAAGTCCGTCATACGGCCACGCAATCCTGCAGTGTCAGTGCTCTTACACACAGGCTGCCCCTTGAGGGTAGTGCGAGGATCATTGAAACATCCTGCAAAGTCACGGTCATCTCCCCACAAGGCAGGTGAAAGGTATGTGTCTCGGGACGCCATCGGTCAACGAGTGCGGTGATGGCACAAGGGTTCATCTTTGGCATCCCGCGAGAAACCATAGTGATAAAAAAGGGAGCCCGAGGCGACGGATGTAGTTCGTGTATCGCTCATCATACTTCATCTTCGGATGTCGCGCTTCATCCTTACTGTCAACCCTTGAGGACCTCAGGTGTAGGTGTGGAAAAACCACTCCTCTTTCCGCAATATACATAGCACGGTGATTCTTATCATACACATCTTGGATAAGCCGAGACATCCTACAATAAAGTAAGTAAGGTGCAAACATGTCAAATAACATTTAAGCAACAAATTGCTACACAACTCTACTACATATTCAACCCAACCATTGACCTAAAAAAAATACCTAAGCATAAAAGTACCACAATTCTACTAATAGATACGGTGACAAATTCAACATGTTCATATATCTAAGTATATCTAAGTATATTTACGGTGACAAATTCAACAGATTCATATACCTATTAATAATAGTACCACAATTCTACTAATAATTCAACCCTAAGCATACAAGTACTACAAATATTCAACCCTAAATATACGGTGATAAATTCAACCCTAAGCATGTCAAATTTGCACATACTAAAACTGTAAATCTGTGAGAAAATCAACCCTAAATCCATATGCCTACTACTAAAAATACAAATCAAAGCATAAAAGTACTACAAATAAGTATCCCTAAATATTCATGACAACAAATCGGAGACGAGGCGGAGCTTACCTTCAACAGGACCGGGGGACGAGCAGGAGAGCGCAGGGACGGGGGCGGGCTCACGGGCGTGGGGCGGGCGGACGACGAGCAGGAGAGCACAGGGACGGGGGGCGGGCTCACGGGCGTGGGACGGGCGGACGACGAGCAGAGGGAATAAGCTCGGTCAGCCGTCCTCCATTAGGACGGCGACGAGCAGGAGAGGGCGGCGGCTCGCGTGGTCCGGCGGCGGCGGCGGTTGCTCGCGTGGCCCGGTGGCGGCAGCGGCTGCTCGCGTGGACGCCAGCAGCAGATGGGCGGCGGCTCGCGTGGACCGACGGCGGCGGCTGCGCGGATGGGGCGGCGGCTCGCGTGGATGGGGGCGGCGGCGGCCAGTTGGGGACGGCGGCGGCTTCGCGGATGGGGGCGGGCGGCGTCGGCCGATTGGGGAGCGGAATGGGATGGCACCAACAATGGCTCGATTTGGGCCCAAGCGGGTTGAAAACCCTAAGTGCGTATGACGCCTCACCCTGGGGCGCCATGGTACTGACCTGGGGCTGACGTGGACGGTCCATGGCGCCTTTGACCAAGGCGTCATGCTTCATGATATGGCGCCCTGGGGCCGGGCGCCATGAAAAAGGGTCAATTCTAAAATTATTTTGAATTTGGGTTCATTTCGTAAAATCTTTTAAAAAAAGGGTCAAATACGGTAATTTCACTCTATAGTTCTATATGTGTCGTCCTGAGCAGAGCTCAGAGCTGAGCAGTCATGGTGTCCGAGAGTGAGGCCGAGTCAGCACAGGGGACATGCAGACCAAGCACGCATGCATGCTCAAACGACGGCCCGGGCGACAGCACATGCCCGACACCGGCAAGGTGACGACGTCCTGTCTCTATCCCACGTCACATCCGTCCACGGATCACGTTTCAGCCCTCCTCATCCTCTCCGGCCAACTGTCTCCGGCAGCCTCGTCTGCATCGCCGTCGTCCTCGCCGACACCACCAGGAACCGGAGGCGGCGCGGGTCTGCCGCCTCGCGGAGCGTGCTGCAGCGGCTGCGGCTGCCTCGCCTGCTGGAGCATGTGGACGACGTCGCGCATGGTGGGCCGCTCCACGCTCTGCTCCTGCACGCACAGCAAGCCCACGAGCAGCACGTGCGCCGCCTCCCACTCCGGCACGTCGCCGCGCAACCGCGGGTCGAGGATCGCCGCCACGCCGCCCCCATGGTCGTCGGCGCCGACGCGGGCGCGCACCCACTGCACCAGGTCCGTGCCGCCCTCCTCGCCCAGGTGCGGGCCCACCGGCCGCTGCCCCGTCACCAGCTCCAGCACCACCACCCCGAAGCTGTACACGTCGCTCTTCTCGTCCACCTTCAGCGTGTACGCGTACTCTGCATTTGCCATACCGTTTCTCGTCAGTACATCTGTATGTATTTCAGATTAGACGTGAGCATGCTAGCTACAGCCGATGGAATAGTCGTTGTTTATCCGTACTTGTGTTTTCTTCTTAGCATGCATGATTTGAAAGAAAATTTATCAAAGCTATATGTACTGTCATCGGCCTGCCGGTCACACCTTTGTTAGGATCAGTTCACAAAGTAAATTCAAAGTAGCTAAAGCATAACTAAAGTTGATCTTTGTGCAGTTAAAAAAAGTTGATCTTTGTGAGTAAAGCACCCTGCACGCGGATGATCGGTAACTTTTGATTTGCAGGGCCCCCCCTTAAAAAACTTTTAATTTGCGGGCATGCAAGCTGGTAATTTCTTGGTAAATAACATATGCATAGATTTAGATATGCATGTCGGATCACGATCGTTAGCAAGCATGCATGCATGCATGATGCTTGTCGTGAACGTACACGAAAATTGATTATGAGTAAATAAAACGTGCAAATAAATACAGTACTACTGTTAGTGTCTGCCATCGAACTCATGATTAGTGTGGTCAAAAACATCGTACACGAGAGGTGATGATGATGATTTATAAATAAAACGTGCAAATAAATACTGTTAGTGGCTGCCATCGTACTCATGATTAGTGTGGTCAAAAAGAAATTCCTCTCGAACTTGCAACGAATTTATGCATGCAGCTTGCAGCAGTGAGCTACTAGGTTTTTTTGTTTGGTTTCTGAAGGCATGCAGGGTAGGAGCTCTTCGTTTGAGGGATCCGGTCGCGGGAAGGTCTAGTCATCGTCAGATCTTTCTTTCCTCGTCTCTTTCCTCACATGCATGCATGGTTGCATCAAAAGAATTTCGACAACACAACAGCATGCAGAGACAGAAAAAGAATGATTGGTCTATGTAACAAGCAGTCTACTGTAGCTACTAGTACGAGATTGGACATTTTGATTGGGCACGAGAGAACAAATTGCGTTTTTTCGCGGTAAAATTAACTAAGAATTGAGTACTATTGTTCATGTTGATCGTGACAGCAAACGGCAGAGTATCTACGTACCTGGCGCGATGTACCCGTAGGATCCGGCGATGGCGGACATGCACTCCGACGCGGCGCCGTTCCGGAGGTACTTGGCGAGCCCGAAGTCGGCGACGTGGGCCTCCATGGCGGCGTCGAGGAGGATGTTGTTGGACTTGACGTCCCGGTGCAGGATCGGCGGCGAGCAGTCGTGGTGCAGGTAGCACAGCCCCATCGCCGCCTCCGTCGCCACCCGCACCCGCGTCGCCCACGTCATCGTCGCCCTGTCCCCGCCGTGCAGCATGTCCCCCAGGCTGCCGTTCACCATGTACTCGTACACCAGCAGGTTGCTCCTCCTGCTCTTGCCCTTGCCGCGGTCGGAGCAGCAGAAGGCCAGCAGCCGCACGATGTGCCGGTGCCGGATCTTGCCCAGCGTCCGCACCTCCGCAGAGAACCCGCCGTCGCCGCCGTCGTCGCCGTCCGCGCCCGCGGCGATCCGCTTCACCGCCACGACCTCCCCGCCGGGCATCGTGCCGCGGTACACCACCCCGGCGCCGCCGCGCCCCACCACGCGGTTCTCCTTCACGCACCCCACCACGTCGCTCCACCCGAACGACACCTTCTGGAACGCCGTCATCCGCCACCCGCCGCTCTCCTGCCTCAGCCGCCTCCTCTGCATCGCCGACCGCGTCGTCGCCACCGCCGCGGCCGCGAACGCCACCGAGCACGCCAGCAGCCCAAGCGCCGCCGCGAGCTTCAGCCGCGCCCCCCACACGGACGACGCCGTCGTCTCCGCGTCGCCGCCACCGCCGTCCGGCCAGAGCTGCGGCCCAGACGTTGTCAGGTCGCAGGGGCTGGACGCATCCATCCCGCATAGCCGCGGGTTGCCGGCGAACGACGTGGCGTTGAAGTAGGCGAACTGCCCGTCCCGTGGCACGCGGACAAGTCGTTGTGGGAGAAGTCGACCGCGGTGAGGCTCTTCATCCCGCCCATCTCCGACGGCACGACGCCCTCGAGCCCGTTCCAGGACACGTTCAAGTAGTTGAGCACCTTGATCCGCCCCAGCGCCACGCCCGGGATGGCGCCGGAGAGCTGGTTCACGCTCAGGTCCAGGTACGTCAGCGACGCGCAATCGCCGATCTCGCCGGGGACCGAGCCGGTGAGGTTGTTGCCGCTCAGGTCCAGCTTCAGCAGCCGCTTGAGCCGGCCCACCTCTTTTGGGATCAAGCCGGCGAGACGGTTGTTGTCGAGGAGAAGCGTCTGCAGCGACGAGAAGCTGCCGATGGACGCTGGCAGCGAGCCGTTGAACCTGTTGCTCGACAGGTTCAAGAGCGACAGCACGCTATTTTCCTTCCTCATCGCTGTCGCCGGTGCGGGTGGGAAATATGGCCGGTGAGGTAGTTGCTCTGCAGCTCGACGGTGGTGAGCGCCGGCAGGTAGAGGAAGCCGCGTGGGAGCTCGCCGGTGAGGTAGTTCTGTCCAAGGCGCACCCGCGTGAGCGTCGTGCACGCGCCGAGCCCGTCCGGCACGGTGCCGAAGAGGAAGTTGTCGAGGAGGATGAGGATCTGGAGCTGCCCCCGCGCGCACAGCCACCGCGGCACCTCGCCCGTGAGCCGGTTCGTCGAAAGGTCCACCTCCCGGAGCGGTGCCACGCGACCGAGCGCCGCCGGAATGGCGCCCGTGAAGTTGTTCTGCCACAGCTTGACCACCTCCAGGTGCTCGAGCTCACCGAGGAAACCCGGGACGCCGCCCCGGAATCGGTTGATGAACATGTTGACCAACCTGAGCTCCCGCAGCGCAGCGAGCTCCTGCGGGACCTCCCCGGTAAGCGCGTTGTTGGAGACATCAAGGAAGCGGAGCGCGGTGAGGTTGCCGAGCTCCAGCGGGATGGTGCCATTGAGCTGGTTCGTCTGCAGGTACAGCGTGTCGAGCCTCGCGAGGCTGCCCAGCGCCGGCGGGATCACGCCGGTCAGGCCGCAACTTGCGAGGTCGAGGTGGACGAGGTTTGCGAGGCGTCCGAGCTCCGGCGGTATGCCACCGTCAAACTGGTTGAAGTAGCCGAGGAAGAGCCGTTTCAGCGTGGTGAGGCGGCCGAGCTCCGGTGGGATGACGCCGACGAGGCTGTTTCCAGCGAGGGAGAGGAACTCGATGGCCTGTAACCGGCCGAAGGTGGTGCCCGGAATAACGCCAGAGAAGAAGTTGCCGCCGAGGTCGAGGTGGACGAGCGTCTCGTACGGCAGTGTCCGGGGGAGCGGGCCGGCGAGGTCGTTGTCGTAGAGGTCGAGCACGCGGAGGGCGGACATGGCGGCGAGGTCGAGGCGCTGTAATGTGCCGTTGAACTGGTTGTTGGAGAGGTTGAGGTGGCGGAGGCTGCGGAGAGCGGCGATGGACGCGGGCAGCTCGCCGGAGAGGAGTTGAGAGGAGGAGGAGAGGTCGAGGTGGCGGAGGGCGGTGAGGCCGGCGACGGCCGGGGAGAGCGAGCCAGAGAGGTTGTGAGCGGAGAGGTCGAGCGAGACGACGGCGATGCTGTTGTTGTCGAGGTTGTCGCAGGTGACGGCCGGCCAGGAGCGGCATAGGGCGGCGTGGTTGGCGAGCGTCCAGGTGGCGTGTAGAGCTGGTGGCGGGGAGGAGAGAAGGAGTTCTTGATGGCGACGAGGATGGCGGACTGCTGCTCCAAGTCCAAGGCCATGGCGAGCGGATGGAGAGAGAGCAATGTGAGCAGCAAGGAGAGGACGTGAGCCGCCATTGGATCGATCGAGGTAGCTACCTACACTAGTTAGTTGAGCGAGCTAGCGAGTGAGTGAGGAATTGGGAATGGATGATGCCTTCTCTGCTATGCCGTGCATTGATGATGATGAGTAGAAGTACTTCACTAGCTTGCTAGCTCGAGAGGGCGGCTCCATGCCCATTGATGGATGGAAGGATGCTTTTTGCTTTTGCTTTGCCTTTGGCTTTGATCAGAGAGAGTCACGGTCGATACAACGATGGCTTTCTCTTCTTTTGGAGGCGAAAGCGGAAGCCATCGAGTGCTCTGCTCCCTGCTCTGTTCTGTTCTGCTCTGCTCTGGGAATGTTTGGCCTCAGTCTCGGTCAGCAGCCGCACCAGATTTCATAGTAGTACAACTGTTGAGTAAAGAAATTTAACCGTGTATTTTCGTTAAAAGAAGGTACCCTTTTATCAGGCTTCGCGCTAGTTCCTCGTATATGTTTTAATTCCAAGAATCTTTTTATGCATTGGAAGCAACATGGTTGAAAACATTTAGGGCATGTTAGGTTTGCAGGATTTTATTTTTTTGCCAAAGTGGTTTGCAGGATTTTAAAAACACAAGAATAAAAACACGGGAATCTGATAGGAATAGATGTGCAGAACGGAGAATTAAAAACACAGAAATTCTAAAAACTTAGGTGTTTAATTCAAAGGAATAGTAAAACACAGTCCTAATAAACATGGTCAAATCAAATCAAAATCAAATCAGACAAGAAAGTATTTTATTATGCCACTAAAGTCCTGTATCATTCTTTGTGCTTAGGAATTTGAAAACAGGTCTCGTTGGATTGTAAAACTTATGCGTGTTTCCTTTCAAACTGCAAGAAATTTTTCTTTGCCAATTCCTTGAACCAAATGGATGAACGGTGTCATCATAGAAAATTTTCCTATTACTCCTATATTATTCCACTATTTTCCCTAAGAACCAAACAAGCCTTTACCTACCTCAGCGGGACGAAATGATAGGGTCTAGGGACTAACTATCCGCCGACTGATATTTTCATCGACGCTACTAACGAGCTGATGTTCTCGAGAGTGGACCAACCAAAGTTGCCACGTAGCAGTCACAAAGTGAGGGTTGCCATCCACGTCACAAGCTAGGGGACACATGAGTTTGTGTCCCATTGTTTATATTCTCAATGAACTAAAATTTAGCATCATGTTATCAAAATTATAATGGCCATTGCCATTTAGTCTTTAAGATGCTGAAGGGAGGTGCTTATGATTAACATTTATTGAAAGTGCATGGTTGATCCCATGCATGGTTTTGGTAATTAATGACAATCTCTATGGACTAATATTTGCATTGAGCTATATTTGTAGGTGTCCATTAGCTTGCTTGTCTCCATGTGTTGGAGTCAAGGTCTTGCTTGTTCTCCATGTGTTGGAGTCAAGGTTAAGGGAAGGAGATCATTTGTGATCAGGCCAAGGTGTTCGTCATCAAGATAAAGGCCAAGTGAAGATATGCCGAAATGGTGCTTCCCCCATCTTGGTGTATGGGGGAGCCACATGTGAATCTTCACCAAGCAAGGCGCAATCAAGAAAGGTGTTCGTCTTGAGGAAATGAAGATCGTCTTCATCGACCTCAAGTGGATTAATGCGCAAGGCAAAGGTATGATCTTGATAGGGCTTTTATTTTACCGGTCTCATGATGTTAGTTGAGAGATCGGGTTATAGGATAGATAGCCGTACTATCAAGAGAGGGCTCTCGACCGAGTATCGTGATCGTCTCATTCGTGGAGAGCTCAACCTTTGCATCCATGCAATCATCTTTATTGGTTCTTATTTGGCTTTTATCCATGTGAGAATTTAGAGCTTGTGTTCATCTCCATACCAAGCTCTAGTTCATCAAAAACGGATCTCATGAATATCTTCTTGCATTTTTTGATATCGGAGGTTTTACCGGTTTGTCTCTTCTACGAGAGGTCAAACTCTCTACTTATGTTTTTCTCCTCACATGATAGACTATGATGTGTATGTGCATGATCTTGTAGGGCTTGTGAACTATCTTCGAAACAAGCCCAAGATCATGAAAACGGAGTCTTGATGAAAAGCTTGTGCGTTTTCGTTTTCGGTTTTGTTGGAGATTTTGCCGGTTCATCCGCTTGGAAAGGTCTCACCTTTCCAACCCTTTGCACAATCTCCCTTGCTTTTCAATATTTTGACTTTTGTAGTTAAGCTCTTGTCGTCCTCTTTCCAACCAACAATTGGATTCACTCGATTCGGAGCTTCCACGAAAAGTT